>CANTUV010000069.1:4215000-4810622 GCA_947685225.1 Garcia nutans | reverse complement strand
TATTTTTTTATTTTAAAATATAACTTAAAATTTTAATATATAATATTTTTAGTAGTAAAAAATTTGGAATATATATTTATAAAAGTTTCATATTCAAATTAAATAATAATTGAAAATCGAATTAGAATTAGAATTGGTGTTATAAGGGAATTATTATCACTGATTTCCTCTCATAACAAGTCTATTTAAATTAAACACTGCAAAAAATTATGTTAAAAAAAAGGAAAACTTTAAGTATTTTTAACTGTAGGAACATATTTTAATTAATTATAATGTTAAAAAATAAATTTATTTATACCAAACTCTAAAAGAATAGTATTTTTATTCAAATCAATATATATATATATATATATATTCAATCTCTATTGGGTTTTGAATGACATGGTCTTCAACTAAAACAATACAATCATTGCAATGGGATTATCGACTTACTTCTTACCAATTTCTGTTTTGATTAAAAAAAATACTAATTGGAGGCAGTTTTTTAAAAAATCGGACTGGACCTATAAGTCGAATTGTTTAAATTGAAAATTGAAAGTGGATCTAATTTAAAAATATTAAAAAATTAAATTTATAAAAAAATAAAATAAATCGAACTAAATCAAACAAACCGATTTTTAAAATTTTAAGCCAATTTTAATAGAAATAAGGAAAAAAATTTAGATTAATTGTTTATATTATTAGATTTTAAATGTGATTTTTTAAAAATTGATAAAACATATTTTTATTATTTTTAAAATTTTTAATTATTAATATATAAATAAAATATTTTATAATATTATTATATTATTAAATTCAAGCCAACTCGATTAAACAGTAATATTATTATATTATTAAATTTAAATTAACTTAATTAAATCAATTAAATCACGGTATAATTATCAATTTAATTCAATGTCCATTTTAAAAACATTAAAGGAAGTATGTTAGGCAAGTGAGTATGACAAAATCCAAATCCTGAGTCAAGAACTAAAGTACATAAATTTTTTTAGACAAGTTTTGAATAAATAATTATTTAAAATAAAAAAAATTTAAGCCTTAATTATTTTATGATTCAATACAATTTCTTAATATATGATATGATTTAATATTTTATTTATTTTAACATCCATCTTCATATCTCAAGGTTTTAGTGAGAGAGGATTTGTTGTTATTGATTCACAAGAGGTCTATTATAGTCTTCACTCATCTTTACAGGACAAATATTCTTTTGGTTCAATTATTAGTGACAGTAAGATACTGTTAGCTCAGAGAAGTGATAGTTAAGGATGTTGGGTCTGAAGACAAGGAAACATTCTGAGCATCATTTTCTCATGCTAGTCTTTAATATTGATACTCTATTCCTTCTTGTGTTTTATACTTCTATATGAAGTTAAAGAATAATAATCATTAATAATAAAAATATTAATTTTATCTGCATCTTCCATACATATCAAACTCCATACCTTACCTTACCTACCCATGCCATATTATACTTATACCATACATTACTAAAACCATAAATATTATGTATATATTAAATTTATTACATTTATATATATAACAAATTTAATATATATATATATATATATATCAAATTTATTACATTTAAAATAAAGATCCAGAACCACTGATATTTCAAGTATACAGATGGTGTTTATCAGAACTCTCTGAGGGTGGAACTTACCCTATAATAAATATCATTATTAACTAGACTAACCAAATATTGTAAATACATATTTAATTCCAATGGCATATCACAATATAATTCAGGAGTTAGATAGCGTTATGAAGCATTTAATTCTTGGCCCTAGAGTCCCAATTTCTAAATACCTAACCGGATTGGAAATACAACCACCAATTAATCCATATATGTAGGCCACAATAGTTAGAGATGATCAAGTACTTGGCTTATAGGCTTCAATTTTTTCACTCAGAGACTCATCTATTCATGCACACAATAGTCAATTACCTGCCCGGTAGGCCAGTAGCCTTTAGAACTTCTTACTACCTACCTTACCTTCACAGAAGTAGATACATATCAGGCACAAGAAAGTCTTCAATCTGCTCCTGACTATCCAGTTCGTCTAGCCATTCTTTTTCCCATGCAATAGATTTCAGGTATCTAGCATTTGGTGAGGTAATCTACTGACTATAGGTTGGTATCTAACATGTAGATTTCAGGTTTACTAATATCAGATGCAGCAATAGAAAAACAACATGAGGCTTATGAGAAGTGAACATTCTGTTACATAATCCAACCATTCTAAGAGGGGAAAAAAAAATGAGGCTTTGTAGGTTAAACTCCCAAACTGAGTTAATCATGATGGTTTAGATAATCTATAGAGATAAACATACAAAAATTATTACTCCCCACCATTCAAACTCTCTGTTCTGGGCCTCTGGCTTAGTTCTGTAGCTATACATCCATTGCTTTGCAGCCGAATCTACATTTTTTGTAGAGCCAAACTGACAGAGTCCACTATCAAGGTAAACAATTAATATGTACAATAAAATTGTCCAAGAAAGCCTGAGAGGATAGTCCAGAGTGGAAGGCTTCAAGCTTTGATATTCTAATTTCAAGATTGTATATTTGCATATGTACACATGTTCATAGCTAGTTAGATAGTGTGCACATGTACAATTAATATGCACATGTGCTATTTTTTTGTACACATGTACATGTGAACAAGCCCATGTGATAAATTCAACTTGCTCCAATAGCTATGAACACTGAGTTCCCATCCAAAATAGATGAAAAATGGAAAAGCAAGACAACTTTAACTGATAGAAAATATTACTTCTCCCTAAAGCATAGCAATAGGAATTTGAAATAAACCACTACATCAGCTGTTGACATAACAAGCAAAATAATTTTCTCATTGATTCGGAATGGGAAAAGGGAAAAAAATCAGCAAAGTCCGTGCAATAACAAAGATTATACAACCAAAAGATGGGCAGTTGATAACTACATGTATTGATATACAGTATTAATTCATATCTATCCACAAATTATTGCAATTGTAACTTATGATAATTACAGATAATTGCTGACAATTATCTGTTCCAAATTCTAGCTTCTCATTAAGGCAAACTTCCTGCAACAGGCAGGCTCATTTAGTTATTGCTACAAGCAGCTTCATTGTATATGCTGGATTTACTTAAAATTGAACTGTGAACATTATGTTGACATATCCCCTCTAGTTTCAACTGCCAGAATTGCACCAACAATATTTCCTCTGTCCAAGTTCATATCATCCTCTTTAATTTGCTCATATAAACACCTCCACTCTAAACTAAAATAATGGAAGACCTAAATCCCAGTATCAGCGACAGTAAGTTTATATTAATGAAGTTGTATCAATGCTCACTCGCCCAGCTAACAATAACTTGCCACGTGAAAAATTATCTAGTAAATACGGATGAAATCTAACAAACAAAAATGCTATGGGATATAAAAACAAGGAACTCTCAGTTCTCAATTCTTTTTGTCCTCTTATAAACAGTTGCTAGATCATCCATCATCAATGGCGAGATACAGCATGGCAAAAGATGCATCAACAGTTTCTAGAGAAGACTAAAATTAAGGAATAAATACAACTACGAGAAAGCATCTGGCATCAAAATAAAATGTACCGTTAAACTCACTAGGCAAGCTTGCAAATGTCCTCGTACTCAACAGCTTTTAGCAGTCTTCCATCATAAATCCCCTTCTCTATTTGCACCTCGGCACAAAACTTCTCTGTATCCACTCCCAACAATCTTGCATTTGACCCTCTGTATGCTCCATTAACTATCCTCACAAGACCTCCAAGCTGTGGAATCACAGTCTCAAGCTCTTCCTGATCAACTCTCAATACATGTTTGTTCTCAAGCATTTCGATTTCTCCAACATACTTATCAATTACTTTCCTCACAACCCCTTTCCGTTTATAATAACCTTTCTCTGCCAACGTCTTACTCATAACTTTAACAATAATCCCTTCACAAAGCCAATAATCTTTTCGATTACTTCTTTCCTTTGCCTTCTCTTCTTCCTTCATCAACTCCTCTAATGCTGATTTTCCACTCTTACCCACATTACCCTTTTCTTTATCTTTCACTTTATTTCTTTCTTTTTCCTCATTTTCCTCAAAAACCAATCTAGTGGAATTCTCTCCTTTCTCTTTACCAACATTAGTTTTAGAACCAAGAGCAAAACCAATCTTAACCGCACCTTCCAACTTCAATTCCTTTGGTGCAGGCTCCACCAATTCAGTACTTTCCTTCCCAGAATCTCCATTTTTAATAGTTGTAGATAATTGCTCAGCCTTCTCAATCTGCTTCTGTATTTCCCTTTCTTGCTTCTCCTCCTCAGCTAAATCAGCTCTAAGTCTCTTATTCTTCATTTTCTCCTTAAACATAGTCTCTGAATCTCTATCAATATAAGTAATAAACCACCCTTTCGGTGTCTCCTCAACTTTGCACTTACCTGTTCGACCTAAGTACTTAACGAATTCAGTCAAAGTAGCCCACTGGGTAGAGTTCATATGAACATGATGTCGATCATGGATATATTCATTGTAAACGACGGTGGCGGCGACACGGGAGAAACGGTGGCTCCGCCGCATGAGATCGAGGAAAGAATTCTCGAATTCCTCGGAGTAACCTTCGAGGATTCGATGTGGGTTTTGGCCGAAGATTTGCATCTGACGTTGGTGGCTCTCGCTCATACAATGGCATTTGAAGCCGTTCTCATCGCGGCATTGCTTCTGGCACATCTGACAGTACCATCGGAGCTTCTGGAGACCTTTGGCTTTGATTCTGTTGGCAATTGCTTTTGGTGTGAGAAACTCGTTTTTACCCATTTCGGCTTAGAGATAATTGAAGCTCAAAAGATAGAAAATTTTTAGACTTCTTTGCTTAATTTGAGAATGAATTGAAGAAGAGGACGAAGAAGAAGAAAGAACTGATTTTTTACTGGGAAGAAAGGGGTAGAGGATTTAGGGATTTCATCAATTAGATCTATGTCTGGTTAAGGACCGGTTTTTAATCGAATTCGGACCGATCAAAACTGGCGAAACGGGTTAAAGCGGAGTCGAGGCGAACTATAAATCTTCACATTATGGCAGCCTTCGTCAATTTTTTGAAGTTTTTTTTTTTGGCCAATTATTTTTTTAAGTTACAAAATTTAAAAAAAAATTATATTTTTTTTAATTTATAAAATTAAAAGGAAAAAGTCGGAGGTCCAAATAAGCCGCCTGGATCGCAGCTTGTATCTTATTGTATGCACTGCTAAAACTTTTATTTATAGCATAAACATGAGATATAACTCTAAATTGGTTTTAATATTTTTAAATGTTAAACATATTTATACACTGCCTAAATTATATCAATTACATTTTATTCTCTAATCTTCTATACATTAATATTAAATAACTTTCTTTTATTTATAATTATTTTTTTCATTATTTTTAATTTATTTATCTTATAAAATAGGAAGTTTTATAAAACTACACTAAAAAAAAATTCAAAAATATAGAAAAAATTTCTAAAATTACAAAAAAACAATAATTTTTTAAACTTTCACAAATAATGTACAATGTTATATATCTATATATATATTGTAGACATAGTATATATATTGTACATATATTATACATATGTTGAATTCTAATTAAAATATATATATATATACTATTTTTTTATATTCTGTAAATATAATATAATATTATATTATAATTCACATATTAAATTATTTATTAAAATATATACATTACTATTAATAATAACAAAATATAATATATATCCACATATATTATACATGTATATAATACTTTTATATCATCATATGGTATATATATTATATAAATATTATCTATATATTAAATTTTAAATAAAAATATAAGCATAATTATTAATAATATTTAAAATATGTTATACTAATATTATGCATATGTCATAAATATAACAACCTCTGCAACTAATTTTAATATAATTTAAAATATTACTAAATTGCAAATGATTATCAAGCAATGAAAACCATAACAATAATAAGAGAAAAAAATTAGATAATTTACTAATCAAGTAAAAATAATAAATAACAAATTAAAAAATAGAAAATAAATATAAAAAAAAACAGAGAAGTAAAAGAAAAAGAAAAAAGAAACGTAGAGCAAAAAGAAAAACACAGTAAAAATATAGACCTTTGCTTCTGCCTAAAAGAAAAATACGGTAAATATAGACCTTCGCTTCTGCCTGGCCCCTTCCAGGCAAGGAGAAAGAAGTGAATCCATACATTTGATATTGAAAATAAAATTTTTGATATTGATACTGATCATTTTTATTCTAAAAAAATTGTATTTATCATAAATTTCTGCCGTTTTAGATTTGAAAATAAAGAAGGAAAAGGTTAAAAAAAAAAATTTCAAGTTAAAAATCAAACTAAAAAGAGCAGGTATTCCCATATTCAAGCCTTAAAATACTATATTTTTATATTTAAATGATAATCACCCACAGCCCATATAACATTTTGGTTATTTCTACAACATTTTCCTTTGCTTGTCCAAGGCTTAAAGGAGATATTTTAAGAAGAAATTACATAAAAGTATAATTTTAGCTTTTTTTTAACATCCTATTTTTTTTAGTATATCTTCAACATATCCAATATATATCAAATACATATATTTAAAAAAAATAGAGCATGTCTTTAGTATACTGAATATGCACAGAAATATAATTATGAAAAAGAATATTTTTAAAATTAAAAGTTAAAAAAATATTTTTAAAATAGAAAAAGAAAAAAATAAATATTTTTAAAGTCCTAATGAACATAGCAACCAAATTTCTCAGACCATGAAAGCAAATATTATTAACATTTAAAATATTTAGGTCCATTAAATAAATTGCTCAATTGCAAATTGAATGATCCACAAGCACGAAAATACGAAGCTCACAATCTCTGGACTAAAAACAAGTTGACCAAATAAGAGATGGAGAAAAACCCATAATCATTTAAATAAGCAATATATTCATAAGGAATATATAAAGAAAAAAATATCTTTAAATTATCGATCAAGTCTCTTAAGAAAATCAAGACCAAAAATTTCTTTTAAGAGTAAGCTTTTGATTCCTTCTCGAATGGAGGCTTTTACAATGTCACAAAAGTGAATTAGAGAAACATCTAACCTTGATAAAATAAATCACTGTTGAGAACAAAAATGGTTCACCAGAATTATCAATCAATTTGTCCTTAGCCAAAACTACTCCAATCTGCAAGAAGCTCAGAGTCAAGCCACAAATTAAGGGCAAGACTTTTAACTATTTAACAAAAAATGAGCTGCACATGAATCTTGGAAAAAGAAAAAGAAAAAGAACATCAACAGAGTTAGAAAGCTTTATGAATCTGATTAGAAAAATATCAGAGTCGAAAATTAGCACAGTAATTGCAAATATATACCTGATGGCTGATGGAAGGTCATAGTTTTGTTAGCAAATTCAACAATTGGTTTAGACAAACTGACAAGTCCAAAAGACCTAAACCATCCAACTATAATTGGTGTTTTCAAATTCCAGTGTCCCGATTTAAGAATACAATTAACATTCCAAAACCAATTACAGGTTGGAATTTTAATGGAACAACATGATCAGATTTAATTTCTCAAAAACTGGTGGCACTACATGTTCTATATCCTCATCTGTCTTCATCCACTTCAACACAACTAGCCTTTCTTCCACAAAAAATTCTTCTTCCCTTTTTATCAAAACATACAGTGCTCCCATCTTTGACACTGAATTAATCCATAGCATTGGCTTGCAATCTCCAAGCCACAATGCACCAAAATGATTGCCAAAGAACACATTTTTCCCGTCAAGATCTTCAAACAATGAATCTTGAAAACCAAATAATTGTTCACTAAAATCAGACATCGTGATCAACAAAAAACAGACACCATTCTTAGTGAAACCGAAACATCTTATCCAACGCAAATTTTATTCATCAGAATCATGCCATTAGCACGCAAAATCTGAGTGTTAAATTTCTCCCTCCAAGTGCTTATAAGCTATTTTTTTAAGCTAGGCCAAACACCCTCTTGAGCTTCTTTCTCCATAACTGATCTCCATTAAATAAACCTTTTTCCTTTGCATCTCTGAGCAAAATCTCAGACATTTTAAGATATTCAACAAGTTCATTATAATGAAACTTCGAAAGTAGATCACTGTGAACAATGCTGGGTGTGAAACAATATAAACAGAGTGAATTAACCTTTCTATAGCTTCACCAACAAGATTAAGAACCAGGTCTAAGCCTATACTAGGATCATCAAAGATTTAAAAGTTGCAAGAACAATTGGATTAAGCAAAATGAGGACGGCCAGAAAGACAAATAGAGAATGCTGCTTTCCAAATCTTGAGAATCATGGATTCAGCACTGATACGAGAATTCCAAAGTGAACTTCTAGAGTTTTTAATTTCTAATATATTGTAATTGCCACAATAGCGCAATTTACAATATTACATAAATAGAACATCTAAGACCTACAATTAGAATTACAGCTCCTGTTGAAATTTGAAGCTAACATTGCCTATGGTTTTAAAAACAAGAAAGTAAAAAAATTTTAAATGAACATCTTTCCCATAATCAGTCATAGTTATAAAAAACCTTTACCTATTTGTCCATAGCATTTTTCTTGATTTATTAAGCTATCACGGGTTTGCACTATTTTCCTGTGCAAGTGATGATATATGGCAATGCTCACTAGAAAAAGTATTGAATTTATATGATTCAACCTATGCAAAAAGTTTATTGATTACAAGTCATGCAACCTAGTCATCCAAATTATTAGTGCATGAGACGAAAAACTCATTAAAATCTAGATCCAATGTTGGAAGCACATGATGAATGGATCCGTGATGAGTGAACAAGGAATGACATTAAAGTGAATGTGCTAGGAATCCTTTGAGTATCTTGATGACATCGATAGATACCATTTTTCATTTGGATAGGAGATGAGAAATACAGGTCAAATACTTGGCATTCGTTTTCAGGTTGGCCCTCCTGCATGTCTATACATACATAATAAATTTCTAAATCCTAACAATACAGTTATAACTAAAAGTAGCTAATACAAAGATGTAAGTTCAGTAAGTTACCATAATATAACAAATAAACATGAAGGTGCAAGGTACGAGGTACGAGGTGCGACACAAAAATATAATAGATTGAACTTGTAATCGATAAGCAAATAAAACTGAAATCAACGTTTTTCCAAAGTTCTTTGTAAAAATTAAGCAAACATGTTGCAGAGAAGCCAACATGGTGGCCAAAAGTTCTATAGATTCATTAATCTATAAAGATTAATAAGTTAAATAATGATTGAACTAAGAAAATGGATGCAATTGCACTAAAACAACAAATATAAACTCTGAACCAAATGGTCCTACCATTACTCATCTAACAAAATACATAAATATCATATCTTTTAGCAAAATCCTTTAAATTTAGCAACAAGAACAATCATGATAACAATTCGAAACAAAAATACCGCACAACACAAAACATTATCCACACTGTTGCAGTTTGCTGAAGATCCAAATCAAACTGACAACGAATGACATCATATACAGCATAAAAGACACATAAAGATCAAAACGTGAACAGAAAATAAATCAAATAAGAACACAAGAAACAGGGGAAATGAAGAAAAATTAGCAAAAGAGAAAATAAACACCCACAGAATAATTTTAGTTGAAAAAAAACCAAAAAACATCAATTAAATCTGCAAAAAATAGATTCAACAAAACTGATTTCAACGATGTCATTTTCTGTTTATAGAGAGAACAACAAGACAATTAAGGATATCATGCATTCAAATTAAAATCAGTATAATCAAATAACAAAATATCAATTCCCACAAATCTGCAATCAAAACTGGATTCTTTCAGAGGAAAAAATAGAGAGAAAAGCATGCATTTCTAATTATCACTGACAAGAATAATAATATGTTTTAAACATAAGAAATGGAATATTAATTGAATATCTAAAGAATAATAAAACTTCAAAAGAAGTGCCAAAGAAACTTTCTATATTATACCAAAGAAACATTCAAAGAAACAAGAAGAATGATATACCAGCAGCTGTACCAAGCTTGAGCGAGGGCAATGATGACTTCTTTTTTGCCAAGTTGGAAATGGCTACCTTATTGTGAATAAAGTTTATCTATAACATACATTCACACATATTTGTTATATTACGGTAACGTGCTGAACCTTTTCATTAACCATTTTTCAGTTAAATTATGTTGTTATGGTATAAAAAATTATTATGTATCCATATATATGCAGGAGGGCTAACCTGAAAATGGATACCAAAGTATTTGACCCACTGTTGCCTAGAGTTGATCATGGATTCAAAACTGATTGATGCCACCCTCGTATCAACATATTGTCGCAATCAATTGCCATAGCTTTTATCTTTAATTTTATATGCAAATGAAGAAACAATAAAAATATTTACCAGTCTCATTGATACGCTTATGGGATCGCTAATACATTCAAATTAATGTCATTTCCTTTCACTCGTAATGGCATGCATATATAAGTAAGGGAAACCTTAAGACCAGTACGAAGTAATTGAGTTGCAGCTAAGAATTGATCATGGATTCAAAGATATGGAAACCATTGATGGTACCCTTATTTAAACATAGTATGGTCAACAACTATCACAGCTTATATATCTCCTTAGATTTATAGAGGAAGAACACTATAAACTTTTATCGATCCCATCAGTACGAGATCGTAAATATTTTCAATTTAATATCATTTCTTTTCTTTTATTGGGACTCAACTTATCATGAGTGTTTCTTTTTTTTTTACTATATTGCTATATTTTCAATTGAATATCATTTCTTTTCTTTTTCTTTTTTACTTATCATGAGTGTTGTGTTTTTTTACTGCATTCAAATCAATTGGCGTAGCTTATCATGCAAATAGGCCCCTCCCACTTTAGTTAATTCATCCCAAAACTAAGCCTTATTTCTTTTAAGGTCTTAATTTATCTTTTTTCGTTTATATTTTTTCTTATATTTTTTTTGAAATTAATAATATTATTTTGGTAGTGTCTGAGAACACAGATAAAATTGGCCGAACCTTTTTAAATTTTGGTATTCTCTTTATTATTTAATTAATTGCTATTTTATGTATAATTGTGGTTGTATTTTATATTATTAATTATATATCTTGAAAAATTCTGTCTAAGAAATTGGTAAGCATGTCCATTGTGACCCATATCTTTTTTCTGGGAATATTATTAGTGTAATTAATTGATGCAATTGTTTACACACTATATATATTATTGTTGAAAAATTAATCCAATTTCTATAATAATTGGCATCAGAGCCAATATTTTCTGAGTATGCTCTGTGATTACAGCTAGTCTGATTTTCACTTCAAAAAGATTTTCTTGGATTATTTGTATTTCGCATTTATTAGCTATTAAATAATTTTTGAAGCAAAAATGGCAAATGACTCAAACAAATCACCCATTACAAAGGAGACAACATCAACTTCGTCAATTTAGTCAAGGACTGCTGTGTCAAATGTTAGATTTGTAGTGAAGATTTTTGATGGTGCGAGCCATTTTGGTATATTGAAAAATGAGGTTCTAGACACTCTCTTTTAGCAAGGTCTAGACTTTGCCATTGAATAAGAGAAACCAGAAGACATTGATGAAAAAAATTGAAAAGCCATTAATCGTGTGGTATGTAGTACAATTCGATCGTGCCTTTCTAGAGAACAAAAGTATACTTTCTCTAGGGAAGTTTTCACAAGTAAATTATAGAAGGTACTGGAGGAAATTTTTTTTGAAGAAAAGCAGTCAGAACAAGCTTCATATGAAGAAGAAATTATTTTGCTTCACTTATGTTTATGGTACCACTATAAATGAGCACATCACCAACTTTAATCAGCTAGTAGCTGATTTGATAAATTTGGACGTGACTTTTAAAGATGAAGATTTTGCTTTGATGCTGTATGGGTCCCTTCCAGAGAAGTTTAAATTTCTCGAAATAACTCTACTCCATGGAAAGGATAGAGTGACTCCCTCTGAAGTAACTGCTGTATTATACAGTTACGAACTCCGAAAGAAGGATAAGAAAGAGAGTTCAAGTGGAGCAGCAGAAGTATTGATAGTGAGAGGTTGCTTTCCAAGCAGGAAGAGAGAAAAGAAGGGAAGATCAAAATCCAGACCAGCTAAAGATGAATGTGCCTTTTGCCAATAGAAAGGACATTGGAAGATAGATTATCCCAAGCTGAGAAATACAAATAAATCTGATAAAGGAAAAGCTGTCATGAATTCAAATGTAGCTGAGTATGATGATGAAGATTTAGACCTTTCATTTGCTGTTGTGACATCAGCAAGCTCTTCTAGTATATGGCTACTTGATTCTGGTTGTAGCCATCATATGTGTCCCAATTGGGATTGGTTTTTTGACTTTAGAGAATTAGGAGGTGCAATTGTTTATACAAAAAATGATAATCCTTGTATGATAAAAGAGATTGGCTCAATCCAATTGAGGAATCATGATGGATCAATCAGAACACTGACAAATGTATGATATTTACTGAGTTTGAAGAAGAATATCATCTCTGTAGGAGTCCTAAAATCAAAAGGCTTCATTGTAAATGCAGCAGATGGAATAATGAAAATCATCTCAGGTGCACTGATGATAATGAAAGAAGTGAGAAAGAATAATAACTTGTATTACTATTAGGGTAATGCAATTATTGGGACAACAGCAACAGCTTCCAGTAATTATCATGAGTTGGAAGCAATCGGATTATGGCATATGCGCTTGGGGTATGCTGGCGATAAATCATTGAAACTTTTATTATATTAATGACTATTGAAAGGAGTGCAACCCCAGAAGTTAGATTTCTGTGAATATTGTGTCAAAGGCAAACAGACTAGAGTGAAGTTTGGTACTGCAATCATAATACTAAGGGTATTTTAGACTATGTTCACTTAGATATGTGGGGTCCTTTCAAGATAGCTTAAATGGAAGGAAAGCATTATTTTGTAACTTTTATTGATTACTTCTCTCGGAAAGTATGGGTGTATACTATGAAGATGAAGGATAAAGTGTTGAGAGCTTTCCTCATATGAAAAAAGATGATGAAAACTCAGACGGATAGAAAAATTAAATGTCTCCATACATATAAGGTGGAGAGTATAAAATTGATCCATTTTTAAAATTTTGCCAAGATGAAAGCAATGTTAGACACTTCATAGTTTGAGATACCACAACAGAATGGGGTGGTAGAATGTATGAATCGGACATTGGTGAAAAAAATTTGGTGTATGTTGTCCAATGCTGGGTTGGATAGATAATTTTGGGCTGAGACTATGACATATGCATATCATCTTATTAATCGCTTACCATCAACTGCTATTGGTAGTAAAACACTTTTGGAGATGTGGTTTGAAAAACCTGCTACTGATTATGATTCCTTACATGTGTTTGGTTCCACTGTATACTACTATGTTAAGGAATAAAAGTTAGATCTAAGGGCAAAAAAAGCGCTCTTTATGAGGATCACCACTGGTGTGAAAGGATTTCATCTTTGGTGTCCAGAAATAAAGAAGATAGTCTTTAGCAGAGATGTTACCTTTGATGAGTCTACCAGGTTGAAAAAGATAACAAATGAAATTATTCAGCAGATAGACGGTACTCCGCAACAGGTAGAGTTTAGAAGAAGAATTGTTGACCCAACAATAAATGATAAAACAAATGTAGACACTCCTGCGGTAGAGGTAGAGTCAGATGAAGAAGAGGTTCTACCCTAAGAACCTCCACAACAATAATAATCTATTGCATTAAATAGGCCACGACGAGAGATTCGCAAACCTGCTCGATTTGATGATATGGTAGCTTATGCATCTCTAATTGCAAATGATGACATTCCTAACACTTACAGTAAAGTTGTTCAAAGTTCAAAAAATGAGAAGTGGAGGAAGGCCATGGATGATGAAATGCAGTCTCTTGAAAAGAATAAGACATGGAAGCTAGCTAATCTACCAAAGAGAAAGAAGACAATTAGATGCAAATGAGTATATACAAAGAAAGAAGAATTTTCTGACAATAATGATGTTCGCTACAAGGTAATGTTAGTAGCTAAAGGCTATGCTCAGATGGAGAAAATTGATTATAATGAAGTATTTTTTCCAGTTTTAAAATATTCCTCCATTAGAATTTTATTGGCCTTGGTAGCATAATTGAATTTGAAAATCATTCAACTTGATGTAAAAACTGCATTTCTACATGGAGACTTAGAAGAGAAAAACTATATAACTCAGCCAGAAGGGTTCAAAGTTTCTGGAGTGATCATCTCATAATAAACTGTATATTTTGATGAATATTTGATAAATTATGATATGTTTTGGTTTGTATATTGTCCAGTTTGCTGTGGTTTTATTTGTGATCATAGAATAACAAGCAATTGCCTTGCATGATAGAAATGGAGCTTTTGGAGACCTAAAAGAGAAAGATTCAGTTATCAATGGATACACACGAGCATGTCTATTAGACCCACACGCCCGTGTGTATCAAATCCCCACTGAAAAATGAAAGGAAAAGGAGACAAAATTGTTTACAAACACACGGCCGTGTGAGATTTCCTCCACATGCCCGTGTGTTTCCATCAAGAATTGCCAGATTTGTTCTAAAGTTCCTTCTTCCACATTCCCGTGTTGATTACATCACACGCCCGTGTATAACTGAAAAAAGCTGAAAATTTATATTTCAAGGTAAAAACTTTTCACCAAAACCCTAAGGGCATTTTTGAAACTAAGAGATCATTATAAATTCATCATTTTCAAGAGAGAGGGGCAGTCAATCCTAGATCTAACCTTTAGTTCTCTCAATTCCTCTATCCAAAAAGAAGAATAAGAGTGAAATCATGAAAGATGAAAAAGAGAGGAAACTAGAGGAGGGAGCTAGAGAATTGGAGAAGATTCAACTACTTCAATAGAGAGTCATTAAACCAAGATTTAACAATTATTTCTGGTTTATAATTTTAATTTTTTACTTTTGATTCTTTCTTTAATGCATTTGTTGCAAGATTAGAGCTAAAAACTCTTTACTTAGTTTTTTTATGATTATTTCATATTTGAATTAGTTATGAACAGCTAATCCCTTTGGGATTAGGTGAATTTGGATGTTTTGATTAATGGTTGATTACCCATTGAAGTATTTCTAAATCTTGGATTTGTTGATTTTGTTTTGATTATTAGCAATTGATTGGCCTCCAATTGTTAATTCTATTGAATCATATAAAATATGAAGGTTGAATATGATTTAGATTAAGAAATCAACAACTTGTGGTGATTGACTTAGAGATAAGAAAATTATTTTAAGATCTATGAATGTATCTTGATTGATTTGATTGAGCTTTAATTTCTTTTAATGAGAATAGAGATCTAATTTTTGCTTGATGAAATTTCACTTGCTTGAGAAAGAAGTGAATGAGCTTAGAGATACTAGGTATCCTTGATTGAGAAGTAGTGTCCATTGAGTTAATTGATTAGTCCCATTTTAAAACTTCAATGAAACCTAATCCCACTCTATTATTATTGATAATCTAGCACGTAGTCCAACAACAATTAATTAATTTAGTTTAATTATTTAATTAAATTATTAAAAAGATTGGCTATTTCCAAATAAGAATTTAACTGGATTGAAATTAATTGAAATAAACATTCCATGTGGATACGACACTTTTACTACCACTTTACTACGAGCTACGATACCGTGTACTTATGGTACTTCTCACAGTAAAATATACACCAGTTCATAAATATTTGTAACAAATTTTTAGCACTATTGTTGGGGAAGGCAACAAATTTTGATAACATTAAAATTCAGTGAGATTATTAATTTGGAGCTTTGACTTGATTATTTTTAATTTCCTTTTCTATAGGATATTTATGCACCACAATCTACACACAATCTTGGAGGATTATAATCTAGAAATTGAAAGACCACTATGAGCGGAGATTTTTGCCCCCACTCTCATGTGGAATGGTTATTGTTACTTCAGCACTGTTAGGCTCAATGCTTTAGAGAATACGACCTAAACCCAATAAAAATGGAGTCGCCACCCGGACAGGCCGGAAAAATAGAAAGGGGTGGATGACTCATTACTTCGGCACTCCCATAATGTCCGGTTCCTTGGAACTGACCTCCTTTTCAGGTCTAAATATTATTGAATTATTAAATATTATAATAGCATCCATATTACATGCAATTATTAAAATAAATAATTATCCATCATCTTTATTAAAATAAAGCAAATAAATCAGGCACCCATCCGTGGATAAAAACATGTCTTTACAATGTCCAAAGTATAAGTAAATAAAAATAGGACACTCACCAATTAGTGAAAATATGTCCCTTACAATTATCACAAAGTCTTTAAATAAATTACAATTATATAAACTAAATAAACAAGGCATCCACACTAGATGAAAACATGCCTTTTACAATTTTCTTTAAATATATATATAAATCTAAGGAAAAGAATAAAGCAAGGAAAAAATAATACAATATATATGAAAATAATTAAATAATTTAAAAAAAATAAACAAACACATCTTAATATTATCACATTAAGGAAATATAATGCGAGACGATACAAGTAGTGCATGCGGTTTATAGGATATAGTTTTAGTGGAAAATTAGGGTTTCTATATAAGCTAGGATTTTATATTTATAGAAATTAGGGTTTTATGATACCAGTGGGGTTTTGGAAAATAATAAATTAGGATTTTGGATATTTGAAGACTGAGGTTTAGAAAATAATTTTAGGGTTTAGAAAATAAAGGATTAGGGTTTTGGAAAATAATAAAGGATTTTTGATATTGGAAAAACTTAGTTGATGTGATCATGTTAATAGATTTTTGGGCTACTGTGATATTGGAAACAACTAAATTATTGATTAACTAAGCTACAGAATGAAACAATGTTGCATGAATTAAACTACGGTGATTTTGAAACCAATGAAAAGAAGTTATTGGACATAAATATATATAGAATCAATGTTTAAAACCATGACCAAAGCAACTTGTATTGAATTAAATGGATTAAATGTAGGGAACATACCTTCATTCGTTAGCTCCATCAAAGAAAAAGAGATCACGTAGCAGACTGCCTGGATCTATTAAATTTCTAGTATGAGATTAAGTGCAATCGAGGATAGTTCTTCTTCCTACCTCTTGGTTGTTGTGTATGTTCTAATTTGTTGCTTTGTTTCTACGTTAATTCCTGCCTTGTTGTTTCCTTCGTGTTGTTGTTAATTGTCAATGGTCGCTTTTATATTTATTACCCATCAAAATTACTGCCCCTTTCTCCATCTTTTAATCATCTATTTATAGGGAAACAATTACTTAATCCTAAACTTAAACTACCTAATCCGAGTCTTAAATGAATTATAACTTAATTAGGAAATCAAATGGCTTGTCAGAATTCAAATTTGGAGGGGCTCATATTGATTTGGAAGGTCCAAATCGATATGGAGTAAGCCCCATATAGATTTGAAAGATCCAAATCGATATGGAGCTTGGCTCATATCGATTTGGAGGTTTCAAATTGATGTAGAGCCAACATATATCGATTTTTGACCTGTCCTGACTCAAACCAAACCCTAATTTTTTATTTCTCTCAGACCGAACCTATTTTACAATTTAGTTTGGGCTTTTGTAAATTGGACCCTCTAATATTTAAGCTTTAAAATTAGGTTTATGTTATTTAAATTTATAACGAAACAAGGTAAACTTCTTAAACCTAGTCTGCGCCAAAATTAAGAGTATACAGTTTTGTCCTCTGCTTAAACGATCTGAGACTTCAACAGAAGAGAGTAAAAAGCAATATGACTTTGAGCTGATTTTGGATAAGGATGGATTCTAGACCCGAGGTTGGATTGAGTTCTAGACTCAAAAATGATTTTAGGTTCTGAACTCGAGGTTGGATTGAGTTCTAGACTGAAAAATGATTTAGATTATGGACCTAAGTTGGTTTGGGTTCTAGACTCGGATTGAGTTCTGGAATAAAAAATAATTTGGATTCAAGACCCAGATTGAGTTCTAGACTAAAAAAAGATTTGAATTCTTAACCCGAGTTGCTTTGGTTGGGTTCTGAACTCGGATTGAGTTTTGGACTAAAAAAATAATTTAAATTTTGGACCCGAGTTGGTTTGGTTGGTTTCTGAATTCGAGACATGATTGGTTTAGGTTCTAGATCCGATATTGAATTTGGATTCTGGACCCAAGATATGATTTGATTTGGGTACTTAGTCCTGAGACTGAATTTAATTTGAGTACTTAGACCCAAGACTGGGTACTTGGATCCTAGTTTAGATTTGATTTGGGCACTTATATCCGAAACTGGGTAGTTGAATTCGAGACTAGGTTTGATTTGGGTACTTGGACCTGAAAATTGGTGCTTGGACCCGAGAAAAAATTTAATTTGGTTCTCGACCCGAGTGAGCTCTAGACTCAAAAAAATGATTGGTTGGGTTCTGGACCCGAGTTTGGTTAGATTCTGGACCCAAAACTGAATTGGTTGGGTTCTAGACCCGAAACTAGATTGGTTCGGCACTTGGATTTGAGACTGGATACTTGGACTCGAGACTAGATTTGACTAACCTTCTATCAGTTGAGAATTATGGCTTTCTTCTAACCGGTTGTTCCATTTTTTAATGGATTATGAGTCTTTACCCTCCAAAAATGGATCTTTATTCTTTGGAGATCGGGTCTTTGCCCTCCAAAAATGGATCTTTATTCTTTGAAAATCGTGTCTTTACCCTTCAAAAATGGATCTATCATTTGGAGATCGAGTTTTTATCCTTAAAAATGAATCTTTATCTTTTGGAGATCGAGTCTTTACCCTTTAAAATTAGATCTTTATCCTTCAGAGATCGGGTCTTTACCCTTCAAAAATGGATCTTTATCCTTCTGAGATTAGGTCTTTACCCTTCAAAAATGAATCTTTATCCTTTGGAGATCGGGTTTTTACCCTTCAAAAATGGATCTTTGTCCTTTGAAAATTTGTCCTATATTGGCTTCAGCTCTTTTAGCTGAACTGATCTTTTGTCTTTTGCGTCTTTATTCTTTTGGGATTTTACTTTCTTCTTGTTTTGTTCTTTTTATTTTTATATCATCTCTTTGCCCTTTGTGTGACAAAATATTAAATCTGAGTTTAAAAATATTTTTTATATGCATAAACTCAAAATTTGAAAAGAGAAAATTTTGGCCCTCTTGTGTAAGCTCAAACTAATGATTTTTTCCCATATAGGCTTATATTGATGTTTGCATTTTGTCTGGTTCTTTGCACGAGCATGCATCTCTATTTTTACAAGGTGATTGGATCTTTCTCAAGAAATAGGCCTTTCATGTCTCTTGATTCCATATCTGCTTCATATTTGCTTTATAGAGTATTGATGTTTACTTTTGACAAAGAATAAATAACACAAGACAAAAATACAGTGTGATAAACTTACGTATGTATGATATGAATGGATTATACTTACAGTGGTTCTATTGTCTCACAGACTGAGGTGATCAACTGAAGTGCTCCCATGGATTCCTTCCAGATGTTCATTCAGATCTTGCATTAGAATGGCGAAAGGCTTCACATTTATGGATTTTATCTTCAAGATGAAATCATGAGTAGTTGAGGCCCTAACAGGGTAGAGACACGAGAGACATCCATTTGGGTGGTAATTTCTCTATGACATGGCCTTGCAAGTGATCCTTTCATTAGGCCTTTTTTGCCCATTATATCCTTTGAAGTTTGTCATTGCTGTTTACTTCCCTTAACTTGAAGGTTTTGCATGACAAAAATATTTTTTTTGTTTTAATAATCATCTTTTGGCTTTATCCAATCAGTGTCATTATACCTTAGAAATTGATTTTTTAAATTAACATATCTATAATATGACAACCCTAGTTACCATACTAAACTCGAAAATTATTTTCATTTAAGTAAGAACTGTTGTACTTCAAATAGGCACATATACATTACTTGGCCGAAGGTCTTATTTAAATATTGTCTATCTTATATGTATGCTTATCCAACCTATCTCCACTAATAGACTCTACATACCAAGAGAGATCAACAGGTATTTAATAGGCTTAAAATGAGATCTATAAGGGACATGGGTTAAATAAAGGCCATCTTTGAGATTGGAGCTAATATTACACTGCTGACAAACTTTCACACTACAAATTTTATATTGGAACCATATGCTGTTAAATATTCTATTTTCACCTTCTTGCTAACATTTCCTTCTGAATTTATGAAAATTCAAAGTGTAAATGTCCTTCTATCTTCTTGGCAGGAATCTGGATCAAATTAGTACTATTTTAATCTTTAGACCACCCTTTTTCTTACTCTTACTCTTTCTTTTTCGTCATTTTCCCTTTTGGAATATCAAGTCTAAGACTTTTAAGATTGAAAACCTAGAGTTATGTTGGATAAAATGAAAGATGGTCTTTCCCTTATGTATTAGAGTCTTTGACTAGGCTGGACCAATTCAAGTCCATCCATCTTCGTAAACTAAGTGGAAGTCTTCTGCTTGCTTTAGATAAAAGAGAACTTGGTTGGCTTTCGGAACCACCTTTTTTGGTTTTATTTTCTTTTATTTTATTTTTATTTTCTTTTTCTTCTTTTTTTTCTCTTTTTTATATTCTTTCTTTCTTTTTTTTATGTCCTAACTCTAAGAGAGTTGTTTTGTCTGCACCATTCTATGCTTTTGACTATAGATGAGTGAGTTTTCTTCGACAAGGATAAATTATTTATTGTCATAATGTCATCTTAATAGATCGGAGATATTAAGTCTAGTATCAGGTAAACTTCAACTATCCTTATGGTCTTGAGAATTTTAACTATCTTTATGGTCTTGATTATGCACTTCTTTCTTTGATCTTCTTACCTCTTCACCTTAGTGATTATTAGATTTGTCATAAGAGTCACAACAGCTCAGGGTAGGTTATCAAGCTTACAAGCCAATAAAGAGCAAGCTAAAATCTCATGAAGGCTCAAAGAGACAACCAGGAATTGATGTTAATAGGGCAAATACTAGGTCTTGGCTTACCAAATAATGTCTAGATCATCTCTCCCTAAAATAAGCAAAGTTTAATTTCACCCTGAAAGCTCGTGAATGCATGTTCTAAGATGGACTAGGACTTAGACAAAGGTCATTGAACAAAGACTATCAAAAATTGAACGAAAGTGGTTTATTCAAACAATCTTAATTTGAAAAATAATTGTTCCAGAAAACATCAAAGAAAATAAATAACCAAATAAGCTAAGGAAAATTTGTAGAGTTGGAGTCAAAAAATGCTTTATTTACTTGGACATGTCAAAACTAGCAACCCCTTCCTCAGCAGTTTCTCCATCTATACCTTGAAAAGATGATAAGATAAAACTTTTCATCAATCCTCCCTCTATCATGAAGGTTGCTGGTGGTGGCACTTTTTCAAATTCAGGCAAATGATTGTTTTTTGGTGTTGGATTTGTTAGGTTCAGGCAATTTTTTACTGTCAATCAAAATTTGGATCTCATATTTTAGTAGTAAGCTTTTGTCTATCTCATGTTCTTGTGTTTGATGAAATTTACAAAAGGCTTTAGTATCAAATTTTGGGCTTAAAGAATTTGGCAAGGGTCGAGGATCCAATGTTTATAACAACTCTTTCTTTTGCAGCTTAAAAAATGGCTCTTCTCTCTTTCCCATTCTTCTATTTGTAAATCAGCTTGGAGAAGATCTTTGAAATCCCTTATAAGGGTGTCAGATAGCCTTTCACGAAAGTTGGGTAGGCACCTCTGACTATCATCCTAATCTGCTGGTTAGACTCATTAGGCCTTTTTTGAGAAGTGTAACCTTATTTCTCCATCTCTTCACATAATTAACAAAGCTTTCATTTTTTTTGCCTGATAGTCTCCACCTTCATCAGGGTCACTTCCAGTTCGACATTGTACCCATATTGCTGGATGAAGGCCTTGTACAGGGAATCCCAACTCTTTTGAGTATTGTCCTCTAAGGCGTTGAACTAAATTTGCACAATAGGATCCAAAGAAAGCATGAAGTACCTTAGAATTTGTGCTTTAGTAGCTCGAGCAGACTGTATAGCAGTGATGTATTGCTTGACATGAAGATGAGGGCTTCTAGTCCCATCGAACTTAGCAAAAGAAGGCATCTTGAATTTGTAAGAAACTTCCTCATCTTGTTCAAATAATTTGTCCACCGCTGACATCTCTTCAATTTTTAGCTTCTTTTCAAACTTCTCCAAATCGGCAATCATTCTCTCCACATCCGAGGTTTCAGTCTTTTTCACAGTTTATCTTTCTACATCCATCGTTTCTTTCTTTTTATCTAGAGGATCTTGAAAGTTTTGAGCCTAGTCATCATCGCCATCAACAACCACTCTGTTATCCTTAAAGGCTACTTCGTCAACCTTAGCCTTTTTTTTTCCCTTCTGCTTCTTAGTGCTAGCAGATGCCTCAATAGTGTTCTCCAAAAGTGCATCCTATTAGTTATTTATAGTCTTAGTTAGGGCCTCATTCTGTTCTTCCATCTTGGCATTGAGGGCGTCGTCTACCTTTTTTTTGAATATGTTTAGGCTCCATTGCTTTCCGTGAGAAGCTAATTGCGTTGCTACTGAATTCTACGTCACTGGCGTAGATTGGGTTATCGTACACTCTTGACCCCCTATACTCCAGGTCTGGGAGGCAGAAAGGATCCATAACATGTGATGCAATATATGTATGCATGTATGCATATATGCACAAGTAATCAAACAATCAAAAATAATTAAGACGTTTCTTCCAACCTTATATCATCCACACATGAATGACGAGTCTCTTTTTCTAGGTATATGGTCAACAAAACACCAACATGAGATATCTTATTTTTGAAAAATTCTCTTGGACAGTTTTAACCAATAGTTGTATTTTCTAATATAGAAGTTGGTCCATGATTATTCCCATTAATTAGGCTATTGAATCAACCAAAAATAGCTTTTATGCTATATTAGATTAAAATAAAATTAAGAGGTTTATCATAAATAGATTTTCTATTTGGAAAATAACTAATGATTCATACAAAAAATAAGCCCATGATTAATGATTCGTAGTATAAATTAGGCCCACAATTGATTTTTGGTATTTCATAATTGACTTAAATAGTTTGTAAGCTCATTCAAAAAAATGGTTAGAGAAAATAATTTTATTTCAAAGCCCATTGCAAAAAATATTTATTTAAAAATGAATTTTAGGCTTTGTATTTGGATCATGGGGTAGAAAATTTTTTTTTGACCCGTTTTAGAAAAGTTTTATGTCCAAAGGCCATCTTAAAAATTTTAAAAATAGTTTTGGTCTTTTAAATTTAAAAAAAAAATTTATTTTGAGCTTACAATATAATTATGTCATATTAGAAAAAGAATAAACCAAATAGGGTATGGTTCAAACCAAAATATTATCAATCATATTCAAACAACAAGCATTTGGGTAAAAATCTAAGGAAAGTAGCTAGGACAATTACATGAGCACCTTGGGGTTGAAAGCTTAAGTTCCCATAGCAAATATATACCAAAAGGTATAAGGCTATGAATAGTTATGCCATGCTCGATATCCATACCTTGAGTGAAAATATGGTATCCCTTACATAACACAACACGGGTTACACATGTGTCCTAACTCACAAACACAATGCAATCTAAATAATGCAATGGATAATATCATAATAAGAAAGAACAAAATAACATAAAGACTAGCAGAATCAACTTCTCTTATTACCAGTGAAGTCGCCACTATGGGCGAAAATTTTTGCCCCCACTCCCATATGGAATGGCCCTTGCAACTTCGGCACTGTTAGGCTCAGGGCCTTAGAGAACAAGGGCCTAAGCCCAAAGAAAATGTAGTCGCCATCTAAACGAGCTGAAAAAATAGAAAGGGATGGATGACTCAATTCCAAAGGAATCTCTAACCCACTATTGGATTCAAAAAGTTGGGTATGTATGGGGAATGTGAGAATAACCCAACACCCCCATAATACCCGGTTCATTGGAATCGGCCTCTTTTTCATGTCTAAATATTATTAAATTCTTAAATATTATAATATTTTCCATATTACATGCAATTATCAAAATAAATAATCATCCATTATCTTTATTAAAATAAAGCAAACAAGATAGGCACCCGTCCGTGGATGAAAATATGTCTTTATAATGTCCAAACCACAAGTAAATAAAAATAGGACACCCACCAATTGGTGAAAACATGTTCCTTATAATTATCCCAAAGCCTTTAAATAAATTACAGTTACATAAACTAAATAAACAAGGCATCCACACTAGATGAAAACATATCTTTTACAATTTCGTTTAAAAATATATATAAATCTAAGAAAAAAGAATAAAGCAAGGGAAAAATAATACAACATATATGAAAATAATTAAATAATTTAAAAAGAAAATAAACAAACACATCTTAATATTACCCCATTAAGAAAATATAGTGCGTGGCGATATAAGTCGAGCATGCGGTTTATAGGATATAGTTTTGTTGGGAAATTAGAATTTCTATGTAAGCCAGAATTTTATATTTAAAGAAATTAGGATTTTATGATACCAGTAGGGTTTTGAAAAATAATAAATTAGGATTTTGGATATTTGAAGGCTGGGGTTTAGAAAATAAAGTATTAGGGTTTTGAAAAATAATAAAGGATTTTTGATATTGTAAAAACTTAGCTGATGTGATCATGTTAATAGATTTTTGGGCTATTGTGATATTGGAAACAATTGAATTATTGATTAACTAAGCTACTGGACGAAACAATATTGAATGAATTAAACTACGGTGACTTTGAAACCAATAAAAAGAAGTTACTAGACATAAATTTTATAGAATCAATGTTTAAGACTATGACCAAAGCAATTTGTATTGAATTTAAATGGATTAAGTGTAGGGAATGTACCTTCATTTGTTAGCTCTACCAAAGTAAAAGAGATCACGTAGCTGATTGCCTGGATCTATTAAATTTCTAGCTGGAGGTTAAGTGCAATCGAGGATAGTTCTTCTTCATACCTCTTGGTTGCTGTGTATGTTCTAATTTGTTGTTTTATTTCTGCATTAATTCCTGCCGTGTTGTTTCCTTCTTGTTGTTGTTAATTGTCAATGGTTGCTTCTATATTTCTTACTCATCAAAATTATTGTCCCTTTCTCCATCTTTAATCATCTATTTATAGGGAAACAATCATTTAACCCTAAATCTAAACTGCCTAATCTGAGTCTTAAATGAATTATAACTTGATTAGAAAATCAAATGGCCATTCAGAATTTGAATTTGGAGTGGCTCATATCCATTTGGAGGTTCTAAATTGATATGGAGCCAACCCATATCGATTTGGAAGGTCCAAATCGATATGGAGTAAGCCCCATATTAATTTGGAAGGTCCAATGGCTCATATCGATTTGGAGGTTCCAAATCAAAATGGAACAAACCCATATCAATTTTTGACTTGTCTAGACTCAAACCAAATCCTAATTTTTTATTTCTCTCGGACTGAACCTATTTTACAATTTAATTTGGCCTTTTATGAATTGGACCCTCTAATATTTAAGCTTTAAAATTAGATATAGGTTATTTAAAATTATAACGAAATAAGATAAACTTCTTAAACCTAATCCGTGCCAAAATTAAGGGTATACAGAGTGAAAATGGCAAAAGCCCATACCTCTAAATTCCTTGGCAATGCACAACTGCTTCCAACTAAGCCAATGAGTAGAATGTTTTCCATTAACCCACGAACCCTACCAAAAGGAGTTTATTATTCTCTAAAGCTCCTCACATAAAGAAATCGGAACTAGAAACACTCCCAAATAATAGGAAACCATAGCCTGTGCAACTAACTTAATAAGCACCTCCTTACTAGTAGATGAGAGAAGCTTCCCTTGCCAACCTTAAACTTTTCAAATCAGTATATCTTTTAAAAAATCAAAAACCCTTTTCTTATCTTTACCAATCAAAGAAGAAGCCTTAGATAATGGCCCATGTTAAGCTGGTTTGAAACCCCTAGAGATTGAGAAATAGAATTCTTCACCTCAGTATGAACATTTGCACTAAAAAAGATCGTTGATTTTTGAAAATTAATGGCTTGACTTGAAGCTCTTTCATATGCCAACAAACTATTCTTAACGTTTTAAGCTTCCATCTAATTTTCCTAAAAAAAAAGAAAAAAGAATCATCTGTAAAGAGGAGGTGTGACACGGCTGGAGTGCGCCTATAATCCTTACACCCATAAATACTGCCATCCCTCTTTGCTCTTTTAAATAAAGCAAATAAACCCTCGCCACATATGATAAAAAGATATAGAGATAAAAAAAATCTCCTTACCTTAAGCCTCTTAAAGGAACAATAGGTCCAATCTCTAAACCATTTACATCCACTAAATACTAGATAGATATAACACATAACATTAATGACCCAGACCTGAGTAAACCCTAATCTTAATAACATCAACTCCGAGAATCTCCAATTTACTCTATCACATGCCTTGCTAATATCAATCTTCATAGCCACATCGCCTGTCTTACTGGATGTTTTAATCTTCATTGCATGTATAAGCTCAAAAGCAAAAATTATATTGTCAGAAATTAACCTGCCAGGTACAAAAGCAGACTGTGATTCTGAAATAATATATGATAAAACATTCTTCATTCTATTTGTAAGGACTTTAGCAATTATTTTGTAGAGTACATTACTCAAAGAGATAGATCGTAAATCACTCATATTAGATGGTTCTGATTTTTTTTGGCACCAGAACAATAATAGTATTAAAATGGGAATCAGGTAAGGTACCATTATTCAACCAATTCCACACAACTCTGAAACACATCATGCCTAATAACATCCCAAAATTTCTAATAAAAGGCAGGATTCATGTCATCAGGCCCAGGGGCCTTATCAGGACGCATCTGAAAAACTGCATCTTTAAATTTCTGAAATTGAAAAGGCTACAAGAGAGATGCATTTTGTTGATCTATAATCTTAGGTTAAACCAAACTTATCACCTCTTCATATTCCTAACCTTCCCTACAAATAAATGAGAAAAGTAGTCTTCAACCAACACCTGTAATCCACAGACAGTAGTTACCCAATTACCCTCATCATCCCTTAACTTTTTTATCCTATTTTCTTTCTACTTTCATAGGCTTGTGCATTGAAAATTTTCAAGTTACTATCCCCATAATTTAGCCAAAAAATTTTGCATGATGCTTCGAATTGCACTCCTCTTCTAAAAGAACTAAATCATATTGTCGTTTTAAGTCAAATAGTGAAATGAAATTATTTGACCCCTCTCTACAGTGTGACATAGTATTTAGAAGCCTCTTCAATTTTTGTTGATGGCTACCCACTACAATCCTGTTCCAATGATCCAGAGACACAACATAATGGGAGAGTTTATCTAATAAACAATCAGTATTAGTACTAACCCAATCATTAGACACAACCTCCTGTATACCATCATGCCATAACCAAGAATTTTCAAATCGAAACATTTTTTATCTACAACCTACATCACCATCCCTAAGTATTAATAGTAGAGGATAATGGTTCGAATATGAAGCCACTAAAGTGGATAATTTATTATTTGGAAACTAAGCAAACCAATCAATAGTAGCAACTCCACGATCCAACTTCTCTCTTACTTAGTTATCTGAACCACGATTGCTCTTCTAGGTGAATTGGTATCCATACAAATTAACTTCATACAAGTTACACTCCATCAAAGTATTCCCAAAGCCATCTAGAAGAGGGCTAGGATGGGGTAAACCTTCTTGTTTTTCAAAAGAGGTAGCAGATCATTAAAATCACCTAATATAAGCCTGTGAGCGGGGATTTTTGTCCCCACTCTCAGTAAATAATTCTTGCGACTTCGGCACTAGATATTAGAGAACACAAACCTAAACTTAGAGAACTTAGCTACGTATGGAGAAGGTGAAAAGTGACCTAACACCCTCATAACTCCCAGTTCATTGGAACTGGCCTCCTTTTTAAGTTTAAATATTATTGAATTTTTTACATTATTACAATATTATTCATATTACAAACAAAAAATAAAATAAAGAATAATCATATCATAAAAAAAAATAAACCAAATGAGCACCCATATGAGATGAAAACATGTCCTTACAAATATCCAAGATCCATAAAACAAATAAAATAGAACAATCACTAAAAGGTGAAAACGTGTCCCTTACAATTGTCCCAAAGTCTATAAAAATAAATTAAATTACATGAGCAAAATAAATAAGACACCCACAAAGTGAAAACATGCCTTTTGCATCTTCCTTAAAATCCTAACAATAAAAATTGCAATCCATAAATATGTAAATAATCATCATATAAAGAATTATAAAATTAAGGCTTAATTAAAAGGAAATTAAAATTAATCATAAAAATTACAATTCACAAATAAATCTTAATATTAACCCACACTGCGATCCCATTTTACCATACTCATTGAATAAATTATTGTCTCCAAAATATAAATTAGGGTTTTAAATCATAATTTAGGATTTAATCCTAAAACTAAGGTTTAACATGAAAATTAGAGTTTTAAAATACAGTTAGGGTTTTATTAATGAAATTAGGATTTTGGATTACAAATTAGGACTTTTTAATAATACCATCCATTGAACAAGATTAAGACAGTGATAAATCATACTGAAGATGCAAATTTAACAAATAAATAAAATGTTAAAGTTGAATAAATATGAGTATTAGAATTTTTTACCATCGTTGTTGACTATCTCAAACAATTGCATTGATCCAAGCCTTAGCTTAATCTTTTCTGTGAAGGTTGATTCTACCTTGCTATTGTGCAATTCATTTGGGCCAAGATGTTTGTATCTCTGGCTTTTGTTTATGTTTCTGTGCTCTCCTTTTTTAATTGATAAAGTTGATTGCTAAGTTCTAATTGCCTCCCTCTGGTTATATATTAATAGTTGTTATTTTTAATTTGCTCTCAGTTGTTGTCTCTTTGTTTTCTTTGCTCTTTATCTCTCTTTCTTTTTCTTTCAGTCTATTGCTAATTCTGGCTTTTGATTTGCTAATTGTGGCCATCTAGTTGCTTTTCAATTTCTAAGTATGGTTGTATTGTTTATGTGCTTTTTTTTCCTTGCTAATTGCGACTCTCCATGTGGCTCTCAATTGCCTTGTATTTATAGGCAAAATTGGATATTTTAAAATTCGATTGTATTTGGTTTGGGCCTTTTAATTGGGATTAAACTCATTCAGGGCCAAAATTAAGGGTCTACAAAGCCATAGGAGTGAATTTAATGTGGACAGGTGTTTTAAAATATCCCAGGACACACTACGATTCTACCTTTATCGGCAGCCATAAAAAGCATGTGAACCTCCATAAATTAACCGAAGGAACATGGATAAGAGTATCGATAAAATTCCTGGAAAAACCCATAACCTATAAAGAAATAGCCTCATTCCACAACAAAGTAAGCCCTCCCCCACGTCCAAATCTATCCACAGCAAAGCATGACTTAAAACCTAACAAACATCTTATATCTTCAATGCGAGAAGAAGTAACTAAGGTTTCCATTAAGAAAACCATAGATGGCTTATTTCTCCAGCAAAGATCCCGGAGTACCCTAATTGATCGAGGGTTGCCAAGCTTTCAACAGTTCCAACTAATGATACTCATGGTGATCGGTGGGCCTGTTGGATAAGGCCAATAGCTAACAAAAGCTTCTGAACTAGAATCAAAATTTTATTCCCCTGTGGAAGAAGACACACTAGATATAATAGTGGACTTTAGACTATTAGAGCTACCAGACTTTAGTCTCTTTTTATTTTCATCAAGCAGTATTGGGCTTTCCTTCCTATCAAATGCGCCGCGGCCCAATGTAACATCATGGTCCATCTCGTTCACATAGTCAGACTCCCTTCTCTTATCAAATCCTTGATCAATGGCAGACTTACCATTTAAATTTGAATTGATGATAAGACCCGAAGATCTCTCCACTCCCTTAATTCCCATCGAACCTTTTGCCAACATCACCCCATTCCTATCTTGCAGCTAACTACTCAGCTGCGATTGGTTTCATCGTAGTTCGACCTTGAGGGAAATATCCCACTTCATTTTAACTCAGTCAATCTCTGCACCACCCTTAGCCTACAAAAGCTCTCACTGTGGTCAAGATAACCGCACAAAAATTAGAATGATGTAACCCTCTCTGCAACATCCTTATACCCTAAATACGTATAATATGTATATTTCATATATGCAAAATACATATATAAGATGTAAGGATACTAAAGTAACTACATTTTGAAGCTCTCCCTTTACTATTAAAAATAATTTATAAATTGTACAAAAAATTTCTCTGAGAAAATTTTGCTAAAATTTTGTTTGTAATTTCAATATTCCCTAAAATAGCAAACTCACAACTCACATAAAATTCAACACTCTCAATAATAAAAATTTCACAAAATCCTCCTTCCATTAACAATCCTCCAATTGTTTCAACAATTTAGCCAAAACTCAATATTTTATAAATATATATACATATACATTTATCATTTCCCAAAATCATGTTTAAAATACAAGGGATATGTTTACTTTATACAAAAATAAATGTGTACAATAACATAAAGTATACATATATGCACTCTTGGCATAACTAATCTCGTGGCACATATAGTCTCCAAATTTTCAGCCATAGCCCTATCCCATCTGGTCTGAAACCCTCTCACCTGCACAATTCATACAACCGCGCTAAGATATACAACTTAATGATACAAATTTAAAACGACACATATATATACGTTTTCTCATAATGTAATTTGCAACATTATTATAACCACCATTTATTTTATAGTTCATTTATTATATATATATATATATATATATATCCAAATTCACATCTCATTATGCAACTTGTGATATTTATACAACACACACATATTCACACATACACACATTAGGCTCAATAATCCCTATACAATTATCATGTCCAATTAGCATAATATTATTTTTACCACCCAATTCTACTCGGGTCTATTTTCAATCTCAATCTTATGACCTAGCTCTGCTTAGGTCTATCAATGCATGCATAATCAATCTCAACTGTACTGGACAAGTAATTTGTATAGGTTACAAATATACAATAACATATTATTCTTTCACATTTCATCTCTTTATCACATTTCTCAATTCCATTACATTTACTCTTCTTTTATCGTTTTCACATTTTCTTTCTCATTTCTTGTCACATCGTCCATTTCTTATCCTTTTTCAAATCTAAAAATGAAAGTGACATAACACATTCTCAAATTCACAATGTGTAATGCCAAATACAATATTATTCAAATAATATTTATTAAAACATGTACTAACTTGTACTAACCTTGTTTACTTTCCAAATTCCCTCCAAAATTCTTTCCAAGTAAATATCCTAAACTCTACCAATTTGATATACACATATAGATCCAACAATAAATATTATTATTCATTTAAAATCACCTTTATAATCAATGTATATCAAATTACCATTATTTATGCAATTTCTATCAAAATATCAACAAAACCTTATTTTCAACCTTTTCTACTTTATTTAAACTTCATCCAACTTAACCCTTATCCAACATTTAACCATAAAATTATTACTTATATACCAAAATAATAATAAAATCACTCATTTCTACAATCATCTCAGCCTCTATGCAAAACCCTAATTTCACATTACAAATCCATAAAACCTAACTTTAACAAAACTCACCCATTTTAAATTTTCAATCATAAAATCTTCATATATATATATATATATATTAAAACTACATTAAATTCTTCCATTACAACAATTAAATCCATCCTTACCAAAATCCTAATTTAGGCATAATCTACCCATAACCCTACTTCTATCTTTTATACCCAATTTAACTATTTAATCAACAAATCACCATATATTCATCATATAATCATCATTTAGACTTCATTAACATCTATTTTAGCACTTAAATATATATAAACCATTAATTTTGGCCCTGAATAAGTTCGGTCCCAATTAAAAGAGGCATGTCAAATTTTAGAAGTTTAAACCTTATATGGTCCAATTTTAAAAGTTTAAAATAAGTCTGGTCTAATTTTAAAAGCCCAAATAAAGTTCAGTCTGATTTTAAAAGAACAAACCGAGTCGATCCAGGTTAAAAAGCCAAGTTCATGACGAATTGGCCAAGGCTAGCCAATTCACCATGAGACTTTCTCATGGTGAAAAGTCTCATGGTGAATTGGCCGAGGTCAATTCGCAATGAGTCCTTAATTGTGGCTAAATACAGTCCTAATTAGGTTTAAACTCAGATAGGCAGTAGCTTTTTTAAGTGGATTAGAATTAATTAAGCAAAAAGGTCCTAAATCACTCCTTATAAATACAAAAGAGAGAGGAAAAAAAGGGGATTAACATTCAAAAAATAAAAGACCGAAGCAAAGAAAAGCAATTAAATTAAAAATAAACAGAAGGCAATTAAGCAAATTAAGGCAGTAGCCAAGTAGCAGCAACAATATTCGGATTGTTTCACTCGACCAAGATTTTAGTTGATCTAGCAAGCAGTACATAGCACCATTAAGCATTAGCCTCTGTGAATCCTAGTGTTCGAAGAAGCTTCATTATAAGAATTTACCAGATTACTAACGAAAAAATTAATCGGTAATCTTTATTTTTTTTATCGGTAATCACATTTACCGATGAATTACCTATAAAAAAATATGTAGCTATATTATTTACCGGTAATGAAAATACTAATGAAAAAAAATCTCTCAGTAAATTACCGAGAGAAATATTTTTGTTGGCATTTTCGACAAAAATATAGTCAGTAAATTTTACTGATATACAAGCTTTTCTATCAGTAATACAGACAAAAAGAAATTTTGTCAGTAATTACCGATGGAGGACATAAAAATGAGATTCCTAACAAAATTGATTTCTGTTAGTAATTGCCGACTAACACTTTTTCTGTCGATAATACGGATAAAAAATTATGTTTGTAATACGGACAGAAAAATATTTTTTTTTTGGCAATTTCTATCTGTATTTCTGTCGGCATTATTGACGAAAAAATGATAGTTGGTAATTCATTATCTTGAAAATTTGTCAGTGTCAGCAATATAATTACCGACAAAAAGTGTAATATGTCAATAAAAAATTAATTTTTTAAAAAATTTAATTATTTTTTAATTTAAAAATATACTTTAATTATTCTTTTTAATTTTTGTAATGTATATAAATAAGTGCATGAATTAATTGAATATTAAAAAGAATAAAAATAAATAAATTTATATTTATATTTAAATAAAAATTAAATCTAATAAATGAACAAGTATAAAATAAATGTATATAAAAATAATAAAAATATATATAAAAGTATAAAATGAAAATATAAAGTACATATAAAATAAAATAAAATAAAATCAAGTAGAAACAGGAGGCGGTGAAGGTGGTGGAGGTGGAGGAGGACTATCAGGCGAAATCTGCAGTCATAGATCAAAGGTCCTCGCATAAAGTTAGCCATAAACGCATTAAGTTACTTCTGGACCAAACTTTGCACCTCTGTTTGCATCTGCTCTTGGATTCGGGTCTGAACCTATTCCTCCACCTGTACTTGCTCCTAAATCTATTGCTGAATAGTCCGATCACAATCCGCTAACTGCTCCTTCAAATACTCAATCTCCTCTCGTAAAGCAGATAAACTAGTAGATGAAAAAGAAGAAATTGTGCGGACATACAACAAGCTAAGTTCATACAACTTCTTCTTCTTCTCTCCGCCAAAAATACAATATCTGTCGGTAATACCTAAAAATTTTGAAATAAAAAATTTAATAAAATTTAACTAAAATTTTTTAACCAATCAATAAAAAACTTAAAAAAATGTAAATACCAAAAATTTTCTAAATGCATTATGAAAATTTTAAACTTCCCTAAAAATATATATATATATATATTTAGTTTAATTATAAAAATTAACAAATTTAGTTTTTTTTTCTGAAATTTAAAGAAATTAATAAATTTACCGATATTTTTTTTAAAAATAAAAAAAATAACCTACAAAAATTCTATATTTCAAAAAAAATTCTAAATTATGCCAATTTTAAATTTCCCTAATTTATATATAAAAAATTTGGCTTTACAAAAAATAAATTACAACATTTGTTTTTTTCTATACCGAAATTAAAAAAAAATTAACCTAAAATTTCTTTAAAAAAATACACAAAACATCACACATGCAACATATAAATAATAACCTAATCTACAACAATTACAAACCCACAATAACATAGCAAAATTAAAAAAAAATAACACAAAATAAAAAACTCAAAAAAAATTGTACCTTCTTCTTCTCTTATTCTTCAAACAGAACCTAGCAGCAATTGGGGAGGGGAGAAGAGGTAGAGGAGGAGAGGAGGAAAGGGACGGTAGAAATGAGGTAAGAAAGAAAAAAAATTGATTTTATAGATATGAGGTATTATGTTCGTAAATGAAAGGTCAACATTTAACTTACTTAGTTACTGACATAAATACAATATTTGTTGGTAATACCAAGAGAAATTTATTTTCTGTCAATAATACTAACAGATATAATATTTATATCGATAAACGAATAAGCTATAGGCAAAAAAGCTCCCTCCATATTTATCACTTACTGACAGATTACTTTTTCCGTCTGTATTATCAACAGAATAAGTAATATATCGATAAATGAATGGTCAACATTTAACCTACTTCATTACCGACAGAAATGTAATATATGTCTGTAATACCAAGAGAAATGTAATATCTATCGTTAATACCGAGAGAAGCTTATTTTTTATCGGTAATATCGATAAATACTATATTTTTGTCTGTAAACAAATAAGCTTTAGACGAAAAAATTTCCTCCAACCTTTATCAATTACCGATAGATTACTTTTTCTGTAGGTATTACCGACAGAATAAGTAATCTGTCAGTAAATAAAAGATCAACATTTAAACTTCTTTACCGACAGAAATATAATATCTGACGGTAATACCGATATATAATTTATTCTGTCAGTAATGCCGGTAGATATTATATTTCTGTAGATAAATGAATAACTTTAGAAGGAAGATTACTATCTACCAAGTTACTGACAGAAATATATTATCTATCGTTAATACCGAGGGAAGTTATTTCTAGCTATAAATAGGTATGCTTCAGGTTGGAAAATTTTTGCCTACATTTATCAATTACCGACAGTATACTTTTTCTATCGGTAATACCGAGAGAAAGATTTTTCTCACGGTATAGCTTAAACATGAGATAGAACAGTACCGCCTATATTGTTGCACATTACCGAGAGAAAACTTTCTTCTCTCAGTTTTACCAACAGACGTGGATTTTCTATCGGTATTACTGATAGATTGTTTATTTCTATCAGTAATATCTATAAGAACCTGGACAAAAAAAGTACCACCTCAATCATTTTCACATTATCGAGATATGTCATTTTCTCTTAGGATTACTGACAGAAGACTATTTATGTTGGTAAATTTACCAATATATTTTTTTAGCCATAAACTTTTATTGCTAAACTTTTTCTCTAATATTTCGCTTTAAATATTACCGACTCTTTATTTTTTCCGTCAGTAAATTTTGATGATAATTCCTATTTCCATCAATCAGCGTCTTTATTCCTAATAAAAAATCTATTGGTAAATATTTCTATCGGTAATATATTCGTAATCTTTCGGTGTATTTTTTATTTGATTTTCTTATATTTTCTCTCAGTATTCTGTCAGTATTACCAACAGAGTTATTTATGTCGGTAATTTTTTTTTTCAGTAATTCACTACATTCTTGTAGTGCTTGAATCAACATAATATCTTTGGTGGAGCCAACAATGCAGGTAAGACATTTATAAACTTAATCTATTTTATTTGATTAATCACCTCATTGTTTAACTTTATAAAACATATTACCTACGGTTACTTTTTTTTTAAATCTTGGTGTTGTAATATAAAAACTTTAATCATATGTTTTAATCTTGGCTTTGCAAATTTAAAACCTCATTTTGCATGAAAAACCCTAATCTTGAACTAAAATTCTAGTTTTGTAATCCAAACCCTAATTTGATAATTGTAACCCTATTCTTAGATTTAAAATCCTAAAAACCTAATTTGGCAATCCAAAACCCTAATTCTAGGTTAAAAACCCTAATGGTGAACCAAAACCCTAATTTCATTCCAAAACCCTATTTTGACCTTCTCAAACCCTAGTTTAGGAAATAACCCTAATTTCCATGAATAAAATCCTAGTTTAGAAAAAAATCCTAGTTTGCATGAACAAACCCTAGATGTGCACGTTTTAATCTCAATCATATTCTCAAATCCTAGTTTTATATGTAAAACCCTAGATTTAATATTGAAACCCTAAATTACATGATTAAGTCTTATTTTTTAGGATTGAACCTTAGTTTAGAAATAAAAACCTATTTTGCACCATCCAAACCCTAATTTTGTGAATAAAGCCTTAATTCAATCATAAAACCTAATTTACAAATGTTTGTACAATATTTTGTTATTTGTTTGATTACTTTTTTTTTTAAATAAAGGTGGACGGAACCACCGCTATATTTATAAATATATCAAATCGAAGAAAAATCCAAACAAACAGACTGAACAAAACTCAAAAAAAAAAAAGAGGGCAAAATTAAGCGTATCTAAAGTTGGGCATACCCAAACTATCTGTTAAAACAATACCTTTAATGATATTTGGCAACAAAATGAAAGAGTCAAATAATCTGGAGGACTTGTTAACTCTACTGTATTGGGCAAGATAGTGCGCTGCCTTATTGCCTTCTCTGTATATATGATGAAAAGAAATAGAGCTTGAAAGAGAAGACAACCAATTGAAACAAGATGGCCAAAAACGTCTGTGTAAAGATAGAGAGGCAATTATAGATTGAGCATCAGATTCTACCTGAATGTGAGTAAAACCTAAAGAAAGAACCCACTTCAAGCCTTCATTGATGGCCATGAGTTCAGCTTCATAGGGATCTGAAGCATTGATTAAGAAGGCAGAAGCAGATATAAAATTGGCTTGATCATCCCTAATTAAAACACCAGCAGTAGAGATCAGAGGAGTGTGTGAAGCATCAATATTGACTTTAATGAATCCATGTTGTGGCTTTCTCCAAAAAACAAGCTTAGGCTTTAGCTTACCCAGACCAAATTTAATCGGTAAAAAGTCAGCAAAAGAAGGCAGAGGAGCAGCAAACTTTGCTGAAGAATAAACAACCCCCCAATGTAAAATAAATCTGTTAATCTGCAGTTCAATCCGAGAGGAAAAAAATTTCTGACCACCCCAATAACAATTACAATATTCAGTCCATACAGTATAGAGGATAATTTGGGGGACCAATAAGCAAAGTTTACCTCTCGTTGTTGAGGATTTGCCATGAAGCCACCAAGACATTAACTCTAGTTGGAGAGTTGTTTGCTTACCTCTATCAAAAGGTATGAGATGAGCTTTATAGAAATTCCAAATACCACTTATGGAATGACATTGGAGGAAAAGATGATTCACAGAAGCAGGCCCTTGATAGCAAAAGGGACAGCAAGAAGCTAAATGAACTCCAATATTCTGAAGCCGGATCGGGATAGGGACAGCTCCACGCAACAGTCTCCAAGAAAAAATCGAGAACTTCTTTGGAATTACAGTATCCCATAAAGATTTGCACACAAGGGAAGTATTCTTTCGAGGCCGCACCAGGACATAAGCCAAAGATAGTTTGAAGCCGTGTCGATTGGAATCCGACCAAGAAATAGAATCATTGTCAATAACAAAGTAGTGACCATATAAATTAAAAGCTTGACACAGTCTCTTCTAGGAATTAGAATCAGTTTGAAGATAAGTCATCTCACCCTTTCTAAAGTACTTCCGCTTCATATATTGTGACCATAAAGATCGTCCAGAGTAAAACATCCAAATAAGTTTAATAGAATAAGCCTCTTGAATGGCAGCCACAGACCTGATCCCGAGGCCCCCCTCCTCCGTTGGATACTGAAATTCCGAATATCGAATCCAGGGATGGCGGTGCATGGAATCAGAACTCCAGAAAAAAGTAGCAAACTTGCGTTCAATAGTTCTGATAATAGATTTTGGAAGAAGCATTGCCCCCATAATGTGTATGGGAATAGAACTTAGCACATGCTTGATAAGAACAAGACGGCCACCTGTAGAGAGAAAACGCTTCAACCAACCTTGCAATCTCATATCAATCTTTTTAAGTAGCTCTTTGCAATAAGTAGCTCTGTTGATGCCCTGATAAATAGGGGCCCCCAAATAAGTGAAAGGCAAAGAACTTTGTCTAATAAAGAGCAAATCTTCAAATTTTTTAATAGTAGGCAAAGGAACCTTTTTAGAGCAAAAGAAAGCACTTTTATCAAAGTTAATCAACTGACCAGAAGAAGATTGATAATCTGACAGGAACTTCACAAAACTTTTAATAGACTTGAAATTTGTTTGATTACTTATTTTACCATGAATGATTGTTAAGTATTTATTGGTTGTATTTTTAAGAGACTTGTAAAAGGCATGGTTCTATTTTATGAATGCCTTATTTATTTTATTTAAGTAATTTAATTTATTTCAAGGACTTTGGACTGTTGTAAAGGTCTTGTTTTCACCTTTTGGTGGATGTTCTATTTTATTTATTTTTATGAAATATGAATATTTATAAGGGTATATTTTCATCTAGTATGGGTGCCCGTTTTATTGGTTTGGTTTGATTAATAATAGGATGATTATTTATTTTACTATGTAGTATGAATAATATAGTAATAATATAAGAATTTAATAATATTTAGACATAAAAAGATGTCGATTCCAATAAGCCGGGAATTATGGGGGTGCTGGGTCATTCTCATCTTCCCCATATGTACCTAACTTTCTTGACCCAGTAAGGGTTGGAGATTACTTAGAAATGGAGTCATCCATCCCTTTTTATTTTTCTGGCATGTCTAGATGACGACTCCAATTCTCTAGGCTTAGGCCTGTATTCTTTAAGGCCCAAAGCCTAATAGTTCGAAGTTGCAAGAACCATTCCATCGGGAGTGAGGCAAAAATCTTTGCTCACAATATACTTTCTCTCTCTAGCTACATCAAACATAACTACACTTATTCAAAACTATAAACTGTAAAGAAGATACTCACTTGTTTTTCTTAATTTCTCTTCAAAATCCACTTGATTTCTTTGAAATTTTTGTAAAATTCTAAGTACTTGAAGAAGTAAAATCCTTCTCTCTTTCTTTAGAAAATTTCGGCCACAACATAATAAAGAAGAAGAAGATGATATTCTTTAATTCTTTAATTATTTTAATATTTTCCATCTTTTTTTTTCAATCCACATATTTCATTCTTCTTTTGACTTTCTATTTCTTTTTTCTTTCATTTATTTATTTATCAATTTATATCTTCTCATACATACATATATTTGTATAAATATTTATATTTCATTTATATATTGTATATATTTTAGATTTATGTATATGTAATATATATGTAAGGTATATGTAACATATATATAATGTGAATTTCATATATACATCAAATTTATATTATGGGTATATCATATATATATTATGTATATATCTTATATATATCATGTACATACTTTACATTTCGCTTATCAATATACTAACTATCCTCCAAATTAATTATTTAACAATATCTAAAATTTATGAGTGTTACACTCTCATACTTAAAATCAACATAAATCATTCTACCATCACATAACAGAAGCTTATTTTGCATTGCTAGGGGTTTCCTCACATCCAAACTTACTCTAATTCGCATATATTCTCCATTACCAGTCATTCGTAGAGTCATATCATACTCAAAAAGAGTTCTTATGAAGTTACCAATATTTCGAGCAATAGACTCAGAATAGTAGCCAACTAGATGGTGATGTACATGAACCCAGAATTGACACCAATACAACTCCACTGCTATAGGTTGCTTCCTTGGACTAAGAAGATGCACGATTAATAGATGCCGATTAAATATCCAAGGACCACTAGAGAAAATCCTATCCACATCAATGCCATGAAAGAATCTGAACAAAAACCTCTTCCCACCAAGATCACTAATGTTCATACCTCCAATAGGGTGCCATAAATCAGCCAAAGTATTCATCATCAGCTCAAACTTAATCACACTGGTCGTAAGAAAATGACCCACTAAACAATACTCAAAAGATTCCTCCTATCCCCCTCCATCAGATTCCATAGGTAACCCTTCGTCCTCTCTAGCCTCTTGTAAGGAAAGATTAGCAAATTCCTCATCAATCATATTATGAACAGCAAAACAAGAAAGAGTATAAATATTCGTGCTATGAAAGCAGACAGAGAAAACAAACTCTAACGTGCTATGAAAGCAGACATTATTAATTTTTATTGATGGCCAGTTTATTCAATACAAATTTAAATATTATATATCAGTGATATATCTCAACTAGGCATAAGCACACGTGTAATTTAATAGGCTTATTACGTTTTATTATCATTGAATTTATGGAGTATTTTATGGAATTTAATTAACTATTATATATACAGAGAGAGAATTTTTTTCTAAAAATATTTTCAAAAAGACATTGTAAAAGCTATTAGCATTTTATAATTAATTTAACTTTATATAATTTTTTCCATAAATGAAATGTGTTTGTGTATATAATTCTTAATTGCATCAAATTTATGCTGTAATTAATTTAATTTAATTTAGAAAAATTAACAAATATAAATTTATATTAATGAAAATATATTTTTTTAAATTTAGTAAATATATTTCCGTGATAATATCTCCATTATTTGTTGTTGAATTAGACCTTTAAGTATTTTGTCTCATTTTGATTATTTGTTCCTCATACAACTTTGCTAGTTCTCAACAACCTTCACTCAAGTGGGTTTATCTCACCCATTAGCTCAATTATTACAGAAACACAGCCATGATAGAAAATGAAAATAGAAAAAAACAATTTGATTTTAATTGTGTGGTCTTGATGACATTAATTGCAAGTGAAATATAACATATTACATATATACGTATAATTAGAAAAAATACAACACATTCAAGGAATTAAAAGATAATTCCTTGCAGAATTTCAATTTTAATTTTAATTTTCCAAAAAAAATCTCAATCATTAATTTGATTTTAAAATTAAAAATAAAAATATGAAATCGGAGGATTATAAATATATTTCAACTCTACAGTTAGTAATTTGATGGAGAGGTACTCTATATAGTAATTACATTATTATTATTCATTTTAATATTATTATGCATTTAAGAAAAATTATATTTACAGTTTATTTTTGTGAAAGCATAACATGTAGGCAGGCAATTTAGAATTCATGATTGAGAAAAAAAAAACTACTTTGTCATTGAAATTTTACACAATTGTCATCAAAACTATAGTTATCAAACTTTAGTCATCATTAATTGGTGTAATTATATGATTGGGAAAAGATCAAACTAAGCCAATTATTTTTTACGTGTAAATTCTTAATTGTTGCTATAACTATATAGCTAGGAGGAAAAAAAATAATGATGCATCCGCTTTCTAAATCAAACAAAAGAATATGCAAGCAAAGATATAAACCAAATGCATAAAATTTTACATCAGGAATGAAATTTTAGGCTCCCCTAAAACCTAGAAACCAAACTGAATGCACAGGCCCGTCTTCACCACAGTGTTACTTATGATAAATATGTAATATGAGCTATCTTCAATTACAGTAGTTAAAAATGCTGAACAAAATCTACTCTTAAACTAATTAGAAAAGGTACAGTATTGTGCATGCTTAAGACAGGAAAACATGGCACAATATTTATGTCAGTGTCTGCCGTTTTAGTATAATATAAGAAAAGGTACTGCATCAGAATTATTTGTATGTGTGGTCATTTTGTGATTTTACTTTAAACATATAGTGTAACTTATAATTTTGTGAAATTTTATGAAACTTTTGGGTATAATTAGGTAAAAAAGTTTGTATTTTCTCTTTTATTTTTGTACATTTTAATTTATTAGTGAATTTTATTCTTAAACGCCCATGAATATAAACTTTTGCTGAAAATCATATTAAATTTATATATCTACTCTTTTATTTTTTCAATTTTTATTCTATTATTTATTTTGTTATTTTGATCAAAACAATCCATGTAAATATTTTATTTTTATAGTCTTATCCCTAGAACTTGAAAATATTATAGTCAAATTCATATGTATTATATGGTTTATCTGTCTAACTCCAAGCAGGAATCCCAAAAACATTTACATATTATTGTGATTGATCATTTAGTAATTTAAAATTTAAAATCTTTTAATACATATTTCAGACACACACACATATATATGTTTAATCTAGCAATCAGACTTGCTTTGGCAATGCATAGGATGAAAATACAGATGAAATTGCAGTGCATAAAAAATTGATAAGGAGGATTCCGGCGGACGCGTAGCCCTTGTTGAAAAATTGTACCACATCTCCAGCCCCTAAAACTACAAACAATGGCTTCAAGTCCTTGGTAGCAGAAAATCCGGCAGCAACTATGGCGGCCATTGAGTATGACATTACCTGCTCGAGTACAATATATTCATAGTAAATCTTGCTGAGATTTTTTTTCTAAATTCTAATTTGTGTTTTTTCTAAATATTTATTATTATTATTTATTCAATTAAAATATTAATTATATTTTGATAATTTTGAATAACTTTTTTACTAATGGGCTTTCATTGTTCCTTGAATTGGAAGTCTTACAATACTAAACACTAACATATTACTACTAAAACAAAAATTCATTAATATAGTTTTGAAAATTAAGAAGAAAAAAAATATAAGAGTCAAGTTTATACTATATGAATTAATTAAAAACAACAAAATATGATTTTAATTATAATTGATATAATACCATAAAAAATTGATGAAATGATTTATATTAAATTAATTTTGACATATTTGCTAACTATCACATTAAAAAAATATTTTTAAATAACACTAATAAATTATAATATATATATATATATTCTTTTAACTAGACTACACTCGGTTGATGCAACATGGTTATAGTGTGTTTAGTAAATTACTAAAAAAACTAATTACTGGGATGTATTTTACAAAGATTTATTATTAGAATTATATTTTGCTCAAAAATATTATATTACTGTATTTTGAATATATAACAAAAAACTAAGAAAATAGATTAAAAAAATATTAATTTATTATGTAACCCAATTTTATAAAAAAATTTAAGCAATATTTAAACTACTCATATAAAATTTCTTTTTATTTTATATATTCTAAAATAAAGATTTATTTTTTTATATGTGGACCCCTCAATTCCCTTTTTTAGTAAAATATTTTTTCTATTTTCCCTTAAGTAAAATATTATACCAGCTTATTGGTAAAGTTTAATGGACTCAGTATTTTATTTTACTTAAATTATTTATAAATAAATATAGTATTATTGGTCAAATAAAATTATGTAATCAACTTTTTTTAAAATTTTCATGCGATCAAACGCAATATTGTAATATATACTTTTTTAGAGCTAGTAGTAAAATCAAGCACTATTAAATTATTTAAATAATTAACCATATTGATATACTTATCTTATCGCCATAGAAGTCAAATAACAGGTTTTTGTTGCCACTCAATACCATATTTCCTGTTACTCCCTTGTATATTGTAAACACAATTTTCAAGATTGTGTATGCCAATCCAATCACAATTGTTGCAAGCATCTGCCATTTGTACATATTCAAAATGATTTTAATTAAAAAAATCATATAAAAAATAAAAGGAAATAAAAATTTATACAGATTCAAATTAAATCACAAACTTAAAAATTTGAATCTTAATCAAAGTCTAATTATAGATTTAAATAAGTTAATTAATACTTACCGGTAGGAATAAACATCGTTGAAATGAATTTTGAGCTGAACGAGATTAACTACTAAAGTAGCAGTGTTGGTAGTCAATATGATAAGTGAAGCCAAGAGGAAAATGAAAACAAGAACCCTTAAAAGAAGAGGAAACACACCAAAATGATTGGATTTGATTATCTCCAATTTTGTTTCTGATGCCAAAACATCAAAAGGATTCTTATAATTTACGATGAAGTAACTGGAGTAATAATATAAATGCATAAGTTTACTTTGACTTGTGTATTTATTTATCATATGAATGAGTCAAGGAGCCCACAAATAAAATTATAAGAAATAAATTTATTATTATTATTATTATTATAAATATAATTTTTTTATTCTCTATGTCAAAACAAAGATAAAATTATTGTTTATATATGGATAAAAAGAGATTAATTATTAAGCTACTAAATTAATTGTATTTGACACAATTGTTTATGTAAAATTACTTTAAAAAATAAATTTTGTTTCAAAAATAATACAAAAATAAAAATATTTACACTTTCATAAAAAGGTAAAGCAAAATTTTTAAAATATTTTACTGTTCACTAAAATAAGAGTTTTTTTAAATATCCCTTCTGTCATTACAATTAATATTTTATTTCAATTTTTATTTTTCTTTTCAAACTTCACTATTAAATAAAATATTCTAATAAAAAATAAAAATAAATATTTTATATTATCTTTTCAGCATATAAAATTTATTAATTTTTATAAAGAAAAATTTTTAATTTTGATTAAAAATAATAAATAAACACTCAAAAAATATATAAAAAAGTAAAATATATAAAAAATATATTAATAAATTTATTAAATTTATTTTAAAATAAATTTTACATATTATATACGTAAAAAATAAAGTTAAAAAAATATTAACTTCATTATGTAAATATTATGTAGATGTTCTGTATATGTTTAATAGATATTATAAATATTTAGAAGATATGTGTATGCTATGTATTTGTTATTTAAGTTATTTGTATTTTATGCATAAGTTGTGTAAATATTATATGAATGTTGTAAAAAAATAAAATTAATATTTAATTTTTAGTAAATATTTGGTGGATGTTGTTTGTTTTGTTGTTTATGTATTTTATATATGTTATATGTATACTTTGTGTCTATTATATATATTTATTTTTTGTGTGTATATTAAGAATATGATATAAAAAATTATTTTAAAATAAAAAAATATAAAAATCAAAAAGAAAAAATTAAGAAAAGGAATCAGAAAAAAAATTAACGCATAAAAAAGTAAAAATTAAAAAATGGCTTGTTTTTGTAAAACTGAAATTGAAAATAATTTTAAATTTATCATATTTATAAATTATTTACTAAAATGTCAAAATTTATAAAATATTTATCGAAATATCAAATTTTCATTAGTTTACAATGAGTTTATTACGAGTTTATAAATTTTACATAGTTTATAATAAATTTAATATAAATTTATAATAAAATAAATAAAATACTCATGTTAAAAAATAAAAATAAAAAAAAATGATGAAGAATATATTTTTTCTTCTATGGATTGTGGGCTCAACTCAAAGCATTGCAAGCCTCTATTGGTGATAGTGGTTACATGTTAAGTAATTAATTTTTGGGCCTGACAAGAAAATTTCTGCTAAATATGTAAATTATATTGGAAATATGATATCCTTTACTGTATTTTTAAAAAAAAATTTACTTTTTTACAAGAGATATTTTAGTCATTTTATTATAAACTCATAATAAACTTGTTATAAACTATATAAAATTTATAAACTTATTATAAACTCATTATAAACTCTTTGTAAACTAAAAAAAAATGGTATTTGGGTAAATATTTTATAAATTCTAATATTTTGATAAATATTTTATAAATATGATAAATTTAGAATTATTTTAAATTTTTTTATATTTTTGTCAAAAGTTCAACTATAGTCGCATGGATATGAGTCCTAACGTGTGCATTAATGGATCTAAACTATCCTAATGTATAGGCTTTGAGCTATTTTTCCTTCAAAATTTTATTATCATTATTATATTTTAATTTGTAAAAATATATTTTAAAAAATTTTTGTACATTTTTATGACATATATTCCTAAAATTTTATTTAACATATACTTAACATCTATAAAAAAAACATATCGTATTTTTGTTGTTTTTTGTTTGCATAGTAATTTTTGTAAATTTTTATTAACACAACATTTTCGTAATTTGTTTCCTTTTTCAGATATTTTTGTAAATTTCCCAAAATTACTTCCTTATCCAAATTTTTTAAAATTTTTATATATTTAATTTGAATTTTTTATCGTTTTATAAATATATATCATAAACTAATAATAAATTTACAAAAGTTATCATGTATCTAATAAACTCATAATAAATTATACGAATCTAGTAAATTTATAAATTAATTATAAATTTTTTATAAAGTTCAAAATATTTTAAAATTTTGATAAATGTTATAACTTTTTTTATTTTTTTCTAGCAATTTTATAAAGAAAAAAAACCTATTTAAAGTTAGAAGCAATATTTCTTTAGAATTTCTTCAAAAATATGCAAAAAAATACTATATTTTTTTAAAAAAAAATCACTTTCCAACTTTTTTTTTTAGGGGAAAATTGGAACTTTCATTACTCAGAGATAAACATAGCAGCAATAGAAGGAGGTACACCCTCCCAAATATGGAGACTAGCATCTGAATGTGAAGCTCTTGGCAAAACATGAGCTACTCATTCACTTGTCTCCTAACCCATCTAATGGAAACATTACTTCTTTGTTTCAAGAAACATTTATCATCTTTTACAATATTTCTGAGATTTTAAAATGTCTTCATATAAGGAAGTGACAACCGTAAACACCTGTTGAGCATGGTTTTGAAAATAATGGAACACCACAGACACACCTTGTCTCAGACCCCACAACTCTGCCCAGTACGGTGAACTGCAATTCTGAGTAGAACTTGATATTGCCAATAACAGTGAACCGTTTGCATCTCTAATGACTGCCCCAAAACCAGCTATTGAATCTTCGAACACAGCTGCATCAACATTGCATTTCCAACTGCCCACCGGAGGTCTCTCCCAAACTGGAACAACAGGTGATAAAACTTGAGGATGAGGCACCATACGAGTCTGAAACTCCATTGCACATCTCCAATCTTCAAGAAAATTTTGGATAACCATCACAGAGATCTATTTAAGAAAAGATCGACCTTGCCAGAACAGAGTATTTCTTTCTGACCATATTCACCATAAAATACATAAAATCTCGGCTACAACATTCTTAGAAAAAGTTTGAAAGATTTTATTTTAACCATGGATCTTCCCACACCCTCACTGAAGTATCATTTCTAATGACCCATCGCAAGCCCTAAGTATATGATTCTCAGCAACACAAAGACTTCGCAGTGTGAAACTTGGATTAGAACCTAATCCTGATGTTAAAAAGTCCCCATGAGGGAAGTATCTAGCTTTATAAACCATAAAAATACACCAACATTGTTTGCTAAGCATAGCAAGATTAAAGTGATAGAAATTTCTGAAACACATACCATCTTCCTCCTTAATTTGACATAAATCATCCCATGACATCCAATGTAAACTCCTACTGCCATTCGCCTTCTTACCCCACCAAAAGTTGTTCATCATTCTGTAAAGGTCTTCACAAAGTAATAACAGGATGAGGAAAACTCCCATACAAAAATTCGAAAGAGCTTGAACAACTAAATTGAGAAGAACTTCTTTACCAGCTTTTGAGAGAAATTTAGTATCCCAACCTTGCAGCTTCTTACTGATTCGTTCCTTTAAGAAAGAAAAGATTCGTCATTTATCCTTTCCCACTAAAGATGGAAGTCCCAAGCATCGCCCATGATCAATCTCATTTGACACTGCCAGAATTACAGTAAGACAAGTACGTAAATCATCTGATATATTCGCACTATAAAACGAACCAGATTTCTGAAAGTTTATAGCCTATCTCGATGCTTGTTCATACTCAACTAAAATATTCTTAACCGCCATGCACTCCTAGACACTTGCTGGTAAGAAAAAGAATGAATCATTGACGAACAAAAGATGTGAGATGCTATGGCTATGCTTTGACACTTTGTGCCCATGAATTAACCCTAATGCTTTTGCATGACTAAACAAGGTGGATAATCCTTTTGCACAAATAATAAAAAAGATACAGAGAGAGGGGATCTCCCTATCAAAGTTCTCTACCTGGCAAAATGGGATCCACTTACAAACCATTTAGGGCCACATGATATGAAACCGAAGAAACACAAAGCATCAAGATATCTATCCATCTCTACGCAAAGCCCAATTTCAAAAGCATGGATTGTAAAAATTCCCACCTCACTCTATCATAGGCTTTGCTAATGTCTACCTTCAATGCCACCTCCCATAGCTTCCTATTTGGGACACATTTCATATAATGAATAATCTCAAAAGCTAGTAATATATTATCTATTATAAGCAGGCCAGGAACAAAGGTTGATTGAGATTGAGCAATCATATCAGGTAGAAAAAGCTTAAGTCAATTAGCTAAGACTTTTACAAAAATTTTATACACCACATTGCAAAGAGAAATTGGTTTAAGATCCTTCACTGACACCGAATTGTCTTTTTTAGGGATCAATACAATGGTAGTATCATTTAAGCGATCATGGAAAGAGCAAGTTTCAAACCAAGAAGAGCAACTAGCCACTATATCATGGCCCACTATATTCCAAAACTTCAGAAAAAAAAAAAGTTGGATTCATGCCATCAGGGCCCGAGAATTTATCAGGGTGCATTTGGAAAGCAGCTCTGCGAATCTCATCTATAGTTAGAGGGGTTAAAAGTAAAGAATTATCCTCTGCCGACACCTTAGACCTGACATTACAGAAGACCACACTGTAATCCCCATCTGATGCTTTGAAAAGCTTGGAAAAATAATTCATAATATGGTCCTTTAAAGCTGCAGGTTCAGAAATCCACTATCCATCTTCTCCTCTAAGAGCATTAATATTATTTCTCCTTTTCTGATTCGAGGCTTGCTTTTGAAAATATTTGGAGTTCCAATCACCATGTTTAAGCCAAAAAGACTTTAAGCCCTGCTTCTAGAATATTTCTTCTTGCTCTAACAAAGCAATGTATTCACGGTTCAAAGATGATAAACCATCACAGTTCACACTAGAATCATAATTCCTGGCTCGAAGTATCTGATTATAAATAGCAGCCTTTCTTCTATGAAAATCTCCAATAGAATTCCTTACCCATTCAAGCAATGACTTGCCACATCTCTCAATTTTTCCAACAGTGTACAATAAGAATTATTAGTCCATGAATTATAAACAACATTGGTAATTTCAGAATTTAGAAGCCAAGAATTTTTGAACCTAAAATGATACTGGCCAATAGCAGGACTTTGCAAGTTGCAATACAATAAAAGAGGAGAATGGTCTGACATAGGAGGAAATAAGTTTTCCAAATGACAGACTGAAAATAGATTTAGCCAAGAATCCGTAGAAACACACCTATCCATTTCTTTATGGAATAAGTTGCCTAAGGCTCTCCCCCGCTCCCATGTAAAACAATACCCTACTAACAGAACGTCAGTCAAATATCTGAGAGGGTGTCACAAAAACCTTGAATGAGATAATCTGGATGACCCACACCACCATCCTTCTTGTCTTGAGATAGGAGATCATTGAAATCTCCAATGACTGCCCAAGGCAATGTATGGTTGAGAGCTAAATTGCATAACATCTGCCAAGAGTCCCTTTTACGATTTCTTTGAGGAAAGCCATAAAAGCTAGTAAGATTCCATTTCATATCCATACCCATATCAATCACCATATTAATAAATTTTGAAGAAAAAGAAATTATTGTGAGGTTAACAAACTCATTCCAATAGACAACCAAACCACCATCGCGGCCAAGCCGATCAACAACAAAACAATTTTTGAAACCAATTTGAGAACAAACTCCTTCAACTATAACTTTATTTGCTTCCCTCTACTTCCTTTGAATGTGGGATAAAGATAATGAGGATCCATTCTTGTTCCCTTATTTAACATTAATTGCTTATTTAGTTCCACTGAATTAGGAACAGGTTCTCCACCTTCATCAAGCAGCCAACTGCTCATCGTCGAGGTCGCTTGCCGAGGTAACACCTTAATTGCATCACTCCATTCCAACATGAGAGATTCCTTACTTGTATGGATCCAGAGTTTGCAAAAACTATCAGTGTGCCCAAGTCATCCACATAGGAAGCAAAAACTGTTATACGTTCATATTTGAAAGAAGCAAAAAGTGAATTGGAACATTTAAATGGTCCTCCCTATCCTTCACGTGATGGAGAACAAGAAGATGATTATTGATAGTCCATGGTTGCCCAACAATAACCCGTTGTATGTCCACTTCATAAAAGAAATGAAACAGGAATATTTCTTGCCCTAGATCCGTAATATTCACTCCCCTTAAGAGATGCCATAAATCTGCTAGTGTATTTCTCATAGGTTCAAAACGCACTACTATGGATGTTAGGAAGCGTCCAACAAGGCAAAACTTGTAGCTTTCCTTCTTCTCTAACCCCAAATCCCCGAGATTCCAGCCTTCCTCCTCCCCTTCACGTATAGAAAGGGCTTCAATATCAGGTTTTTTCCATTATTTTGTTAAAAAAGAAACCTACTGCGATACAAATATCCCAAAACCACAGATGAGAGAACAAAAACCTACTTGCCAAAGCGGAAAAAGCGGCAGACTATAAAATTTCAACTTTTTCTCTTTTTCATATTTAATTATCACTTTCCAACTTTTAAGTTCAAAAAACTCTCATCTTCAAACGTATATATATAGTATAATATCTTGTATATCAAAGATATATATATATATATCACTTAATTTTAGAAATATATATCTAATATATATTTAGTCTATCAAAAATATCCAAATACTGTGAAGTGCTCTATGTTAATTATTTTTATTTTGTTGCATAACTTCTAATGTTGATGAAAGAAATGGCTTGACGATGCCAAGCCGAAACTGATAGAAATAGAAGCTCTCTTTTAATTGCCTTTCGCCTGTCAAAGATGATTCTTTGGACCGCTTTGAAATTGCAATTGTAAGTACCCCCGCCTTCTCTTTTGCCCAATTCAAATTTTAACCTTCCATCTCCATCTCCAAATTCAAATATATTTTTATATATTTTTTTATTAAAATGAAAATATGCATTTGGGACCCCTTCTCAAGATTAATTTGTTTGTCATAGCTTATCATATTTCCATTATTAAATTATACAATAAGATCTTATTGCAAGCACTATATATGTAAATATTTATTGACAAGCTTGCTTGTGTTTGCTCTAATTACTAAGAAAAATTTTAAAGAAAAGAAATGGTTAAAATTTAAATCTTTTATTATTTTGTCTACCATACAAACACTTATTATTATTATTATTATTATTATTATTATTATTATTATTATTATTATTATTATTATTATTATTATTATTATTATATCTAAAACCTTAGCCCATAAGTAAAGACAATAGTAAGAAAAATGGTGTGGCTTTGATCCCTTTTTCATCTATAGTTAGTACCCACCAATTCTGGTAATCAATCTCTTAGGCTTTGATTAAAGAGAAACATATACTATATATATACACACACTTTTTTTTTTTTTTTCTTGAAATCAAAGGAATGGTCCAATATACTTAAAAAGATTAAAGCAAGGTAGTGATGAGTGGGGACATTAATATAAATTAAAAAAAGAGTAAAATAATTAAGTAGGACCCTTATGTTGAGAGCACATTACAAATTAACAATTTAATGTTACATCAAAAATAGGGATATCTTTGGACCTCTTATTTCCCTAACTTTCACAAAATTAAAAAAAGAAAATCGTTCAATGCTATGCTTTTTGGCGAGCCAAAATTTATTTTGCATATCATCTTAATTACATATTATATATTTGTTAGTTAATTATCAAAGAAGACAAAATTATTAATTAATTAGTACATGTTTTCTTTTTTAAATAGATATGTGTGCGTGTGTGGAAAAAGCTAAAACCACAAAATTCTTATTCCATTGGTGTAAAAATCTTAATTGGTCAAACCTTGTAGGCAAAAAATAATTGACTTCTTATAGTTAGTATTATAACAAGAATTACAGCCTCCATTGATATGTTTTGCTTAGCACCATAAAATTAATTTGTAAAGGCAACATATTTTACTTAATTATTAAGACACTCAATAAAAAGTTTGCAAGTAAAGAAAAAGAGTTTGAAATTATTGCTTATTGTTGTTATTATTATTTGAGTTTGATGTGCCATTGAATTATAATAATTTAGAAGTTAAATTTTCGTAAATAATTTATAAATATATTTAGTGAATGCCTATTCATAGAAATTATGTGAGCACTTCGAATTAGATATCATTTTCCCTACCACAGGGAAATCCGTCCAAATATATAAAAGGTGCAATAAGGAATTGTTCCCCTTAAAAAATATAATAAGAAAATTTTAATTAATTATATATTTCTTTTTTTTTTTTGTGATAGGAATAACATAAAACCTAGTGATGAATTCAAACTATTTAAACTAAACCCATTAATTTTCCCTTGGAAATTATTTTTCAAATTAATTTCTTGGACATTTGAAAATGAATGGGAAAAAAAATTCAAACATAATCAATGAATTGTACTCCAAAAATCATTAGAAATATTTTAAAATTTAAATGCCGCTATATGAATAATACAAAAACTACTTGGAAAGCAAATATTAAACGAAGCTATAAGCATAAAATCTCGAACACTTTTAAGGATTCTATAGAATGAGTTTAATTTAATAATATGAGAATTATATGTATTTAGAATTATAATATTTCTATTGAATTTTAGTTGAAGTTAAATAAAAAATCAAAGACGATATTTACAATTTTGATATGATAAATAAGTTAGATTTTTTTAGTTTAATTCCATTAATATTTAATGAAATAATTAGCCGAATCATTCTGTTTCTCTCAAAAAGAAAAGTTAAAAACTTGAAAAGATCTTATAATTATTATTAATTTTTACATATCTTTAAGAAGATCAAAAGCATGGCATAGATAATAAGATTGTACAAATAATGAAAATGGATCATTTCTATCTTAAAGACAATTGTCATTTCTTTTTGGCTTCATTTCAGGTTCAATTTTATTTATTTATTTTACTTTTTTTTGAAACTTTGATTTATTTTATTTAAAGTAAGTAAAATAAATTATATATATATATATAATATTACTAGGAAAACAACCTTTTACTTGATGACGTTGAGATGTTCTTCAATTAGGACAATTTTTGCTTCAACTCCGCCTACAATCATGTAAAGGAAGATTCTTTTGAAAGAAAAAAAGAAAAAAATGAACACAGAAATAATTAGAGAAATCAGAAGTTTAAATTTTTTTTTATGATAAAATTTATTATATATATATTATTTTTTAAAATAAATATGTTTTTGGCCCCCAATTATATTTCGTTTATTTACTTTTCTTCTCATTTATTTTGTCATCCTCTTTCTTTTTCTCTTCTTTGGTTTTTGTTTTTGGATAAATTTTGAAGATATTTTTTAAAGAAAATAAGATTTTTAAACATTAAGAAGAGTTAATCAATGTGTCTATAGTCAATAAGTAAATTGCTTTGATTATTTCCATTTTTTCTTTAAAAATTTTGAGTTTCTATTAGATTCAAAAAAAATTTCTTAATTTTATTTGTAAAATGGAGTTTTAGTAAAAGTAAATAAATATCCTAAAGTAAAATATTTTGCGAAAATTTATTTAATTATCAAAATATCCATTTGAAAACTTAAATTTTCAATGAAGTTCTTCAAAATTTTATTCACCTCCATTAAATTTTCTTTAAATTATATATATCTAGATATTATAATTAATTATTATTTAAGTATGCGTCTATAATTAATTATAGTGATTTTTCAAGACTGGTTGAAAATTTTGAATGAAGATAGAATGTGATTAATTGAATTTTATGTTATTTTTGCAATTAAATGAATAATAAAACAATGGTAATTTAAAAATTATTTTATTAAAAATATAATATATATAGGTGTATGAAAATTATTAAAATAATCAATGTTTAAAAAATTATTATGAAAATTCAGTAGAATTTTTGTATTGTTGGTGTATATTTTGTTTCTTGGGTTGTATTTTTATTTTGTGTGGCTTTGAAATTTTTTCACATGCCTGTGAAATATTTAGTAAAATAAATTTTATGTGAATTTTGAATATTTTAGATAGTTTTCATTTCATAAATATATTTTTTTTCCATTCATAAAATTAATAATAAAATTTCTACTTCTTATAAAAAAATTGAGAATTTGGGCTTGCTTCCATATGTAATCATCAGTTCGCCCTCCTAAAATACTTTGAAAATTTATTATGCTACAGACCTATAAAAAATTATAGTCAATGGAAGGTCTTTGTAATCATATAAAGACTAAATTGTGGTCAAAAACTTTGGTCTTAGAGCAAGCTTTCTTGGTCATTTCTTTTTGAACTTGGATAAACCCTAAAAGCAAAATATATATATATATATATATATATATGTATGTATGTATGTGGCTCACTTTCACAAAAAGATAGAGTCAAGTTAATTTGTTTTAGTCAAACCTATTTTTCCAATTCTCTCTCTCTCTTAATAAGTATGAAATCATGCACTTTTTGTTTGATTATTGCATGATTTTACATAGAATTAGTGTAGACTTCGTGTTTGAACGACATTTAGTGCTTCATTACGCAAAATTCCACTAATTTTGTATGTGGTGGATGATGTAATGGAAGAGCATATTAATTTACATATATACACACATACAGAATATATAATCAAATCACCAATTTGTCACTTTAATTAATTAATAGTAATAAAAACAATCAATTAGAGGTCAACAACGATAATAATAAGACACCTAATTAGTACTTAATTAATGTTTATGATCCTCAAGCGCACTTAACTATTAATCTTATTAGGTTAGTATCATGGTTTTGAAAACCGGACCAGACCTGCCGGTCGGACCGAAAAAATAAAAAATCGACAGCTTTTCCTGTTCAGTTTATATGTCAGCTCGGTTTGAGGATAAAAACCCGGTTGGACCAAAAAACCAGTTTAACCCAGTAATTCGGACCGGGCCGGTCATGGAAAAACTTTTGAATTTTTTTTTATTTTGAAGAAACCTTTGTAATTCTTTCTTTTCTGCAAACCTAAAGTAATACAGCATCCTACTTACGTATCCTGAACCTAAACCACTGTCGCCAATTTTGAGTTCCAACCGATGGCAATACAGCTGCCTTCATGGTGTCACCAGTGCAAGAGGTCAATCCAGGTAGCAATATCAATTATCAAACATTCTCTGTTGCAGTGCTTTTCTTTTATTTTTTTTTTGTCTCTGTATGTTATGTATTCATGGAGTTTTGTATAGTTTATGGATTTTATATTCCAACTAATATATTTCTTATATTATGAACGTCTATTGCATTTCTCCATAAAGAACAATATTCCCCTTTTCCCTAAAGAACAATATTCCAATTTTTAATCAAAATTGAAAGCATAAAATCAATTTTAAAACTAAACAGAGCATGAAAGTATATTAATGCAATTAACAGTTCATTAATGGTGTTTATTGTTTCCACTCTAAGAAACATAGCAAAAAAGTAAGAGACAGAGAAAAAAATAGATTGCCCGTTAACCAATTCAATAAAAAAGTAAAAAAAAAAGGGCAATTTCTCTTAGTCTTAAGCAAGCAAAGAAACAGAGCACACACAGGAAAAGAAGATAAAGTAAAAGAAGATAGTTGTTTATGTTATGGTACATGACATGATAAGAAAAAAGACAAAAGAGCAATAAAAAACACCATGCACACACAGTTCAATATGTGTCCATAATAAATCCAAAACACCATGCATTTTTTATTTATATTTTATATTGGCTATATAGTATTGCTTGTAATATATATATATATATATATATATATGAATTATGTATTGTCTATAATTCTATATATGTTTTGATATGCTATTTAAAATTAAATATTAACTCTGTTTAATTTCAAAAGAAAATGACTTTGCTTACTATATAAATGTGCTTGTTTAATTTAAATAGTCTTATCCTCATATTAATTATGATTTTAAATATTTTAGGTGGAAGGGATACTTCATCAACAAGGAACAGATTGAATAATACATCTTCAAATGATGTACAATCAACGGAAGTTTCGGAGCGTTCAATTCAACAAAAAAAGGACATAGCATGGAAGTACATCATAGATGGAAGAAATGATGAAGGGAAAAAGAAATTAATATGCAGTTTTTGTCAAAAAACAGCACAAGGTGGAGGGATTAATCGAATGAAACAACATTTAGCTGGGATTAAAGGTAATATTGATCCATGCAAAAAAGTGTCAGTCGATGTTCGTTGCCAAATGAAAGAATCTCTAGATGAGCTTGCTAAAAAAAGCAAAGAGAAGAAAAATTTAATTGATGAGTCAGAAGGTGATGAAATTTAAGAAGTTTCACCTTAGGTTCAAATGCTTTCAAAGGGAAAGAGAAAAGCTAGCGGTGTGATTGATTCATTCTTCAAAAGAGGTGTAAGTGATCTATCCCAACCTAGTATTAAAGCATCTATGCAAAGCAAAGAAAGATGGCATGATACTGATATGGCACTTGCACTGTGGTTTTATGATGCTTGTATCCCATTTAATGCTGTGAACTCACCATATTTTGATGTTGCTATTAGTAAAGTAGCTAGTATGGGTCATGGGTATAAAGGTCCATCGTATCATGCATTGAGAGTTAATCTTTTGAATGATGCTAAGTTGCATGTTAAACTTGTTATTGATTGATTAAGAAGTTCTTGGATTGATTGTGGTTGCACTATAATGGGCGATGGTTGGACTGATACTAGACAAAGATCATTGATAAACTTTCTTGTCTATTGTCCAAAAGGGATCACATTTGTGAAATCAGTAGATGCTTCTAGTATTGTGACAAATGCTGAAAATCTATGCAACCTTTTTAGTGAAATAGTTGAGTTTGTTAGGCCAAAAAATGTTGTTCATTTAGTGACAGATAATGCAGCCAATTACAAAGCTGCAGGAGGTAGACTTATTGAGAGATATTCTTATATAAGTTGGTCACCATGTGCTGCTCATTGTGTGAATTTAATAATGAAAGATATAGGAGCTATCAAGCTAGTAGATGATGTCACAATTTTAGCATCTAAAGTGACTGTTTTTGTTTATAACCATAAAGCTACTTTGAATTGGTTGAGAAAAAGACCAAAATGGCAAGAAATTATTCGTCCTGGAGCTACTCGATTTGCAACTGTATTTATTTCACTACAAAGTTTACATGCTCACAAAGATCATTTGCAAGCTTTAGTAGTAAGTGATGAATTTAAGAAATTTATGAAGTTGCAAAAAGGTAGAGAAGTGAAACAAATTATACTCGATGAGATTTTTTGGAATAATTGCTTGATCATTGTGAAGATTATTACTCCTTTAATTCGGTTATTACGTATTTTGTGATTCGGATGAGAAACCGGCTTTGGGATTTATTTATGAGGGCATGCATAGGGCTCGTTTGGGGATTAAAAAGTTGTTCAAATATAAGAAAAAACATTACAAGCCCTACACTACTATTATCAAGAATAGGTGGGATAACATGTTGAGGAGAGAACTTCATGCTGCAGCTTACTATTTGAATTCATCTTTTCAATATGATCAAGAAAACTTTTGTCAAAAGCGTGAGATCAAGGATGGTATTTTGAATATGATTGACAAGTATACAGATGATCATGAGTTGAGACAAGAATTTTTCGAAAGCGTGAGCTGAGTTTCTCTCGGGCTACTGCACTTTCCTGTAGCAAAACCACATCACCTGGTAATATTTAATCAATTTATTTCACATTTTAATTTATTCATTAATATTAGTATGGTAAATTTTAATGTTTGATCTAACATTTTCTTTTTTTTTTTTGTATGATATATATATAAATATGTAAAAGCTAATTGGTGGAAGACATTTGGTTATGATGTTCCGAATTTACAAGCTATGGCAGTGAGGATTCTAAGTCAAACAACTTCTGCTTCTGGATGTGAGCGCAATTGGAGTGTGTTTGAGAGAATACATACCAAGAAAAGAAATAGACTAGAGCATAAAAGGCTAAACGATCTTGTTTGTGTTCATTATAACTTGCGATTACAAAATCGGTAAGATTTCATTTCAATAACTCATTTCATTTCAATATAGGTTGCATTCTAATATAATGTTTGCTCAAAATTTAAAGATTTTCCAAGTCAAAAAGGGAATATGATCCAATTGATTAATCAATTGATAAGACAAAATTTTGGGTTGTGGAAGATGATGAAGAAGCTGAACTTGATTATAATGAATTGGAAATTTTACTTCAAGAAGAATATCCAAGGAATGGTGATGAACCTCTTAATGAAGTCTCTCATGGTTTGTAATTGTTGAGTTTTTTTTTATTATATTTAAATTAGTGTAATCAATTAAATAATGCATACTAATATATGTATTATTCAAATTATTTTTTAGATGAAGGAGAGAGTCCAGCTCAAGTTGGAGAAGAAGAAGAAGATGATGATGATATTGATCAAGATGAAAATTTCGGTGTTAATTTAGATGATATTGATCTTGATATTAATGTTTAAGTCATTAAGTATTTTAATTTTTTTACCTTATTTATGTTTTTTTTAAAAAAATTTGAACTTAAACTTTCTTATTTCAAGTATTTTGAACAATAGAATATTATGTGACAATATTAATTTTGAAGTGTCATTTATTTATGTACTTGATAAGTTGTTGACTTACAACTAAAATATTTACTAGTAAAAAATCCGGTTTCGAAAAAAGTCAAAAACCCGATCGAACCGATCCGACCAAGTTGATCCTTGACCCAGTCATGGAGCCGGTTCGATCTCCGGTCCGGTTATGAAAACATTGGTTAGTATGAATGAAGATCACATTATTTGAAGGGACAAAGGAGATACCATCAACAAGAAAACTTTATATTATATGCGCTATCAAATCTTGACATAAACTTGAACTATTGTGATCTGTCATATAATTTTATTCTTTTTGAATCAAAAGAACATAAAAGTATACAAGGATGATAATGATTTATCTAGACTGAGTGTATATATACCCAACTAATAAAATTATTTAATTTTTCTATTATTACTTTTTTAGTGATTTTTGGCCAAGTGCACTAGATAAGAATTTTTCTACAGGGATATGCCCTCATTGATTGAAAAGAATGATAGTATGATAGAGTTAAATTTTCTTTATTTTTAGTTTTTAAAAAATTTGATTGTGATTGAAAATTTAAATTTAAATACTCATAATATTGTATATTATTATGTTTCAAAGGCATGTACATACATGAGCTTATAAAATGAGTTGCATGGCTATGATTGTTGAGGAATGCACCTTAATTAAAGCCCTTTCAGAAAAAAAAAAAGGGAGAAAATTATACAATAGTAGATAAAGAATTGAACTCTTTTTTGCAATTGGCATTTAAAGAAAAATTGATGACTATATAATTGTGAGATATGTCGATGAAATGTTGCAAGCTGTAGTATCTGCCTTAGATGTCGTGGTGCAAAAGAATTTGTGCTTCATTCTCTTCGTGATTGCTCTCATGTAGCTTGTGTATGGATCACTATTGGATCAAGAGAGTGTTATGAAGAATTATGGTCTCTTGGATTGCATGGTTAGATTTTAAAGAATATCATTATTGGATCATATTTCGATATTGATGATATGTGCTCTTGCATATTTGGGATGGTGGCAGGGAGTATATGATGTAGCATAAATGAAATTGTATTTAGGGACAATTACACTAACCTGACCAACAATATTAGGAATCGGGCTTGGCAATAAGACAAGCATGGCGAAGGGAAAGCAAAAACACAAAGGAAGAGTATCTCATTTCTTAGAGTGTGCTTGAGTATGTCATCCTTAAATTGAATACTAATGGGTTATTTAGGGGATCCCTAGGGGAAGCTTTCGCTGGCAGATTGATAAAAGACAATGAGAGACGATTCATGAATGGTTTTGCCATGAACTTTGGCATATGTTCTATTATAGGAGCTGAGCTATTGGGGATTTACCAAGGTTTGAAGCTAGCTTGGGAAATGGGTGCAAGAAGAGTGATATTAGAAACTGATAGTACTCGTACATGATTTTACATTTCATAGACTTAGTGGCAATGCTCATTTTATTCTTTGGTTCGGGACATCAAAAGTATGATGGATCGTACTTAGATAGTACATGTTTGACATATTTTTTGTGAAGCCAATTTCGCTACCAATTTTCTTAAAGGGTGTTACAGAATTGATGTTGGTTGCTCAGACCTTATAAGTCATTTGTTAAGCCATGATGATTATAGAATAAGCCATCCACATGTGGTTAGATTGTAATCTCAATTATTTTGTCGCATTTCTCCACAAAAAAAGGGTTCCAAGAGTTGAGATTTATTTCTGAGATAAAAATTTTGGACCTTAGTCTTAAGTCTCATAAAGGAAAAATGAAGGGCACCAATTTCACCCTAGGTCTCACTGTACTGCAAAATAGGTTTAATCTTTTTCTGATTTTGATATTATTAACAAAAACTTGCTCCTCGAATCTAGTAAGGAATGTAGGTCTAAAGATCGTCTTATATGTTGATAAAGCTTCATGGTATAGAATAGACAGCTCTAACTTTCATGAAATGGTTTGATAAAAAATTGATTTAATGGTAGTTTGGTAACTATGGCCAAAAGTCAAAATTATAATTTAGGCATTTTTTGGGACTAACTCAATAAGAAATGAGTTATCGAGTCAAAATCACTGTTTTCAGTATTATTTATCATTTTTCGATCAAATTTTAACTTTTTAGCCTCCGAAAATATATTTTTCTATTGATAGCAACCTTTGGCATATTTGTGTTTTTTTTTATTTATTTTTATTAGAAATATCATACTGAGAAGCTGTTTTAGCATTTTGTCTATCTCATTGAATATTTTTTTATATGTATTTTGTTTTATTTTTGTAGCCTATTATCTTTTTTTTGTAATTTTTTTACTTGTAATTAGGGTTTCTATAACCTAAGATCATATAAATTGTAACCCTTTAGAAGGTGACAATTGCTTTTTCTAAAGTCAACAAAAGTTGAGTAGAGAAACTTTTCTCTCTTTTCGTCTATTTACTTGGAAATTCTTAAAATTCTTAAACTAAATAGGTTAATAGTAATTATATCCCTTTTTCTTAACCTCTACTGTGTCACTTTGAAAACCATGAGTGTTAGGAAAATGCTTGGTCGTCTCTCTTTTAATGAATTAGATGAAAATACAATTAATTGTCTTAAGCTAACAATTCATTTGGATAAGCAGAATAAAGATGAGTTCCCTAACGTGTTCATTTGATTGTTTTCCTTTTTCTCGTTTACTTTGGCTCTAGTGCTAGCTCTGCTTCTCTCAACAATCCATGTTTTTAGGTTGCTTTCTCTATAGTGATAATCCTTTCTTCAGCGGTAATGATATTGTGTTGTTATTTTTTTATTCACGATTGCCTCTTGATTTTTTAGGCATCTTTAATTTTTTTTTGTTTTGTCTTTAACTCTAGAGGTGTGTTTGGGCTGAATTAGACCTTGCCCAAAGTTTAGCCAATTTAAACTCAGGCTAGATTATAACCCTTGAGGCACAACCCTTGGTCGTGGTTTGGGGGTGAACTTGGGGGTAAAATCAGGCTTCGTGTCAGTCCGTTTCACTTAGATCAAAGAGATTCTAGGTTTAGTTTTTCAACAAAATAATCGCATATAAAATAATTGCAGAAATTTCATCAAAATTCCAAAACAATTAACAAATTTCGAAAAAAAAAAAAAAGAAAAGAAAATTACAAGACTGTAAGATAGAGATCGGCAGGAAGAGAAGTATAGAGCGATTGTCGACACTACAGCCGGCTAAGAATGTGAGAGAGAGAGAGATCAAGAGAGTAGCAAATTGTAGCAGAGACATATCAAGAGGGCGAAAAATTGAGAGATCAAAACTATTGAGTGATAGAGAAAAATAGAGGGAAAGGTAGAGAGGCAGAGAAGAAAAAGAGAGAGAGGAGAATGACATGCAACGCAAGAGGGAGAGTAACATTTATATTTAGGGATAATAAGCAAAAAAGACGTCGTTTTTAAACTCAATTTCGATTGAATTGCCTCTAAAATTTTTTTACTGAATACATTACTGAACTTTTAAATAATTTTTTACATATAACCCGATACCTAGCTTAGTTAGTTGGTGATCGGAAAAATGACAATTTTTACTATATTTTTTAAAATTTTTATTTTTTTATCAAAAGTATTTTAGTTATTTTAATATAAACTCATAATAAATTAATTATAAACTGTGTGAAATTTATAAACTCATTGTAAATTATTTATAAACTCATTATAAATTTTCTATAAACTAATAAAAATTTGATATTTTGATAAATATTTTATAAATTCTAGTATTTTGATAAATATTTCATAAATATAATATATTTAAAATTATTTTTAATTTTTCTTATATTTTTATCGAAAGCCCTTGTTGATCTGCCTAACTCAACCTGTCAGGCCTAATCGAATTGGGCCAGGTTAACAAGTTCTTACACAATCATATTCTTTTGGGGTTTTTTCAAAAATATCCTAAAAAATAAAAATATTTTTAAAAATACTCTTTTTTAATTTCAATTTCAAAATATCTTTTTTTTAACTTTTAATTTTAAAAATACTCTTTTTTAGAGGTATATTTTTAGTATATATTTGTTATATTAAAGATATATTCAATTTTTAAAAATATACATTTAGTATATTAAAAATATAGAGTATTTTTTTAAAACAAAATTAAAAAGTATGTTATAGAGAGTAATTTTTTCTATCCTTTTTGCTTTTAGTTAAATTGTGCTTCTTATTTCTATCTATGTTTGAGTTGGTCTAACTTCATTTTCTTTTCCGCTTTTTTGCAGTGTTCTTGATTTGTTGCTCTTTTCCTCTTATTAATTCAATCTTTTGCTCATAAAAAAATTGAATAAATAAAAAATAAAAAATAAAAAAAGAAGATAGGCAATGTCGATGAATATTGAAATTGTAGCTAGAGCCAAAGCATCGAAAGCACATAATTGTATGATAGAAGATTCGAGATCTCATGGCTAGATCTTACTTTTGGGCTGTCTTGATTAGGTCCCTCCTCAAAGGTGTGCTTCACATGTAAGGTTGCTTAATTTAGTATTTAGTTTTTTAATTAATTAATATGCTTCACAATATTTAATATCATTTAATTAAATCCGTATTGGTGTTTACATCATAATTTTACTTCTATATTTCTCTAAAAAAAATCATTAACATAACAAAGACAAATTCAGATACAAAATTAGCTCTTCTTTTTTGAACATATATATTAGTTTTTGGATAAATTATTATTTAATTGAAAGGATGAACTTTAAACTTATAGTCCGTTAATTATTTTTATTTTGTTTTATAGTAATTTGTAGACTATTAAATTATAAATGAATACAAATTAATTTTTTATCATTTGCTTTTTATTATGTGGTTCATTTCTCTATTATTAAAAGCTATGGAATATGAATACATATATATATAAGATATAATTATCATATGATACAAATATATTTATTTACAATTATTCGAGTAATGATATATTTTTGTACACATGATTTTTTGTCTATATTTTTAATAAAAGAATACCGATACTTTTTTTTCTTGCTTTATATGTTATTATTTCTTTAATTAGTGCATACACTTGTTGTGGACAATTCTTACATTAATTAATTAACACATAATAACTGTATTTTTCAACATATAAAAAAATGTCTAACAGAACATATATAACACCGACATATTCAAAATTGTAAAAAAACATTAAATATTCAAAATTAAAGTGTTTCATAAAATAAAATAAAGTAAAATAAAATAAAATTTATGAGGAAATGTACATAGTAAATATATAGAACAAATACATATCTGACCCCCCAAAGTTTACTCGATTAATCAGTTTATCTCTTGAACTTTTAGTTTGACTATATAATCTCTTGAATTACTCAAAATTTGTTTAACTTGTAAATACAAACTCATTGAGTCATGTTGAGCCACCCAAATTACTAATATATCTACTTAATATAAAATATATAAATATAAAAGATAAAATAACCAGTATTCATTAAAATATTATTTATTAATATAAAACAGATAAATATATAGCGCAAAGTAATAAAAATATAAATATAGAAAGCAAAAATAAAATGAAATGAATAAATACAATAAGCTATAGATATATTGTAATAAAGTATAAAAAGAAAAAGGAAAGAAAAGGTATTTATGGTTTTCCAAAACAGGCATATAGAAATGAAAGAAGAATCAAACACAATGCATGATTGAGCACATGTGGGAGAACGTGAGGACTGAAAGAAGTAACCAACAGCAGTAGCATAGATTGGAATCTCAGACTGACCAGAAAGCTCAAAAAAAAAGAAAAAAAAAAGATAATAGAGAGATAGTAATATCAACAATGACCTCTCAAAAGCCAAAGCTGCCATACAAACAGAGACTTCAACCTCACGCCTAAACTATTACTATTTCATGAGGGCATCAACTTCACATTTTATATATTACATCAAATAATAATTCCCAATTTCTTTCTTTCTTTTTTCTTTTCTTGGATTTCCAAGCTCTTCTTCAAATCTTCATATTTTCTTCTTCTTCTTTTTTTCTATAGATTTTTTTTTAAAATTTTTATTAGGTACCCATTTACTTTCTTTTTTTTTCACTTTTAATTTTAAAATAAGGTGCTATATATAATATGCCGAAAGGAGATCATTCGTATCAAAATTAGGAGAAAATCATAAATAGATAAATTGATATTGAGTACTTATATTAAAACAAGACATTATGAAATATATACGTAAGTTTTTAATGTTACATTATGAAATATATACGTAACTTTTTAATGTTCTTTTTAATTAGTATGAGAATGAGGAATCGAACTAAATGATTCTTTGAGTTACATATACTTACTATTAGTATATATCTCGATATACTAATTAAGTTTTTAATATTCAACCAATAGTAAATTTATAAATTTTACCATCCGAGTAGATGTTATTATTATTATTATTATTTTGCATTTAAAAGATTATATGTAAGGGTGTGCAATATGACTTTTGTTAATATTAACATTGTATTTTGTTCTCATTGATGGTGCCAGAAAGTTTAATTATTCGAGATATTTGCTCGATAAGCCTCAGTGATAGAAAATATATACTTGTGAATTTAATACTATATTTCAATCTAAAACTTTGAGGCATTGAATTTATAAGTTATTTACAGTTTTATACTTCTCAATAGGTGAATTTTTTCAATGTGGGATTCCTTTTACACTTACTATGTTTTAACACTCACTTACATATTTCTTTTTTTTGTATATTGGATCTCTATTTCATCTTCTATATGACTGAGTAGTGTGTGTACTTTACAAAACAAACCGATCAAAAAAAAAAAAAAACCATATTTTCAGTCATTGTTTCACTATCACATATAAAGAGAGTGTAAAAGAGAGTATTTTGCTTTTTTGACAGTTTAGGTATAGCTTTATTCCTTGTTGGTAAAACAGTTCTTGGTTATTGAAAAAAGCAGATCCAATCCCAGATTCCATTATCTTATAAAATACTATATAATGACATCATTAATAATTATAATCTTCATTATAATTAAACAATTGATTAATTTATAGAGACATTGTTTTATATTTAGTATTACAGTTCTGAACTTGTACACACTATAAAAGCAGAAATTAAACCAAAATAAATAAATAGACAGAAGGGTATAATAATATTGTAATTTTAATTTTTTTAAAAAAGGAAATTCTTTTTTTGTTCATTGGTGTGTAGAACTTTTGACCATAAACAAAGGCTAGAGGCAGAGTCTCACATTAGTTTTTGCTAAAAAAATTCGAGAATCCTATCTAAGAATTTCTCTGCATGGATTTGAGTGGAATTTTGGCCTTATTTTAGCTTTCTTCTTGTCAATATTATATATAATATTATTATCATATGAATATATATATATATAAATGAAACTAACATATAATACAAATAAGTACTTATCAATTGGTTAATTTTCCCATAATTATAAAATCATTTTTTTTAGTCCCCAGCCTAAACAAACAAATAATTGTACGTCCATAATTACGCTTCCAAAACCTGTTTTTTCTCTCTCTCTCTCTCTCTCTCTCTCTCTTATAGTGTCAAAATCTTAAAAAAGAGCACAAACTTAGATGTATTCAACTGCTTTTTTTTTTCTTTTTGATTTCTTGGGTGAGTGAAAAATATATAAAATTTTACTAAAAGATATGAAATCAAGAAAACATATTTGGGGAAAAGTTCTCTCGCTTAGTCGAGCTAGTTTTTTCTCTCGCTTAGTTGAGTTTTGCTTCCTTCCTTAAGGTTCGCCGCCGGCTACTGTGGCCCAGTTTGCTCATATCCACCGTTTTCCTTTGTCCTTTCCATAAATCTTTCCCTCTTTCTTCTCATTCATTATAAGAATGTCACTTAGACGAAAAAAATCTATCGATAATTTTTATTTTTTTACGGTAATTTAATTTATCAATAAATTATCAACATAAAACTTCTATAGCCATGCTCTTTATCGACAATAGAAATATTGATAAAAAATAAATTTTATCTCTAAATTATCGACAAAATTATTTTTTTTTATATTACTTACAAACTACTCGTCAACAAAAATTATTTAGAGAAATAATTTTTCTGTCGGTAATACCGACAAAAAATATTTTAGTTAGTAATACCAATAGAAAATCTGTCGGTCAATACTAAATACGAACTCATGTTATCGTCGACAAAAATATTTTTTATAGTAGTATCGATAAAAAAATCTATCTGTAATACCGAAGAAATGAGTTTTTGTCGGTAAGGCCAATGACGTCTCGTTAACTTACCGAGAGAATACAAATTCATCTTAGCAATACAGTGCCACCTTTATTTTTAATTTATCGACAGATTATTTAAATCTATCGGTAAATTAAAATATTAATTTTTTTATTATTCTTTTCAATTTTTTACTATTTTTTATAATATATATAATTTATTAAAGAATTGAATATTAAAAAAATTAAAATATAAAATTAACATTTATATTTAACTAAAAGTATAAAATAAATATACATAAATACAATAAATTAAAAATAAATTTACAAAATAAAAATATTTACATAAAAGTTCTTAAAAAATCATAAAAATACCCTAAAAAAAAACCTAACACCTTAAAATATTTCTATTTATCAAAAAATTTCTAATATAACAAAAAGATTTTAAAATTTCCTAAAACATATTTTGTTTAATTAAAAAAATTAATTTTTTTATAATTTTTATTCTAAATTTTATGAAAATAAATCATTTTACCTTAATTTTTTTAAAAAATCATAAAAATACCCTAAAACAAATCTAACACCCTAAATAAATTTCTAAATACAAAAAATTTATAATATATTATGTGAATTTTAAAAATTCCTAAAATAATATTTTGATTAATTAAAATAAATTTACAATTTTAGTTTTTTTTTTAATTTAAAAAATAAAATGAAATTTACCTAAAATTTTTTTAAAAAATAAAAAATAATATCCTAAAAATCAAACGACACATAACCAAAATATAAATAATCAACCTAAGCTATAACACTCACAAACCCAAAATAAAATATTAAATTTATAAAAAAACAACAAATAAAAAATAAAAAAAATATAAATTTAACATAAATTACAAAATTTAAAATAAATTAAAATAAATACCTTTCTTCTTCTTCTTCTTCTTCTTCAAGCAAAAACAAAAAAAAATAGAGAAGGGGACAAAGACAGACAAAGGCAGAGGAGAAATAAAAAAAATGGAAAAGAGCAGGCAAAATAAGAGAGAAGAGAAAATAATTTACTTTTATATATAAAATTTATTGAGAGACATAAATATCTGTCAATAAATTTATCAATATAACCAACCATCTGTCGAGAAATTTACACAGTCTGTCGGCAAATATACAATTTAGGTGAAAAAATTGCCGCCACTAGCTTTATAATTACCGAGAAAAAAAATATCTCTTGGTAATACCGACAAAAAATATATTCTTTCAGTAATTTTACCAACAGAAAAATATTTTTTCTCTTGGTAAACGGCTCAGTTATAGTGATAAAATTTCTGCTCAAATAATTAGGTTGCGACTATTTATTTACCAAGAGAACTACTTTTCTGTCGATATTACCAGCAGAAAATATATTTTCTCTATAATTTTACCGATAGAAAATATATTATCTCGATATTACCAGCAAAAAATATATTATCTAGATAATTTTACTGACAGAAAATATATTCTCTCGGTAATTTTATCTACAAAAATATACTTTCTCTTGGTAAGCGGCTCGCATAATAGCGATAAAATTTTTGCCCAAATAATTACGTTGTGAGTATTCATTTATCAAGAGAACTACTTTTATGCTGGTATTACCGATAGAAAATATATTATCTCGGTATTACCAACAGAAAATATATTTTATTGGTATATAGAGAATATATTCTCTCGATAATTTTACCGACAGGAAAATTCTTTCTCTTGGTAAACAGATCGCCTAATGGAGATAAAATTTTCATCCAACTAATTAGGTTGTGACTATTTATTTATCGAGAGAACTACTTTATGTCGGTATTACTGACAGAAAATATATTTTCTCAATAATTTTATCGACATAAATTATATTCTCTCGGTCTTACCAACAGAAAATATATTTTGTTGGTAATACAGAGAGAATATGTTTTCTATTAGTAAAATTTTCGACAGAAAATATATTCTCTGTAATTATACCGATACAAAAAATATTTTTTCTTAGTAAACGGCTCGCCTAATAGCAGTAAAATTTCTACCCAAATAATTAGGTTGTGACTATTCATTTAACCAGAGAACTACTTTACCGATAGAAAATATATTCTCTCGGTAATTTTACCTACAGAAAATATATTCTCTCGATAATTTCACTGAGAGAAAATATATTCTCTTGGTAGTTTTACAAATAAAAAATATATTCTCTCAGTATTACCAATATAAATATATGTCGGTAAATTTTATCACTAAAAAGTTAATAATAATTCGAGCTAAGCATTACCGACTCTTTGATATTTCTGTTGGTAAAGTTGCAAGTAATTGTTGGCACCATTTGCTGGCGTCAATATTATTGATAAAATATCAGTCGATAAATTTTCTATTAGTATTTTATCAATAATTCGTCGGTATATTTTTTAATTTATTTTTTTATTTCTCTTGGTATTCTATTGGTATTACTAACAAAAATTTTTCTGTCGGTAAATTTCTCTCAATAATTCAATACATTCTTATAGTAATATTATGCTTATACCATTTCAGATCCTGCTCCAAAAGCCTTCAATCTCTAGCCTTTTATTTCTCCCACTAAAAATCAATTGATCGCCTTTTATCTCATGCCCAAATCCCTTTGATATGGACAAATCTAGCCTGATGGGTTTAGTTAAGACGAGATTGGCAGGGTTGAGGGCCTTCATTGTTGGTACCTCTCCTTGGTGTCTCAAAGTCCAGGCTTCAGTTATTGCTCTCAAAGCTTCTTTTCTGCCTTTTGGTGCGATCTATCTCCATATTTTCTTATAACAAAAAGAAAACCTCTTCCAAATGTCATTCAGCCCCTCCTCCTTCATGTTGGTAGCCCTCATTCGCTTGGTTTACAATAATCCCAAACCATCAAATTTTTAACTCTAATTTGTTGGAAAGCCCCTTATCTTCAGCTCAACTTCATGGTTTCATTTGAGCATGTTTTCACTTCCCGATCAAGGATGATTTATCCTTCTTTATCCTCAATCTCTCTGCTATATAAGGATGTTTGGAATGTTTGTTGCAGGACGATATGTCCAATATATCTTCTATTTGTGCGATTGGTTAGCATTTGCTTCAAGGCCTTAGGTCGTGTTTCTTATTATGGTAAAACTATTGTCTTCCATTGGCCGATCTATTTGAGCTCTAGTTGTTCATCTGCCAAGACTTGCTGGTGCAGGGGACTGATCTACCTCTTGGGACTTTATGGTTTTGTTTTATTTATTTTTGTTGGCAATGAAGCTTTCATGTGTAAAAGGAAGGTTGCTTATGATTTGTTTTGGCTACTTTGTTGAAATGTACATTAACTTTACTGTCTTTTATTTCGATTTAATCCATATAAAAATTCTCTGTGATTCTAGAGATTTCTTCAACAATTTTCTGTGTGATTTTCCTTCTTATGGTGTTTTTGGTTCTTGATTTGAGTTTCAACATGGTATCAAAGCGTATGCCTATGTTGATTTGTTGTTTTTCTTCTCATATTGATATTTTTTTTTGTTCTCCGATTCTTGGATACTCTAGTTTTTCCTTTATTTCGGTTTTGTGGATTAAAATAAACTAGAGTTTGTTGATTTGTTTTTCAGATCAGTTGATTCTTTGGTTTTTTTTTCTTGAAAACCTATTTTTTTGCTTTCGATCTCATTCGTTGTTTTATCTATGAGTTGAAACCATAGTTTTTCTTTCTAGAATTTCAGATCTGTTGATTTTGTCGAAAGATTACTTGATTTAGTATGGCTAATGATCCGGAGATAACTGAGTTGACTCTACAGTCAGCTACAATCGTTCAACCATAAGGTCATACATATTGTGATCTTGCTGATCCACTTCATTTACAGAGTTATGATCATCCTTGTATGATCTTGGTGAGTTCCTTCCTTACTGAAACAAATTATTTCTCCTAGAATAGAGAGATGAAGATTACTCTTGGTGCAAAGCCAAAACTATGTTTTATTGATGGAAGTTATCTTAAACCAGATGCTGGTTCTTCCGAGTTTACTCTGTGGAGGAAGGTCGACTATATGGTCACTTCTTGGATCTTAAATTCTATTTCCAAGGAGTTAGTTAGGGCTTTTGTGTATTCTAGTAGTATAAAAGAGTTATGGGATGAGTTAGAAAATCATTTTGGTGATAGTAATGGGCCAATGATCTATAAAATTCAGTGAGAAGTTGCCTCAATTTCTCAGGATAGTTTGTCTGTTACTGCTTATTTTACTAAGCTACAGATACTGTAGGATGAACTTGCTTATTTGATTCATTTGCCTATTTGTACTTGTACTACAGCTAAAGAAACAGTTGGTTTGAACAACTTGTTCAAACTTATGCAATTTCTAATGGGACTCAATGATCAGTATGATAATGTGAGAAATTAGATATTACTTCTTGAGTCTTTGCCTTTGGTCAGTAAGGCTTACTCTATGGTTCTTTGGGTTAAGAAATAAAGAGAGGTCCATACAGTTTTCACTGATGGTATTGAAGCCAATGTTATGGTTGTGAGGGGTGTATTTTCTAGTAAAGAAAATTCTAGGTATTCAACTTGGGATACTAATCATAAGAGTGGTACTGGGAGGGCTGATAGGAGGACTGATAGGTAGTGTACTTACTATAATATGAAGGGTCATGAGAAGGATTCCTGTTTCAAGTTGATTGGATATCCTGACTGGTGGCCTGATCCTAGAAATCAAAAGAATAAGGGTTCTAATAAATTTGTAGCATAAGTGTCACACACTGGAGAGCAGAATGCTTCTATATCAGAGGATTCTCCTTCTTCACAGGGGGCTTGGTATGCTAATATTGCATCTATTGTTGAGAGAGAGGTACAAAGGTGTTTGAAAGAAAAGAATATGGCTGACACTACTTGTTTATCTTACACTAGCTATGTAGGTACTGTTCCTGCACTTCAACCTGCAAGTTTTCCTGTGAATACTGATAGTTTTTGGATAATAGATTCAAGGGCTACTAATCATATGAGTTTTAGTTCTAAATTTATGCATCATATGTTAGTAATCAATCATCATAATCCTGTTCATTTGTCTGATAAGTCATTTGTTTTTGTGAACCACATAGGTTCTATATTCTTTAATTCCAAGTTTGCTCTTCATAAAGTCATGTTTGTGCCTAGTTTCAAATTCAATCTGTTGTCTATCAATCGGTTAGTTATTGATCTCAATATTAGAGTGATTTTTTTTCAACTTCATTGTTTATTTTAGGACCACTTGACTAAGAAGATTCTTGATGTGGGCAAGTCTTGTGATGGACTGTACATATTGGATAAGTCTAGCTTTCATATTGATATTATTCGTCATTTTTCTAATGATAGCTCTGCTGCTTTCACTATTTTTTATTCTAATTTTTTTTAGATACTTGTAATGTTGCTTCTTCAAATCAACTTATCACTTTTGATTTGTTGCATTTGAGGCTTGGTCATGCTTCTAAAAATAAAATAGATCATTTGCCTATTTCTTCTTATGTTGAATCAGCTAGTGATCATTGCTGTAGTATTTGTCCTTTAAGTAAACAACACAGTCTTCCTTTTCCTACCAGTAATACACATGAATCCAACATTTTTTCTCTCACTCATGTTGATCTTTGGGGCCCATATCCATTAGCTTCTATTATTGGGCACATCATATTCTTACTATTATGGATGATTTTTCTAAAGCCACTTGGACCTTTCTTTTTAAAAATAAAACAGAAACATGTTCATACCTTAAGCATTTATGTCTTATGGTGAAAACTCAGTTTAATGTTTCTGTTAAATAAGTTAGGAGTGATAATGGTATTGAGTTTACTAATACACAATGTCATGATTTCTTTAAGAGTCTTGATATAATTCATCAAAAAATTACTCCTTATACTCCCCAACATAATGGTATAATTGAGAGAAAATAGAAACATTTGCTTGAGGTTACTAGGGCTCTTATGTTTCAATCCTCTTTGCCTAAGAAGTTATGGGGGGAAGCTATTCTTACTGCTACTCATATTATTAATAAACTTCCTTCTGTTGTACCTCAGTGGAGAATACTATTTGAACTTTTACATGGTAAAAAACCATATTATTCAAATCTTTTGGTTGTCTTTGTTATGCTTCTAACACTCAACCTCATAAAGATAAGTTTGCTCCTAGAGCTTCTAAGTATGTTGTTGTGGGGTATGTTTCAGGACAGAAAGCTTATAAGCTTTATCATTTGGAGAATCATATTTTTTTAGCCTCTAGAGATGTTCGATTTTTTGAACATACTTTTTTTAAATCTGCTGCTACTAAGTTTGATTTTTCACATGTTTTACCTATTATTCCACCTGGTACTACTTGTTCTTTTCCTCTTTCTACTACTACTTCATCAAATGCTATAGATGTAATTGCTACTAATTCTTCTTCTTCTCCTTCTCATTCTTCTAACATTTCTCTTTCTCCTTCTTCTTCTTCTTCTTCTCCTAGTCCTTCTCTTGTTTCTCTTCCTATTGTTCCTAGGCATAGTTCCAGGCTCAGAGTTAAACCTACATGGTTAAATTAATATGTTACTTATGTAAATAATTCTTCTTCCTTTTCTTTTCCTTCATATGTTTTACCATACTTAGACTATGCTCGTATGAGTTTTATAGCCAATGTGTTTGTTATTAAGGAACATGTCACTTATAATCAAGCTAAACTTGACCCTAATTGGGTGGAGGCCATGAATAAAGAGTCGATTTCTCTTGAACAGAATCATACATGGGAATTGGCTTCTTTAACTCCTGGTAAAAAGCTTATTAGTTGTAAATGGGTTTACAAGGTGAAATTTAAGCTTGATAGTTCTGTAGAAAGGTATAAAGCTAGATTGATGACTAAGGGTTATAATCAGATTGAGAGAATTGACTTTCATGATAGTTTTTCTCCTGTTGCCAAGCTAGGTACAGTAAGACTATTTTTGGCTATAGTTTCTACTAAGCAATAGCTAATACATCAACTGGATATTAATAATGTTTTTCTTTATGGCTACTTAGATGAAGAAATTTATATGGTTCCTCCTGCTAATTATGTTGTTTCAAATTTGGGATGTAGGATTAAAAGGTCTTTATATGGTTTAAAATAGACTTTTAGGCAGTGGAATCTTGAGTTGACTGCCAAATTACATGCCTTGAGTTTTGTTCAATCTAATAATTATCACTGTTTGTTTGTAAAGAAATTTAGGTCTCTTTTTTTTTACTTTGTTGCTTTATATGGATAACCTGTTGCTTACTAGTACTTCTGAGACACACATTTCTGATGTGAAATTGGATTTAGATAAGACATTTACTATTAAAGATCTTGGTCTTGCCAAGTATTTCTTAGGTATTGAAATTCACAGATCTGAGGCAAGTTTGTATCTCAATCAAAGAAATATGTGTTGGATCTCATTTGAGGATACTGGTCTTTTAGATTGTAAACCTGCTAAAGTGCCATTGCCTGTTGGTTTTTCTATACATGATGAGTCTTTTGAGGTTTTGTTGAATCCTGAATAATTTCGAAGGTTAATTGGCAAGTTACTATACTTAAACCTCATTAGACCTGATATAGCTTTTTTCACTCAATAATTAAGTCAGTTTATGGGCAACTCTAGGAAGTCTCACGAGGATGGAGCTTTACATGTTGTTAAGTATCTTAAAGATGCTTCTTCTACTGGTTTGTTGTTCTCTGCTGGATGCTCATTTCAATTGCATGCCTTCTGTGATGCTTACTGGGGTTCTTGTCCTCTTTCTAGATGGTCAGTGAATGGTTACTGTGTCTTCTTGGGTTCTTTTTTAATATCATGGAAGATAAAAAAGTAGGCTATAGTTGCTCGAAGCTCAGCTGAAGCTGAGTATCGTAGCATGGCTAATACTATTTGTGAATTACATTTTTTAACTTATTTGTTGTAGGATTTCCATATTTCTTTACAGTTGCATATTGATCTTCATTGTGATAATAAGGCAGCCTTACATATTATTGTGTTTCATGAAAGAACAAAACACCTTGATATTGACTGTCATTTAATTCAGAATAAGTTGAAGGAAGGTTTTATTATTCCTAATCATGTTTCTTCAAAGTTGCAGTTGGCGGATATTTTTACCAAAGCTTTAAGCAGCAAGTCTCATTATTTTTTCTTGTCCAAGATAATCACCAATCTCCATCTTAAGGGGGATGTTGAAATGTACATTTACTTTACTGCCCTTTATTTTTTGTATTACTTTTACTCTATTATGGTTGTAAATATTAGTTAGGGTTAACGGTGTTTTGGACTTTTAGTGTATATATAAATAGAAAACAAGGTTAGTTAGTGTAATTTTTGATATTTTTTCGATCTGAGCCATATAAAAATTTCCTGTGATTTCAGAGATTTCTTCAATAATTTTCTGTGTGATTTTCCTTCTTATGGTGTTTTTGGTTCTTGATTTGAGTTTCAACATACTTTTAGTCCTTCCTTTTTATGTTCATTGTCAATTACTTAGTTGATCTGTTATTTTAATTACTGGTTTGTTAGTACTCGGACTACTATCTTTTGTTTGGTCTGTACCTTCCCTTGGAGGGAATTATGTATTATTTTTGTTACTTAATGAACTATTTCTTCCATTGATAAATAAAAAAAAAACATATTTGGGATTTGAAAGTTCCCTAAAATGGATGATTATATTTTATAATAGAAAGGAAAGAAATGGTGATTCGCCAACTAGGGTTTGCTCAATTCTTTCATCTGCAAGTAATTACAAGTGAAACTTGATAAATAAATTAAAAAAAAGGCAATTACAAGTGAAAGTCATGATGAGTTCTAACACTTCCTTTGTTCTTGAAGCCAACCCTTAAGAAAAATAAGTTCATTCAGTAGATATAATGCAGTAAATAAGTTTTTTTTAATGATCCCAGACTAATTAAATTTATGTGAGTTTAATTAAATTAATTTACTCCCTCCGTTCCGCTGAAATCGTCGACTTCAGCTCATGTATACCTATTAAGAAAGTCATAAAATTTTCTAGATATTATATAAAATTATTTTAAATTGACTAAAATGTTCTTTGAAACTATATTCTAACTTTATTAATTAAGTCATTAATAATAAAGGTATAGTTAAAAAAACTAATTAATTTTTTTAATTGTATAAAGTGACAATTTGAATGGGATAATTTTTTTTTTATAAAAGGGACAATTTGTGAGAGAAGGGGATAGTAAGATATAATGCAATAAATAATTCTTCTAATGATTGGCAGTCAAAGGATGATTAGTTAATACTTTATTGAAGTAAGAAAATTTAAGAAGCATTTTGTTCACTTACAATCATGTCAAGGAAATTAAACAATCACTTACTACAGTCCATTAATTTGATCAAAATTATATATAAATATATATATATAACAAAATAAGTCCTTCATATTCATGTCAGATATATATATATATATATATTTCAACCTCCAAGAACATATATATAGACCTCTACAACCTCTACAACTACTACTTCTGTAAACATACCCATAGAGATTAATACAAAGACAATTAAACCAAAAAAAAAAAACAAGCAAATAAAATTTCAACTGGAAAAAGCCTACCATTTCGCTAGCTTCAATTCTTCAACAAATCGATCTTTCCCATTGATAATCATCAACATCATCTTCTTGATTAATTAGACTATTTGGGGTCGATTCGAAGAACTTGAAAAGTTAAAATTCTGTCTTTTAAGTAGAGACCTTTATTAATTAATTCAGTGAAATTTAGAAGAAAAAAAAAGCCACCAAGTTATGACTTGGTGGGGAAAATTAATTTTTCTAAGATAATGATCTGATCATCACAAGAGATGGCTAGTAGAAGATGAAGTGAAACCAGGAAGATTAGTACTACTCCATGCATTGGCAGTACTCCAATATTGGTAATTTCCTGAAATTCCCAAAAAATTCTTAGACAAATTCAATTGATTGTGTTGATTCTCTTCCATTTTCACTGCTGCTAACTGAGTTATGACCCCAGACTCCAATGGCTTTGACCTAACCTGACCAGCATAATTTGCAGTCTCCACACCTTCATTTTCAAATGGATACAATCCACTTGGTGTTTCTAAATGTCCCAAGAAAGGAAATTGCTGTACTTGTTGCAATCTCCATTGATCAAAAATTCCACTAGATAAAATAGAGCCTTCACCACCACCACCAGCACTAGTACTACCTATCTGAAACTCCATTCCTCCACCACCTCCAGTTGTTGCTGCCACATGAGGCTGAATCCCACCAAAATTTAACCCAATATCTGTGGAATTATAGTCATTCAGATGATGCAAAGGTGGCAAGATAGGTAATTGTGGTGGCGGAGGGACCATATTTGGATGCCCTATAATATCAGGGGTGCAACTGTTAGATACAAGTCCACTACTTGTGCTAGAACTTTCCTTACTTGGTGATTTGGATCTATTGTTACTTCCTTTACTTCTCTTATTTCTTCTACATCCACCACCAACAGGTACGTTTCTTAATGCACCTCCTCTAGTCCAGTATCGCCGGCAAGTCTTGCAAAAATGGCGAGGCTGAGAAAGGTTGTAATTATTGAAGTAACAAAATTTAGTATTTGTTGATTCACATCTTGGACATTTAAGTGCTGCTTCTGGTTGTGGAATCTTAGCTAGTCTAGCTCTGTCAGCCATCGATCCTGGCCTAATTGTCCCTGCGCTTCCACTACCACCCCCACCACCACCTCCTCCAGGCGGCGGTGGTGGAAGTTGAGGGTTTTCAGGGCCAGCTCCTGATTGCTGATTATGCTGCTGCAAAAAATTAAAAAAAAATTCAAAATAACAACAAAGATTAAATACAGAGTATATTCAAGAGAAGATTAAATAAAAAGTACATATAGGAATATTATTTATCTTTTTCTTGGCTTTTTTAGTGAAGAAGCTATAGATATCCAGCAAGAACAAAGAAAATAGAGAGAAAATAAAAGAAAGTAAAAAAAAAAACAAAAGAACAGAAAAGAAAATTTACCTGTTGCCAGTTGGGTGGATCTAGATAGGCTTGAATGGATGAGAAGACCATGGTGCTTAAGCTTTAATCCTCTCTTTCTTTTGTAAAGGTTGATGGGTTTTTATTTTTATTTTTATTTAGTTTTTTCTTCTCTTCTAATTTTAATTTTCTTTGAGAAAGAGAGAGAGAGAGAGAGATGGTGGAGAATTATATCAAGAAGAGATAGTTGCAGAGAAAGAGAAAAGAGGTGGAAGATGGAAAGATAAAGGAGAGTCTGTATATGTTTGTGTGTGTGGTAGTGTTCATTTTTATTTTGTTCTTTGGTCTCTCTCTTTCTCTATCTCTTTTTGTTTTATTAAATTTTTAGGGTTTGAAAGGAATGAAATGAAATGAAACAATTTTATTTTTATTTATTTTAATTTTTTCTTAACTTATAAGCTTCTTTTTACTCTGTGTTTTTTTAAATTTATTTTAGTGCCTATCAGAAAAGTGATTAGTGGCTATGCATGTATATATTTAGATTAGAGAAAGAACCCTAAGTTAAGTTTAACAATTAATTATACGTTAATTAAATAATTAAAATGATAATTAACAAAATTTAAAAGTAAATAAAAAAAGGGTCTTGGTGGGGTAGTCATTGGTGGGAGTGTCACTATCGAATGTACCTTTGTTTCTTGGACCTGTCTCCTGGTGGATTTTTGTTTTTTTTTTATAATTTTTTTTGAATTTTCATGGAAATAATATATGGGGGATTGTTACTTTACGTAGATTATTGAAATGGAAAGCTTTTTATACCCTTTTTATGGCTTGCAATATTATAGTTCAGACTTGCCTACCATTAACTAAACTCATATATATCCAAATCTTAATGGAGTTTTATATAATATTTATAAATAAATATAAGACTCAGTAAAGTGTAAAAGGAAATGTAATATTATGATCAGAATAATTTATATTAAGAAAATTTAATTAAGTTGCTATTTATTGATATTCTCACAACATATTCTCTTGACATTTCTAAAATGGAAATTTCTTTGCATAAATGTATATTAACTGTTTATTAATTAATTATTTGTTTATTATTTGTATATTAATTGGTCAAATGTTACTATGTGAAAAAAGAAGTGTGAAAAGGTAGACATTGATTGGTTTGAGACTAATTCAAGTTCTAAAAGGAGGATGAGAACTAGAAGACTAGCAAAATTATAATTAATTAATATTAGGAATATATACTTTTCTTTAATTAAATTGAAAAGAAAAATAAATAAAACATACTCTTTTTCCATAAGAAATTTAAGGAATATACAATTAACAACCATAACTTAGTGATGAAATTTAACGATTTGATATATTTATATATATATATATATTATTTATAAAGAGTAACAACTGAGAATTTAATTTCTTATCATTTTTATAGTGTTGATTAGATTATTTATACTAATACTCATATAAAATAATGTAAGGATGTATTTTTAGATCAATCATATGGAAAATATATTTTATTAACAGATAAATTGATTGAAAGCAAATTCCAATCATCTAAAAGAATATATATATATATATACACATATGTATATAATTTTAATTTGTTGTTAAAAATTCATTGGAAACGGTTGAAAAAATATTTCCAACTGACTAGTAAATTTCTAGAAGTAAAAATAAAAAAAGTTAAAATTAAAAATTAAAAATCAATTAAAATAAAATAGTAACTAAATAATTTTAGTGCACAACTTAAAAACCTTAGCGCAATCGCCTCCAGGCCTCCTGAAATATATAAAAGAGTGATTGAAAATCTTTAATGGATCAGCTACCCACTACAAATGAATTGCCTCCACCTTGAAGTTGCTTTAATAGTTTTATACTTTATTTTAAATTAGTCATCTCCAGTAAAATCAAATACTAATTGGGATCTAATTAAAAAAAATTTAAAAAAAAAAACTTTTCTTGTCACTAATTAGTATTATAACTATAAAGTCCCATATTTTACAAAGATTTTGTCATATTATTTTTATTTAACTTATATTGTCAAAATAAATTTTAATATATAAATTAGTGTTAATTACAAATAATATATATCAACTATAGCCTTTTTTTCAATTTTATCATAAATTTTATAAAGTGTCAAAAGATCACATATAACCTTATTACAATTGTATCATATTTATTGAGAAAATCGATTTAACTTGTAAATTTTCTGATGTATCCATTTTGTTAGTTGACAGAGACAACTAAGATAGATTTTTAAAAAAAATTGATTAATTGCAAAAGGATATATGAACTTTGGTGTGTTTTTTATTTTTATCATGAATTTTTTAAATATTAAAAGAATATAAAATTATGTATTTCATTTTAAATCTATCAATAACCTGGTATAGTGTTGATATATCATATTTATAAATTACACAAATTGAAAAATATTGCTAATGTATTTAATGTAATTAATTATTCTCCAAAAATATTCTCTAAATTTCAAAATTGAAAAAAAAATCCAAATTGAAAATGCTAAGTGAAAATGTCAATGTTATTAAATAAAAGTATATATAAAATCAACTCTAACAGTGCAAAATTAACTCAATATTAACTTTTAATACCCACCATCAAAGTCAATCAAAACAATCTAAAAATAAAATATCAATTACATAAGGAAAAACACAACCAAATTCAATTTCAATAATGAAAAAATAGAATACATTTCTTAAATTGAGTAATCAAAATTCACTTTTAAAGAGAATTCATTTATACTAATGAAAAAAAAAACCAACATCTCATTAGTTGAAAAAGGTAGGATCCTTAATTTTTTCTTTATTTGAAGATTATTTTGAAGAAATATAATATAATAGATAGCAATATTTTTTTAGCTTAGATAATTCATAAAATCGGCACATCAAACATTTTGCCAAGTAAAATAATCTCTTCCCATCAATATGAAACATGAAACGAAATATATATTTCATATACTTTTTGACATATTGAAAAGTTCATGATGATGAAAATGAAGAACATGATGAAGTTTATGTTTTTTTCATAATTAACTTATTTTTTAATCCATCTTAACAACTCATATCAACTAATAAAAGTTAACATGTTAGCAATTTTATTAGGGTCAAATTAATTTTTCTAGTAAATATGATAAAATTAAATAAAATATAAAATTCATACACTCTTTTGATATTTTGAAAAATCTATGACAAAACTGAGAGAATGCCAAAATTCATATATTTTCTTTTATAATCAATTCATTAGTATGTAATTTTCTTCATGAATTGAGACCCGCAGCCTAGCCTATAGGGCCAGGTCTATCAACCACTTTCTCTATAGTTTCGGCTTGTTCATTTTATTTTTTATTCATGTAACTCTCACTAACTCTTAGTGGTAGACGAAGGAAAAAAAAAATTGATAAGAACGACAATGGTCATTCCTTATCAATATCCTCACTTAATTATTATCCTCTTGTCCTTTAGACTTGGTAAAATTTTCTATATAATAAACTCATAGCATGCATGACCTTGGAAGATTTATTCCAATTGACACTGCTAGCATTTTTACACTAACTCAAATTACACTCCTCCACAATAAGTGTACACTTGAGCCCACATCTCATGTGAGAATCACGTCTTTCTTTGTAATTAAGTTAAAACTCTTTCATTTAAGTCATTCTAATGTATGTCTCAAATTAAAAACAATTGATTAATACCAATCATAACTGTATTGAACTTTTCAAGTATGTTATTATTACTATTTATGTCTTAAATAAATTGAAACTTATCAATATAATGCATATTTGAATTAAAATTTCAGGATATTTTAGAGATTTTGTAAATTTAATTATAAACAATATAGAGATGCCTAGCTTTTCATGTTAGTGATGCCCAACCAAGATTTCTATAACCACGGATAATATAAATTATAATAGCTAGCCAATTAGCTTTAAATAAATTTAACAGTTTATTTAAGTTTAAATTTATATTCATTGTATCGATTCAAATTAAGTTGAGTTAGTTTTTTTAAAATTTTAATTTAAGTTTAATCTGATTAAAATAAAGAACTTAATTATAAATATTTAAGCACACTCAACATATAATCTAGCGGTAAAGTACACATTCTTTCCTAGATAATTAATTCAGAATTGATTCCCCCTTCTCTCATTAATATTAAAAAAATCACACCCTCCATTTCTTTTTAATTGTCAATTTGAGAATTTTCTTTTGTTTCTAAATAAGTGTCCATTTAGAAAAATAAGACATAATTATTTATTTTATTCAATTTATCCTTATTTATAAAGTCTTAAATACCATGTTCATTAAATGCATTTTTATTATTTGTAAAAAGATATTTTAGTAAAAAATAATGCTAATAAATGATTTTTTTAATATTGATGAAATTATAAAAAGGACACTTAAAACGAGATGGGAGGGAGTATAATATTTAATTTTTATCATAAAATATTTGAATGTAGTAAAATAGTATTTATTTTATTATTCAAAACAATATCTATCCAGCGTAGGACTTCTTTATATAATTCGTAATAATCTATTGGAATTTGGCATACCAAAGTATAATTCGTAATATTTGAAATATTAGTCTAATATATTTTTTCAAATTAAATCAGACAGGCCTCTCTTTCTATATATCTTTTGAAATAATATTTGAAAATTAAATTGAAACTTAATTATTAATGTTATTATTTTGAAATATATTGTTAGGGCCTAGCCTAGCTAACTACAAGTGCAGAAACCGTAATCAAGTAGTAAAGTGAATGTAAGATCGTTCCCATAAAGAATAAGTGATTTGACTAACCAAATTCAAATATAATTTGAAAACTAAATAATTAATTTTATATTTTAAAAGTAAATACTTAATCATATATTTAAAATTCAAAAATTAAATTTGAATTCAAAATGAAATTAAACTAAGATAATTATCTATTAATTCAAATTTAAATTTTAAATTTTAAATTCAAATAATTGAGAAAAATACTAGGATTATGTTCATTAGAATATTTCAAAATGGCATAAATAACTTTTCAAACTAATTCAATTTTTCTAAATTAAAATTACCAATTTTTTAATTTTTAATTTTTCTCTTTTTCAAGCAAGAAAATTAATTATTGATAAATTCAATAATTTTATTTTCATGAATAATAAATCACAATAATCTATCTAGCTCAAAGAAATTAAGTTGGTCTTTAAATTATTCCTTTATCTCTAAATAGAATTTCTTACGGTTATTGATTTCTTAATCTAAATCATACTTAGCTTTTACTTAACATATGATTTCAATATAACAAGTAATTGGTAGTCAGTCAATCAAAATCATTAAGAACAAATCAACAAAACTTCAATTCAAGAAACAAAATAGTAATTAAGTCAATTCATATCCATTATCCATAACCCTAGATTCACCTAATCTCACTAAGGAGATTAGTTATTTATAGCTAAATTAAAAACAAAAATAATAGCAATAAAGAAATTTCTCATAAAATCTACATTACAAAAACTAAACTAATGAATTAATAAAGAAATCAAAAAGTTAAAATTAAAAATCTAAACCGTATTGAATGTTCAAACTAGAATAAAGAATCTTGTAAAGGTGATTAAATCCTCCTCAAGTACTAACTTATTCTTCCTTTGATCTTCAATAGTGGATTAAAACTAATCAACTCAAGAAAAAATGAAAAGTATAGAAGTGATTGTTTTCCCTAGCTGCTGTCTACTCTCTCGTTACTATTTATGTTACTATTCATTTTCCTAAAAAAATCTCCTACTCCTACTCAACTTTCTGTAGAAATTTAAATTTGAATTTGTCAGCCAATTTTTTTTATTAAATAGAAGTCTTATTTTGAATTGACTTTTTCAGTAAAGTTGTAGCTCTTGAAAAATAGATGAATTTAGGCTTTTGAATTATTACATTTGAATTTTGAACGCCCAAATTATGACCAAAATTTATCAGTTGTTTGGACTGAAATTCTATTTCTGTATTTTAAGTCTATTTCAACTTTAAAGTTAGCGGCCCAAACAAACTTAGATTTTTACCACTCAGACCTTTGTGAAAAACTTGAGATGTCTTCTATCAACTTTATGAAGATTATTTTCTAATCTTACACTTTATTATCATCGAAATCTTCATTAAAGCTCTGAAGGTCCATTCTATATAAAATCTATACTTATAAGAGTTCTATAACAAAATTAGTTAAAACTAACATAACTAAAAAATAATACAACTAGAACACAAAATTAAACTTAAAATAAGTAAATTCAACTTAATTTTATATAAAAATTAATAGAAAATGCATATTTGTTTGCACCTATCATATATTATTTAAAAATACTGTTTGATTGGGGTACTTGGAAATTGACGATGAAATTAACATCAGAATCACAGGAGATGGCGGTGGTGGTGGCCAAGCCGCCGGGCATGGAGTGGAAAGACTAGTCGTCATCAAATAATATGCATTTTTTCCATGTGCCACGTCAGATGCAACAAGGGTCCCACAAGACCTTTTCATTGTCTGCGAATGTTTAAGTATACGTAATAAATAAGCAAGGGCTCCCCACCCACCTGTACACAGTATCTATATCATCACATCTGAATGTGGGTCGGTGAATAAAAAGTAAGTCCTGGCACCGCCGATCTTGAAGGGGGGCCCCTACATGAAAATTTGAGGCCAATGCTAACCAGCGTTGAAGTTTTCATGGCCAAAACTACTAAAAGATAAATGATAATGGATCAAATATTTTTAAAAATTTAGTTTATCTTAATTTATTTATACAGGTTATAAATAGTTTATAAATAAATTTAGATAAATATAGATCGTATTATTACTATTCATAAGTAATGGATTTGTGTCGGGTTTGAATTTAGACTATTGGATACCCGTTATCTAAATTCGACTATATATTAGTTATAGTTTATTAAAATTTTAATTATTATATTTTAATTTAATTATAAAATTATATAATGTGAAATTATTTTTAATAAAATTATATTAATATTAAATTTTTATTTATAATTATTTAATTAAAAATTTATAATTTATATTTTAAATTTTATAATATTTTTATATTTTTATATTTAGACGGGTAATTAAACGGGTTTGGATAATAAACGAGTAATATTAAACGGGTTTGAGACGGGTACGACTATAATTATAATTGGGTTTAAACAGCTTTGAGTAATTTAAAAATTAAATAGTTCGGATTTGAATAAGGCAATTTTGGCGAGTACCACACCCGTTGTCATCTCTACTAAAGGTACAAAAATTAATATTGTTTGATATGGTCAATTTCAGCCATTGATTTCCAATGATGTAAAAGGGTGTGTAAATATTTTGAATCCGATAGAATCCGACCAAATCGAATAGATTTTAGTCAGATTCGATCGATTTATAATACATATTAGGGTGAAATCAGATTTATATTTTAAAAAAATTTCAAATTTGGTCGGGATAGTCAGATTGAGATTTATTTTTTTATTCTAACCCGAATCCAACCGATAAATATATTATATATATATATATTTATAAATTATAATATATTATATAACCAGGCCCAACTCGACATATAAATTTTTGTATATATAATATTATATATTAGATATATTTATAATATATATTATATATATTATAATCGGATTTAACCCGACTGAAATAAAAAATATACGAATCGATAAAAAATATATATAATTTTGGTCGAAGTCGATTTAATTTTTTAATACTTAATCGGGTTCGGTCGGATTGAAATATACCATCAACCCTACCGATGAACACCCCTAAGCTAATTTTCTTAGCCTTGTCATTAGTTAAACAAATAGGTATTTCCTCCATAAGGGTTTATATATACCACTTTTTTTCAAAAAATAAAATATATATTAAACAAGCAAAAAAAAATAAGAAGAGTAAAAAGGATCAAACCAATTATAGTTAATAGATCTTTCCAATACACCCAACATATAATCCAAACTGGAATTCTCAATTAAAGATAACAAATCAAATTTGATAACATTTTTGGCTAATACATATATAGCCCATAAACTTTGCTCTTTTAGTCGATTTTTCTCTTGAACTTTTAATATAATTGTATAGTTTTTAAACTACAAACTCATTGAATTATGTTAAATTTAAAAATATAGTAGATAAATCAATTCCAAAATAGAGTTAATAATACGATTACAACTACAAATGCAAGCTTTATACCATTTAACATTAGTTGAAGAATCATTTAACAAACTAGATCAAAATTAAAATTTCATATTTTCTATATTAAACTCACAATTATTATTATTATACTAATTTTCTTGATTATAGTATATAATAAAGTAATAATAATGGTATATTTGGGGATTATAGCTAGGGTCGTTATACACTTAGCTTTTCTCCTTTATCTTGAGCAATATTCATGGCCTGTGTAGCCCCTATTGAGATATATATATGTGTGTGTGGCTTCAAATAATTGAAATCTTCTTTTATATGTGTGTGTGTGTGTGTGGCTTCAAATTGAATTGAAATCTTCTTATATATATACACACACATTAATTTCTTATTTTAAAAATTATTATACTCTCAAACTTATTCTTATATCAATTATTGAATTCAAAAATTAATAGTTGAGATTTCATTATCCAATAACCTCCTTTTGAAGTTATGAAATTTGTTTCCTATAAAATCTTATAATATAATCTATTTATTTTGAATTTCAACTTAGTTGAAATTGTATAGATATAATATATATATATATATATATATATATATATGATTTGTGCATAAAGGCTCACATCACTTTCATATATATTTGAGAAAATGAAGAATTTTTATTTTTATTAAAAGAAAATTGAAGTGTTTAATTAAATGGTAATTAAAGTAGAAGCAGGGCATGTATATATCACAGTTATGTCAAAAGCAACATCAATGAAATTCAATTATTAAGATATACAGATTTATTAAAATAATGGCAAATGTATCAAATTGGATTGTTTCGAATCTTTTAGGATATTATTTCTTTAACCCAATTTGTATTAAGTTAGTTGCTTTTGCTGACTTGTTTATTTTGATAAATATTTATACATATTTTTTAAATGTTTTTATAAGTATATGCCAATTAATAAATTCGTATTTATATTTTTTATTATAATAAATTTATATGTGTTTAAAAAATATATTGATTAGTATATAATAATAAAATTGCAATAATTTTATTGTGAAATGTCTAGTCATTGTTTTGTGTGTCGTATATTCTTATATATTATTTCTTCAAAAAAAATTATCAAATTTTAAAAAAGATTTTTTAAAAAAATTAAAAAATTATTTAATTTTTATTAATAAAGAAATGTTTTTTGCTATCTAAAATTTTAAAATAAAAATATGTGAACGAATATTTTTCAGCAGCCTCCAAAGTCCAAACAAACAAAGCTGCAAAGAGGTTGAATTACAGCTAAAAAATTATATGATAAAAAATCAACACGATCTAATAATTATACAAAATATCATTTGATGTTGAAAATAAAATTGCTATTTATTAACATGGTAAGGCTGAAAAGATGAAATTGTTTCTATATTGTCATGTGGTCCATAAATTGGCTGATGTATCGATGATGAAGCTCCATAGCTATTGGTCTCTTCTCCAAAGCCTAATTGTTTCTTTCTGAAAAAGGAGATCTCTGTATACTTTTACACTTTATTTTTTACTTATTAGTGTTTAATTAACTATACTGCTTGCTCTAATTAAATTAGTTGAGTAGCTGAATCATTTATGGATTTGGAGGAAAGATGTGCACGATAATTCTTGAACATAGTTTATTGGTTTTTGATTAATTTTAACCAACACATGTGACTTCAAGTGATAAGAGTTCAATTTTTATTTTACTGCATAAGTTTATATATATATATATATATATATATATAATGCATTTTACTGCTGAAGCTAGTGAATGTTTATACTCTTTATCTAATCTGTTAGTGAACAATATTTTAGTCCTTATTTGTAAAAATGTAATATTCTTTTATTGCAATTGACATTTTTGTTTATTTAACACTTTCATTTTTTAAATCTTAAAACATATATAATGGATTAGCCATTCAATTATTATATTATACAACATTAGTTTTAGTCCTCTCAAATTCTTTTATTTTTATTGAAATTAATTTAGATTATTTTAAAAATATTAATTTTGAAATGTTTCTTTGATTAATCACATGTGAGGGAGGAAAAATATCTATGGCTGAAACTTGAGATCTAAGTAAAAGCAACAACACGTCTTAACACTGAGCTATAACTTGATGATTTTAATTTTGAAATATTAAAAATTAATTAAAGTGTCAATTATTTAATTTCTTGTTATAAAAAACATCATATAGAAATTTATTATATATTTTTTGAAGTTTTTGCATGTTGGTTTATATATGTCTAAGAGAATTTTAGTTGATGAATACATATATATTTGGTCATGATAGCTATGAAAAGATGAATGGCAATTTGCTATATATGCGAAGCACTTGCTAGCTTTATCACTACCACTATGATCATCTATGAGGATCAATTACATATCGAACTTTATCAATTCAAATAATTAATGCATATCTTTCATGAAATATTTTCCAATTTAATTATATAAAAAAAGGAAGAAAAACAAAATTGAAGAAATGACTATTTACTCATCTCTACTTTGCTCTAATTAATGGCACACTTTAGGTTTTATTTGGATGATTGAGTACAATATAATTTATTAATATATAACATTATATAATATTTTATGATATAGTAATGTAAGTGTTATTTAAATGATAGGCTTAATACATAATTACACCCTTATACTTGTAAGAAACAGAGCCATCTCGGACATTTTAGGGGCTCTGAGCAAAAACTTAAGTATAGACTCTTAAATAATGACGGTTTTTTCCATTACTTTATATAAAAAATTATTATTCTTAATTAACAATTAAAAACATTACTAAACTTTAAACTTACAAGTGTATTACTTCAAAATAATCTTCCTCCGAGCATTCTTTGAAGCAAATTCGTCAATCAAATCCTGATAAGCAATTTTATCCAAAATTTCATTCTCGATTGTCACCAAAGCAAGTCCATTAAGCCTTTCCTGTGACATAAAACTACCCAAGTAAGTCTTAAGCAACTTTAACTTTGAAAAACTTCTTTCGGCTGTTGCAACTGTCACTGGAATGGTTAATAATATCCTATATACAATAATTGCACTGGGAAAACAATCAACACGTTTCAATAATTTTAAAATATCAAGAGCTCCCAACTTTTCTTTTGACAAAAATTCTTGGAGTAATTTCAACTCCACATATAAGTCATAACCATGAATGTCACATTCATCACCATTCTTAAGTGCATCTTCCAAGTGGCTACAACAAGACTTTAAACTTGAATCATCTAGTGAATGCAATTTCTCAGAAGTAAATAAAAAACCAAAAACATTTTCATATTGTTCATATTGTTCAAATCTCCTATCAAGTGAGACAATTGCTTGATTAATAATACAATTAAAATAATTAATTCTAAAAGACTCCTCCGGAGATTGTGGGCTCTCATTATCTAAAGTCTCATCAAATTGTTTTTTTCTTTTAATTTGACGTCTTTGAGGAAAAACTGGATCAACTTCCATCTCTATTGCAAGTTTCTTAGCAATTTCAACAGCATTAAAAAAACCGTTTTCCCTATACTTCTTGAAAAAAGAAATCGAACATTTTACATTTTCAATAGCATCACAAACAAGCATATCTTTCGATTGCAACTTTTTACTCACTGAATTAACAACATATAACAAATCATACCAAATGACAATAGCCACCATAAACTCAAAATCACCAAGCTCATTATTAGCTAAAGATTTAGCTTCACTTTTTATTGCAGGGTCGTTATCACTATCAGCAACTTCAAGCAAAACTTCTCTTATATTTGAAATCTGCAATTTATTGCTTTTACACTATCTATGCGACTGTCCCAACGAGTAAAAGACAATGGTTTAAGAGTTAACTCTTTTACATTGTCCTTTAAAATCTGCCATCTCTTTGTGGATTTCGCAAAGATAGTGTAAATGCGTTGGATTATACCAAAAAAGTCCCTAGCTTTTGCCAAATTATTTTCCATATCACATAACATTAAATTAAGACTGTGGGCACCACAAGGAGTGTAAAAAGCTCTAGGATTCAAATCTAAAAGTTTTCTTTGCACTCCTTGGTTTTTTCCTTTCATATTTGACCCATTATCATAACTTTGACCACGCACATCATCTATATCAAGTTCAAGAGCTTCTAATTCATGTACCAAAACATTAAAAAGTCCTTGCCCAGTTGTGTCATTCACATTCAAAAATCCCAAAAAAGATTCCTCTATTCTAACACAATTAGAAGAAACATCCACATATCTTAAAATTAAAGACATTTGCTCTTGGTGACTAATATCAGGTGTACAATCAAGTATCACAGAAAAATATTTAGCTTCTTTTATTTTCTTAACAATTTTCAGATTTAATTGCACGTGCAAGCAAAAGAATCAACTCATTTTGGATGTTGTGGCCAAGGTAATGAACATGAGTCTCATCATTAGTAACACGACGAACATGCTCTTGCATAATAGGATCAAACACATCTAACATTTCAATTAATCCTAAGAAATTTCCATTGCTATTTTGATACAACCTCTCATTAGTACCACGAAATGCTAGATTATGTTTTCCAAGAAACTTAACAATTGCAATGATTCTCAACAACACATTTTTCCAATGTTCTTTCTCTTTTTGAAGTTGCTTTTGAGCTACTTTATCAATAGTTGCATTCTTTTGAAGTCTTAAACGCAATTCATACCAAGTGGTCATATTTTGCAAATGTACCATACCGGTTTCATGCTCTCTAATTCTAACACAAAGATGTGCCCAATCATTAAAACCATCATTTGCTAATTGACCTTTACAAACCCCTTTCTTAAATAATTTACAACAAAAACAAAAAACACGATCAATTTCTTTTGAATATACAAGCCAATCTCTATCAAACTTTTCCCCATTTGGTAAGACTCTAATATAAAATGAAGCTGAAAATTGTCTACCAATGTTATTTTTTACACCTTTCACATTAGACAAGTCTCTTTTAGGACCTTTAACCACTAAAATATCAATCATTTGAGAATCTAAAGCATCCCAATTTCTTGGATCAAATATATCAACATTAGAATAAGCATTTTCATTGACATCATCACCAATGGCATTTTCATCTTTTTCATTAGCATTATCATCTCCTAAATCAGGTGTACAATCATTTATATGCACATTATCACCAATATTGACATCATTACCAATATTAGTATCACTAACATTTCCAATATTTTCATTTTCAAACAATACTAGTGGGTCTTTGATAAAAAATTTATCAAGTGCTCCTTTTTGAGATTGAGTTAACTCATCAATTCTTTTTTTTTTTTACGTTTTTCACAACCAGATTCATGTTTTCTTTTATGAATCATATTCAGATTTCAAAATTGACTAACAATATTTTTAATAACTATTTAATTGAAAAATAAAAAAAATAAATAGCAAAAGTTAAGAGCAACACAACCTGATTTGGAGCAATCAACAATGGAACCCAACTGAATGATTGAATATAGCAATCAGCAAATACCATCAAAGAATAGAAGGAAATTTCGGAAAAAAGAAAAAAAAGATGTTGAAGAGCTGTATATTGAAAAAGGGAAAAAGAACTTTAGTCTTTTAGATAAGGGAAACAAAAAGAGCTGTATATTAATATTAAAAAATGAGGTAGGCCCTACTTAATAATAGAGGAGCCGTGAAAATATGGTAGATATGGATAGTCAAAGATGAAAGGCCCACTTAAAATTTTGCTTCCTCAAGTTTTTAATATATATACATATATTTAAAAAAAAAAAATAGGAGGCTCCACTTAAAATTGGAGGCCCTGAGTAATTGCTCAAGTTGCTCATGATAAAGGCCGGGCCTGGTAAGAAAGAATATATTAACACCATGTACTTTTTGGGCGTCCTATCACACACCTTAACTAATTAAAAATAATAACAATAACCATCTGAAACAACTATTAAAGGCGCGTGGAATAAGCGTGTATTGAAGGCGCGTTAATTATATTTTTTTAACCATTGTAGACAGAGACCTTCAGTCAATATTCATCTTCTCTCTCTTGTTTGCTTCAACGGAAAAAAAATCATTATTTATACAGAGAGAGTTAGGTTAAATTTGATAAAATTTCTTATCGTATTCGCTTGTTCACCTAGTCTGGTGTAATTTGAGTTGTTTTCTAGAAATTTTATTTGCTCATTCTTCTTTGCTTCATCGCTCTTCTTTGCTTCATCACTTACAAATGGATAACAAGTTAATGGGCTTTGATTTTCCTCATTGCAAATGTAATTCGAAATATGTTCTCAAGCTTTCATGGATGCCGACGAACCCTGACAGAAGGTTTTTCAGATGCAAAAAGTATGGGTAAGTGTAACAGTTGGAATTATTTTATTTTGACAATTTGATTTTATAAAAATTTGTAATTTGGGGCAAAATCTATTTTTTGTCAATTTATTTTTGTCACATGAGAAAGGTGCTTTGTAAATACTTTTGATCCTCCTACACCTGAGCATTTGAAGCCTGTGATAGCGGGTTTGCTAAGAAGGGTACAAAGGTTTGAGGAGCATAGATAGAGAAGAATGAAGTATTTAGTAGTTAGTGTGTTTGTTGTATTTTTATTCACTTACTTTTTCCTTTTTTGATAATTGTAGGAAATGTTGATTATGAATTCCTAATGTATATTTCCCTTTATTAGGTTTACAGGGAATAGGAAAATACTTTTTGTTAATGTTTAGGGATCCAACTTTTGACTATTTTATTCAGCTCACTTGTAGTAAAAAATTGAATTCTTTGTAAGAAATGAAATTTTCGTTCAATTGAATGTGTTCGATGAATTTTTGTTGGCTATACTTTGTTGTAATGTGAATGAATGTGTTTTCTTTTATTTTTTTTCTTTTTGATGAGCAAATTGGAATATGTAATGTGTAATGTGATTATTATGTGGTTTAGTTTGTGAGTGTTGGTTATGCATAATGCACAATTCATAATTTCTGTGATTTTATGTTTGTTTCTTAACAGCTGCTGTTGATGAGAATATGCAACAATAGCAGCAACAGATAATATAGCCCTTGCTGTTAAATTAATGTTATTGAGAAAATTAAAAATATATCACAAGTTATCTAGCATTCATTTAACATCAGCATAAATTAAATGTAACATTTAAAAGAGTTGTTTTTTTCCCAATAAAGTGATTATCGTGATTCGATTACACCTGTAATAGACAACGAAATTATTTTTGGAGAAAAAATTTGGATTCAGTAGCTTTGGTTAATAGATTAGAGAGTTAACGGTTTGAGAAAAGAGGATAAAATTAGGTTTCAAGCAAACTAATGAGCAATTGTACGAGGCGAGCTAATGATTTCTAGAGAAAATGAGTTGCAATGCGAGTGTAATTCATGCAAAACAATTAGCTAATAATAGTTGCTCCAGGTAGTTATTAATATCATTTTTAATTAGTTGATGTATGTGATAGAACACCCAAAAAATACATAGTGCTAATAAGTTCTTTCTTACAAGTACATGAATATTATTATGTATTAAGCCTAAATAATATAATATGTAAATAAGTAAATATTGTGTTTATCAAGGTTGTTTATTATTCAAATATAGCCTTAACAGTAAATCAGTATTTAAAATCTCCATTAACAAATATTGAGTTCTAATTTTGAGCTAAGTGATGAGAAGGGAATATGGAAAAGGAAGAATTAACCATATAAACATATATATAATTAAATCTAAACACTCTCATAATTCACCTTTTAATTACTACTTGAAGGTTTGAATTGCATATGCAAAAAGGAAAATTTGATTCCGTCAATCATTCTAACTATTTACAAGATGCTGAACCACATAATTGCTTTGCTAGCTGCACAATTATTAATATGACAATTAGCTAGAAATTTTGAAACAAAATATGAAACCCTTGAAAGTTTGGTGCAACAATTAATAATTGCTGCTTTTTTTCTGTTTAATCAAATCATAATTATTTAGTAATAATTTCTTTTCTTTTTCTATATATTGACTTATTCTGTGATGAGTTTGGTGGAAGTTCAAAATCATATGTGCATGTTCCTTGACTTATTCTGCTATAATTTTTTTTTTCAGTTCTCATTCCTTTTGAAGACTCATAATTAAGATTTATTCAGTTATTATGTGCTCGTCGTTTATATATTTTGTGACCAATTAGCATGACAATTACCTCTCTCTCACACACATCTTAATAGAACCTAATTTCTTGTAGTAAAGACTCATTAGATATATAATCATCATATTCTTGTTTTTTTATTTTTATTTTTATTGGATGAGGTTACGAACATCTTTTTATTATGTTTTCTTTTAGATTACTATCATATGTTTAAAAACAATATATATTTTTTTATTAATTAGATGTGGGAGATTGAGACACATATAAATGCCTAATTGATTGGTATTCAACTTCAAGCTTGTTATTTTTAGAAATATTTTATATTTCATCTCATGACAATGAGAGATTTCATGTATGTATGAATTTTTTTAATCATTTACATAAAGTTTTCACTTAGAAATCAAACAAATAATATATATATATGTTGTTTTTTGGTTGAATCTATCTATGACGGGTGAGTAGACCCATGAACCCAAAATTATTTAAATATTATTTAAATAAAATATTTATTATTGAATATTATTAAGATAATATTTTAATTAAAACTTTAAAAGGGTGAGGATAAATTATACTTGGATAAAGATAATCCAAGAGTTTGATTTTATTAGTAAAATCAAACATAATATCTTTTTAGGAAAAAGATATTAGTAAGTTAATATTAATAATTATAAACTAACACAGATTAATAACTTAATTTTTTTAATTCTTTTTCTGGCTTATTCTCTTCAATTTTCATATATTATGAGTGTGAAGTTGAGAGGTCAAGATTACAAAAAGACTTATTTTAGACTATAGAAAATAGTAATTTTTACTTTTGATAATTGTTATTCAAGGAATGGTAATATAAGCACAAAATTATTATTTTGTGGACATCGTTAAAGGTATTGATTATTGTTTGAATGACTTTAAAAAATAATCGATGTAACTTGTGAAAAATTTTTGTGGAAATTTATTATTATTATCATTATCTTCTTCTTCTTCCTTAATTTATACTTCTGCTTCAAACCTTATTTTAATTAAATATTGCCTCTATATATTATTCATGAATTATACACAAAACATAAAAAAATAAATACATAATTTTTTTTTTTTTTGAGAGAGAGATCATGCATGCAACATATACAAATTAATTATATATATACAATCTTTGGTTATCAATATGCAATTATTGAATATCTAAATTAACATGTGAATTCATAATAAGAAAACATAAAATTAAACAGAATTATTTATAGTTGGTGGTGTCGGAATCTAATTCCCCTATCTAATCAATGTTTAGCAGAATATCATCTTTAACTCATTTTCATGCAAAAAGTAAATCTTCTCATTTATATATTTATATACACATTGTTGGAAAGTAAAACTTATTTTGCAGCTTTTGCCACCCCATTATTTTGTTCACTTCTTGTCACCTCTCTTCCCCACATATTTCTTTACCTCTCTTCCTCAAATCAAAATAATAATAATAATAATAATAATAATAATAATAATAATAATAATAATAATAATAATAATATTAATATTAATAATTTATATGTTCATAGTAAAATAAAGATAATTATTAATTAATAAATAATAAATAATATTATTATAAATTAAGATTAAATTAATTAATCTTACCAACATGTACTTTTATACCATTTTTGTTCCACGTGAAAGGAGGAGATAATTTGAGACAGGAAATATAATAAGGAAAAAGTTAATAATTAAATTAAGAAGCAGACAAATCTCACTCAAAATTGTGGTCACGTGCCCATCTCTTGTAAAGATTCTTCAGTTAGATTCCAAAATAATTTGTTAACTCTGCTAAACGTGCCATTTATTAACAATTTAACATTAATATAATTAATTTGCTAGCTTAATTATTGTTATCTTTGTTAAGTTAATTAAGCTATCTAATTAAGTACGTGCTATTGAATTAAACATAAAATATTGTGGTCATCTTCCTTCACAAATTTAAATTCTAATTTAAATTATTAACATTATAATTTAATAATATATGATATGATATGATATTGTACCTATTATTTATCATAATTAAGCATGTACTATTGAATTAAACATAAAAGATTGTGGTCATCTTTCTTCATAAATTCAAATTCTAATTTGAATTAGTAACAGCATAATTTAATAATATATGATATGATATGATATTGGATATATTATTTATTATGTTTATATGTGATTTTTAAAAAAATTATTGATAATATTTAAACCATAATTTATGATTTTAAAATTTGTGATTTTTAAACTATAAGATTATCGTAAAAATCATATTAAGAAAATAAAAATAAAAATAAATTAGAAATTAGAAATTAAACTATACTATATATTAAAAAACCATGAAATAAATAAAGGGCAAGTCTAGTTTTTTTTCTTTTTGGATGGAAATAAAATTCCACTAATTTTATTTTATTTTCTCTAATTGTCTTTTCTTTTTCGTTCTATAATTTCTTGTTTGATAAGTCCTTTTAGTAGAATTTGTCACTTAAAAATATATATTGCCTTAATTATTATTATGAATTTTGAATGTAGGATTTGATTGTATATTATTAAATATTAATTTTTTCCCGAAAATAAAAGAATTTTAACTAATAATCAATAAAAAAATTATATTTTAGTTTTCTTATTGATAACTATTGTTAGTGTATGGCACGTGTGTGTGATAAAGTTAGTTGTAACTTATTGATCAAGTCCTTGTTGTGATAAACTTAGCTAGTTGTATATACTTATCTCATTGTAACTGGATATATATATTGAACACATCTATCAATATACAATATATCTTTCTCTGCCATTCATCTTGTATATGGTATCAGAGCTTTTGTTAGTCAAAATAATGTTTATTGTTTCTTTTACTGGTTCCATAAATATTCCAAATATTGCTAGTCAATTACCAATCAAATTAACCTCCTCCAATTACTTGATATGGAAAATGCAGCTTCTCCCTGTTCTGAATGGCTATAATCTTTCTAGTCATATTGATGCTACTGTCAAATCCCCTTCTCTCATATTACCAAACTCTAATGATGTTAATCTCGTATATACCACTTGGTTTAGGGAAGATCAAATTGTTCTCTCTTGCATTATATCGTCTGTTTCTGAATCTATGGAAACCCATCTGGTTGGTGCTAAAACGGCACTTGAAGCCTGGAATAAGCTTGCCACTACCTTTTCTACCGGTTCTCGTACGCAGGTTCGACATTTAAAAGGAGAGCTTCATCATCTCTCTCGTGGGACTGAATCGATTCAAGTTTATATGCAACGAGTAAAGGATTTAGCTGATAGTTTGGCGGCGTTGCAAACTCCAGTATCTAATAATGATCTGGTTGGAGAAATTCTCGATGGTCTGGGCATTGATTACAGACCATTTGTTCAATCTCTTGAGGCTCAGTTAGAGCCAGTCTCTTATGATGATTTACTTGGCTTACTGTTAACTGAAGAGCGTTAGTTAAAACGTGACTCTAATGAATCTGCTCAGCCCGCAACGGCTTTCTATACAACCAAACAGACTCCTTCTCGTGGTGGTAGGGGAGGATGCTCATCTCATGGTGCTCGTGGTGGCCGTTCTACTCGGTCTTATGATGGTCGGTATTATTCCCAATCTCAGGTTTCTGAAGTTCAATATTATAACTGTCAAGGATATGATAATGTCTCTCGCAATTGTTCAACCCCCAAACGCAACATCAATTCACCTTCTTCAAACCTTGTTGCATCCAAACCACAGTCATCTTCTCCGCCTCAACCTTGGTTAGTTGATTCTGGAGCTACACATCACCTCACGGGCTTTCTTAATAATCTCAGTTTGCAGACTGAATATAAGGGTCTGGAAGAACTGCTGATTAGTAATGGTATGTCTCTTCCCATATCTCATCTCGGTAATTCTAATCTTGATTTTTTGTCCAAGTCATTTTCTCTTAATAATATTTTCTATGTTTCTAAAGCTATTAATAGTTTGCTTTATGTGCATTCTTTCACAAAAGATAATGACGTTTCTGTTGAATTTTTTCCCTATTGTTTCTATGTCAAGGATATTCGCACGAAGCAACCGTTGTTGAAAGGCCAGAATAAAAATGGTCTATATGTGCTTCCTAAAGTGTCAAATTTAGTTAAAGCTCATGGGGTCTCACTTGCTACATTACATGCTCGTTTTGATCATTTGAATAAACGCACATTGTTACAATCTGTACGCAACAATAAAATTTTTGTTTTATCTTCAAATTTTCCTTTGTGTTCTGCTTGTTGTACTAGTAAATCTCATCAATTGCCATTTTCAAATTCATTTTTTTATGCTACTGAACCTTTACATTTACTGTGTTCTGATGTATGGGGCCCTGCACCAGTACCATCGGTGTCTGGATATCAGTATTGTGTCATTTTTCATGATGTTTTTAGTAAGTATACCTGGTTGTATTATTTGAAACAAAAATCAAAAGTGCTTCCAACATTCATTAAATTTCGTCACTTAGTTGAAAAATATTCCAACAACTAATCAAACAATTTCAAATATGATTGGGGAGGGGAATATCAATCTTTGGCACATTATCTTTCTAACAATGGCATATTTCTTCGAGTTTCTTGTCCTTACACGCCGCAACAAAACGGGATAGCTGAACGAAAACATAGGCATATTGTTGAAACTAGTTTAGCAATGCTTCATCATGCTTCAATGCCAATCAAATACTGGGGATATGCTTTTGAAACTAGTGTTTACCTTATTAATCGAATGCCTTTGTCATCTAATGGTACTACCACTCCCTAAAAACACTTTTCCACTCACCACTGTCACTTGATCATTTAAAGGTCTTTAAAAGTTTATGCTTTCCGTATCTTAGGTCATATGCTAAGCACAAACTTGATTATCGCTCAAAACCTTGTATTTTTCTTGGGTATAAACCTTGTGTTTTTCTTGGGTATACTTCAGTTCACAAAGGGTATAAGTGTCTTCATGTTCCTTCCAATAAAATCTATATCTCTAGACATGCCATTTTTAATGAATCAAATTTTCCATTCTTACAGGTGTGCAGCTCCAATTCTTCTTCAACACAGGTTGATGGTTGCATTCCTTTTTCGGTATGGATGGGTAAAGGAATTTTAACTTCTCCAAATTCAGACACACGGACTAAAGAACCATTCCCAACATCTGTTACTATTTATCCACCACAATTTTCAGCTAATTGGCCTGCTGCTAGTATGCCCGAACCTACACCCTTAACTGTTGAACAATCAAACATGGTTTCAAGTGACCATATTTTCTCTGACAGTCCACCACTGCTGCCATGTGACTCTGAGATTGATGTTGTATCAACTGAAACTCAGCAACAAATTGTGCCTTCTTCGACGCAACCTGGGCAACTAATTACAAAACCGCGTCGACATCATATGGTCACCCGTTCTCAAACGGGATCATTAAAACCACATGTTTTTCAACCTATTGCACATTCAACAATTTTGCCAAAGACTATAATAGAAGCTAAGAAGTCAAGTTTATGGCAAAAAGCAATGGAAGATGAATTAAATTCTCTTTTGGCATTAGGAACTTGGACTTTAGTTGAACCACCCTCTAATGCAAATATAGTTGGGTGTAAGTGGGTCTTTCGTGTTAAGAAAAAAGAAGATGGCACATTAGACAAATATAAAGCGCGTCTTGTAGCCAAAGGTTTTAATCAATGCCAGGGTATTGACTACAAGGCTACGTTTTTCCTTGTTGTTAAACCAACAACAATTCGGCTGGTACTCTCAATAGCCATTTTGAACAAATGGTTAGTAAAACAGTTGGATGTGTCCAATGCATTTTTACATGGATCACTTGAGGAAAAAGTGTATATGAGTCAACCTCCAAGTTTCAAAGATAAATCTCTGCCAAATCATGTTTGTCTTCTGCATCGATCTATCTATGGCCTGAAGCAAGTGTCGCATCAATGGTATACATGCTTAGGTAATGCCTTAATTTCTCTTGGATTTATTAAATCCACAATGGATACTTCACTCTTTATATTTCATAATCAAAATACTGTTACATATTGTTTAGTATATGTGGATGACATTATTTTGACTGGAAATTTGGCAGCACATGTAAATCAAGTAATTGTTGACCTCAACAAGTCTTTTCTCATAAAAGATCTTGGACAGCTCAGTTATTTTCTTAGAGTTGAGGCAACTTGAAAATATGGCTCCTTACTTCTTACACAATATAAGTACATTCTTGATTTGTTAAACAAGAAATATTTTCAAGATTGTAAAGGACTCCCAACTCTTGTTGTTCAGACTTCTTCCCAAGCACGGCATGATACTTCCACTTGCACTCAAGCTACTTTGTTTCGGCAAATCATTGGAAGCTTGCATTACTTGGCTTTAACTCGGCCAGATATAAACTTTATTGTTAATCGACTATCTCAATATATGCATAATCCATTGGAGCATCATTGGCAGCAACTCAAACGGGTTCTCAGATACTTAAAGACGACTGTTACTCATGGTCTTTTGCTTCAGCCTAATTCATTCAATCTATCTGCTTATAGTGATACTGACTGTGCAAGTTCTGTTGAAGATAGGAAATCGACCACTGGTTATTTAATTTTTCTTAGCACTAACTTGATTTCCTGGAATTCAAGAAAACAACATACGGTATCTCGCTCCTCAACGGAAGGAGAATATCGTGCAATTGCTATTGCAGCTGCTGAATTATCTTGGGTAAAATCATTGCTTCATGAGCTTAAAGTTCATATATTGGATCCACCAATCTTGTGGAGTGATAATTTGGGCGCCACCTATTTGACAGCCAATCCATTATTTCATAGCAAAATGAAACATGTTGAGATAGATATTCATTTTGTGCAGGATAAAGTTGCTTGGAAAGAATTAAGTGTCCATTTTATATCTGCAAAGGATCAGTTAGCTGACTGCTTAACGAAAGCTCTACCAAGGCAGCGTTTTCTTGAACTTAGAAACAAGCTCATGATTCGGTCGACATAATCATAAGCTTGAGGGGGCGTGTTAGTGTATGGCACGTGTGTGTGATAAAGTTAGTTGTAACTTATTGATTAAGTCTTTGTTGTGATAAACTTAGCTACTTGTATATACTTATCTCATTGTAACTGAATGTATATATTGAACATGTCTATCAATATACAATATATCTTTCTCTGCCATTCATCTTGTATAACTATTATTTATATTTAATCAATAAAATAAACTACAAATAATGAAACAATTGTGAGCAAGAACCTAATAATTGCTTATTAAATGTTATATTTTATTTAAATATAATATAAATTATCAACATTTTTTTAAAAAGATAAATTATCATTATTTTGATTACTCATTAATATTTTCAACTTTTCAATAAAAATTAAAAAATTATAAATTTATTCAGTTATAAATACTTTTAATAAAATAAATTCTAGAAGATTAAAGTTTTCAGGATTGCTACTTGCAAAATTTTGTTGTATTGTGTAGAAATATTGACTCAGTCCTAGAAGTAAACTCTAAGTTATGCAGAAATTTCACACCTTAAAGCCTTCTTCAACATTAAAATTCAGGTAATTTATTAAATTCGTGAAATTATAAGATAGAACCAGAGTTTCTGAAATCTCACATATCACCATCATCTATCTATTTGAAAAAAAGAGAGAGAGAGAAAGAAACCGTATACATGGATCATAATCCCCCAAAAAATAAAAAAAAAATAAACACCATAATTGAATTGAATTTTAGGGTAAGAATGACAATCATATATATGATTATATATATTTTTTTAGTACGTATAATTTGGTAAGAAAAAATTCTCTGGATAATTTTTTGTTAAAAATGCATTATTATCCTGAGATTAAATTTAAAACAAAAAACAAAATTTTAGAAGCCAGCTATGTTAATTTTTTTAAAAACTCGATCCGTCAATATAATTTTTTTTATTAATTAAAATTTATTAAATTTAACACAATATAAGAAAAAGATATTAATTAAATTAAAAGGTAATTTTCATCACACTGCTATACGATATGTTAGAAGGCATGATAGTGAGTTTTGGGTATTAATATGATAAAATATAGGTAAGATGCATATTATTGAAATAATAATTCTAAGATGGATATGTAAATATATTATAATGGATAAGTTCTACAGTGGGTGTATTAGAAAAATATGAGATAACTCCTATTGATAATAAAATAAGAGATATAAATTGAGGTGATTTGACCATATAAAATAAAAATTCAGTGATATATGTGTTAAAAAAACTAGAAAAGCTAAAGTATAAATAGCTAACAGAGACAGTGATAGATCTAAATCAACTTGAACAAACGTATTTCAAAATAATCTTACAACTTTATATCATACAACCCATAATCTCACATCGTGAAAAAAAAAATACAATCCCAATTAACTTAAAATTAAGATTTTATTGAGTTAAATTAAGAATTAAAATTTATAATCCAGCCCATGATGGAGTTTATAGTGAGCTCCTTTTAAGAAAAATGACACCTTCCACCACATTTTTAAAAATTTTTATTTTTTTATCAGGGATATTTTAGTCATTTTATTATAAACTCATTATAAACTGTGTAAAATTTATAAATTCATTATAAGTTCATGATAAACTCATTGTAAACTCCTTATAAACTAATAAAAATCTGATATTTTAGTAAATATTTTATAAATTCTAGTATTTTGATAAATATTTTATAAATATGATAAATTTAGAATTATTTTTAATTTTTCTTATATTTTTGTCAAAAGTCCCTCTTTTTATAGTTTTCTCAAGTAGAGTAGAATGACAATGAATTAGACCCATATTGGGTTGCTTTGGGCCATAAAATGGGTCAATTCACCATGTAGTACTCAGGTAGGAAAAATTACATCATTTATTATTTTTTATAAAAAAAAATGTATATTTTATTTGAAGTATTTTAGTAATTATATAAAAGTGTATAATAAACTCAAAATAAATTCATAAAATACTTATAAAAATTATCACGTGCGAAATAAACTCATAATAAATTATATAAATATGATAAAATGATAAACTAATCATAAATTCTTATAAATTTAAACATATTTTAAAAACCCACTAAATTTAAATTTTTTCATTTTTTATGACATTTTTATCAAAACACTAATTAGATAGTATGTCTTCTAGTCCCCTTTTTCTTTTAAAGGGTTATTTATATAACTATCTAAAAAATTATAAATTTTAATCTAAAAATACTACAAAAATAAAAAAAAAATATTTACAATTTTATAAAAATTTAGAGCAAAATTATAAAAATATCTCACTCTTCATTAAAATAAGAGTTTTTTTTTAAAAAAAATATATTTTTCCTTATTACAATTAATATTTTACTTCAATTTTAATTTTTTTTTTCAAATTTCACTATTAAATAGAAATATTCTAATAAAATAATAAAAATTAATATTTTAAATTATTTTTTAGAATATAAAAATTATAATTTTTTAAAAAAATTAATTTTAATTATAAATAAATAACACTCACAAAAAAAATAAAAATATATAAAAATATATTAATAAAAATTATTAAATTTATTTTAAACAAATTTTACATTTTATAAACATGAAAAAGTAAATATAATTTTATTATGTAGATATTCTGTGTATATTTCATAAATGTTGTATATATTGTATATATCTTATGTATTTATTATCTAAGCTGTGTATATTTTATGTAAAAATTATTAAATATTGTATAAATATTATGGGACGTTGTGAGAATAAAAAAATAAAAAAATTAAATTAAATAAATATTAAAAATATTATGTTGTTGAATATATATTTTGTATATATTATTTATATTTTTTAAATATATATTTAAAATATGACATTAAATTTATTTTAAATAAAAAATATAAATATAAATAAAAAAAATAATGAAAATAAAAAAATCACAAAAACAAATTCACTATTTTAAAACGTAAAAATGAAAAAAAAAGATTATTGGCGCTAATCTTGTTTTGAAAAGAAAACTTGTTTAAAGTAAAAGGAATAAGGGAATCTAAAAACACGTGCAGTTGTGTAATTCTCTCTTTTTTTAATGTCTGGTAAAACGACAGGTCGGTTATATGGAAAAAGAAGTTTTGCAAAATTAGTGGGCGCTGGCCCCTCCTTGTGATTTGCGAATCACTTCTCTCTCTCTTTTTTTTCATTATTTATTTTTAAATGACAACTCACCTAAAGAATAACCAATCATATCTGAAAAAAAAAATCATTAAATTACTTTTTTTCATCAATATTTTTTTTTGTTAAATCGATGCTTATAATTTTTTATTTTGTTAATAATGTAATATATTAAGAGCATATGCAGCGTTGAGAGTCAAGTCTTTTTCCATTGAGTTTTATTAAAATATTATATAAATATTTAATAGAACTTAAATAAAGATGAGATTTGATTTTTCAACGATAAAAGTTAAATTTCACTTTAATTGATCTTATTTTTATATTTATTTATTTTATTTTAATAATTAAATTTTAAATATTAATTTATTTTATGATAGAATAATAAAATTATTTAGCTATGTGAAAATTTTATTTGATTTAATTAAATAAATTATTTCATTAATTTTGATTAGATTAATTTTTAATTATGTAAAAATATTAAAAAAATTTAAATCATTTTATTTAAAATTAAATCTTAATAAATAAAATGATATTTTTTCTAACAAACTATATAATTAAAAATAATATATTATAATTTCAAACATCAAATAATATATTTTTAATGGCTATTTTTATTTTAAAAACTATTTATAAAAATTCTTATTTTATTAAAAAATTTAGTATTCTTATTAAAAATTTATTATTTTTATTAAAAATTTAGTATTCTTATTAATAAATTATTATTTTTACTAAAAAATAATTATTTTTATTAAAAATAATTAATTTAAAAAAATTATTACTTACACATAAAAAATATTATTTTATTAAAAATTATTTTTATTTATAAAGAATTAAAATTATTTATTTAAATTTATAAATTATATATATATTTTTAAGTTAGAGTCCCTCCAAAGAAGGATATGAAACTCATCCCACAATATATTATAAGAATTTATGATTTAGCTAGTTCCACGGTCCCAGTTCCATAAAAGGATTGGGATCAAGAGCACCCCGCTTTAGGGATGCTCTAAAAATCCATTTTAACTGATAAATTTTTATTTCAATAATATTATAATTAATTTTTATGTTGAAAATCTTGAACATATATAACATCATTTTAGCAACTAATTTCTATTTTTAAAAATTGATCATAAATGACTTATTTTTTAATTTTTTTTTCAAAATTTGAATTGGATTTTTAAATTAAATCCTAAAAAATATAATATCTTAGTGTATAAATCAAATACTGAATATATTTTGAGAGAATTAAAAAACAAAATTAGTTTCAACAGCTGCACATATCAAAAAGAGCAACTTATTAGCAAAAACAACTGGTTAAATTTGCATTTCTAGAGAAAGAAATGGGAAAATCATCCTGAATCAATTATATTTCTGTTATTTTTATGGATATTTTGTTAGAATTAATTTTAAATTATTAAAATTAATCCTCTAATTAATCATAAGTGTGAGCTAAATATATTTAAATATTAAATATGTATTGCAGTCAAATTAAAATAGTCAAATTAAAGTTGTGATCAAATTAGGATTGTTGACTATTGAGGTGTCCTACTCGTAATAGGATTATAAGTGTAGAGACCGATAAGAGTTTCTATTTTGTTGAAGGACCAAAATAGAAACTATCATCATCAGTTATAAATAAGGGGTCGTGGTCTCCAGGGGAACATAACAATTTTGAGAGAACATTACGTTCCTTCAGTAGTGCTTCCGCTAAACTTAAAGTGTGTATCTCCTGGAATGCGACAAACCCAAAATCGTCTTCAGCTTCTACATACGATGATGTCAGGTACGCAATTCTGCCCTTTGCAATTTAATTTGAATAATCTAGTGATCTACGCATATTTTATGTTTTAGGGGAATAAGGTTTTCTCCCCCTTTCAATTGGTATCAGAGCCGTATGCTAGGTTGCTAGATTTTTCGATTAAATTGCGGTATTGATTATTATTTTAATTCTAGAAAATTAATTCGGTGATTGTAATTTTCGAGAATTAATTTGAAATCGAAATTATTAATCTGAAATCAATTTTGGTTTGATTTGTTTTGGATTAAATTACTGTTATTATTTAATTGATTCTAGAAAAAAAAATTAATTTCTGAACTTGAATTTGTGCTTGTGATTTTTTCTGGAATTAATTAATTTTTGGGTTAATTAATTATGTAATTAATTAATTAAAAAATTCATTTAGAGGGTGTTTCTCAAAACTGGAGCTTTTCAGCTTATTGTGAATAAGTGATTTTTTGATTATAATCAGATTAAAAATAAGCAGTTAAGCGTTTCTATAAACTAGTTAATAATCAGCTGATAATCAGTTTATAATCAGTTAAGTGTTTCTGTAAAATCAGCTTATAATCAATTTTTAATTGCAGAAACTGTCAAAATGACCAAACTGTCCCTAAGTTTATTTATTGTATAAAAATAATCTTTTAAATGTCAATTCAAAATTTATTTTGTAATAATAATAATAATAATAATAATAATTTATTTAAGAAGAAACGTAAAAGAATTTTGATGGGAACTAAAGTGTATAAGGTGGGTAAATTTGAAATATTAAAGATTAGGTAGGGATAGTATGGTCTTTTACTTAGTCAAAACTGCTTAAAAAATAAGTGCTTAAAAAAAAGTAACAAAACCCAACTTTTAAAAAACTGATTAAAATCAGATTATAATCTACTATTTAAGTTTTCAGAAACACTTAAATAAACAACTTATAATCTAAAAACTGCTTATAATCAGTTTTGACCAGCTTTTAAGTTTTGAGAAACACCCTCTTAATTTTAAAATTTCAATTTAAAATTTAATTCAATTGAGTTTAAATTTTGGTATTTTAGTTCTGATTGTGTCTAATATTTTTAATAATAAATTAATTGAAGCAATAAGTCACCAAAGTGGCCTCTATTGTTTTAATTAATTTATTTGGAATATTAGACAGGTGTATTAAAATTCGTTGCGGGTAGTATGCCGGCCCAAAGGAAGGCTGCTATCTGGCTGAGTTTTGAATACACGTGTTGCAATAAATATGTGACAATTATTTGGTTTTATCCATGTGGATAATATATCGGCCCAAAGGAAGGTTATTATCCGACGGGACTAATTGTCAATATTTTGATTGCTGCGTGAGATACCAATTACAGTTAATATTTTATGTCTAAAGATGAGAATATTAACGTTGTGCCTGGTATCTTGTTTCCATTATTTAAACTCAAAATCAAGTTTATAATTAATGGATCATTGGATGGCAGCCAATAAGGTTTTAAGATATATTCAGAGAATAAAAGAACGTATGCTCACATACAGAAAGTCAGATTAGTATGAGATCATTTGGTATACTGATTCTGACTTTATCGAATGTCTTGAGTAGCAAAAGATCCACATTAGATTACATTCCATGGTTTTGGAATTTGTAGTATGCTATGAGACATTTGATCATGAATTTTTTTTTGACTTTGCTGAATGTCACAGGGCTGCACATTATGGCTAGCATTGAAAATGCTAATAAAGTTTTAAGTGTGACATTAATTCAGCAGTTTGATTCTCCAATGACAGTAGGAACTATTTGGTATTTATTTTCTGGCTGTAAATGGAGAAAATACAGAGTGGACAGATATCCATAGAGAATGTTAGAACGAACTCCATAATTATAGATCCTCTTACTAAGGCATTGATACCGAAAGTCTTTCATGAGCACACTGCTCATGTGGGTGTCATATTGTTTGAGGATGTTTAGTTTCAGTGGGAGTTTTGTTCATTATGTTTTGAATGCTCTATTTGGTTTTGGATATGTTAATTCAGTTTCTGCAGAAAATGAAGTATTCACTTTTGTTTATTACACTCTGTGTTATTTTTGTGGTTGATCTCAATTAAGTATGACCAGTTGGAAATAGGCATGATTAGATCACATTACATGTAGTTTCCATGTTACACTCCTATTATTGATCTATGTCATTTGAGAGTATTGGTAATGTGATTGATGGTGGTTTGAGTCACGATGAATGTGGCGACTGGCCCTTCAGTCCTTTATCGATATAATCAATGGACGAGATTGTTTGAGGCACCTTCAGTATGACTGCTTTTATGAGCTCATTAAGGTATATACATTTATATTTAATATATGTTAGCCCAAGTGGGAGATTGTTAGAATTAATTTTAAATTATTAAAATTAATCCTCTAATTAATCATAAGTGTGGGCTAAATATATTTAAATATTAAATATGTATTGCAGTCAAATTAAAATAGTCAAATTAAAGTTGTGATCAAATTAGGATTGTTGACTATTGAGGTGTCCTACTCGTAATAGGATTATAAGTGTAGAGACCGATAAGAGTTTCTATTTTGTTGAAGGACCAAAATAGAAACTATCATCATCAGTTATAAATAAGGGGTCGTAGTCTCCAGGGGAACATAACAATTTTGAGAGAACATTACGTTCCTTCAGTAGTGCTTCCGCTAAACTTAAAGTGTGTATCTCCTGGAATGCGACAAACCCCAAAATCGTCTTCAGCTTCAACATACGATGATGTCAGGTACGCAATTCTGCCCTTTGCAATTTAATTTGAATAATCTAGTGATCTACCCATATTTTATGTTTTAGGGGAATAAGGTTTTCTCCCCCTTTCATATTTATCTAAGACAAAACTATTCAAGAATGGAGTATTACCATAGTAAACACAAAGGATAAATATTTGATGTTTAAAGCAAATCAGAAACCCCATTTTTTCAAGATAATTCTTGGTGGAAGCTTTATATATGGGAAGCTTGTAAGCATTTCTTTTCTCTTTTATTTTCCTCTGTTCTTGAGTTATTGTAGTTTTTCAGATTCTGTGTCGTCATTCATCTCTATAACTAAGAAATTAGATATATTTCTACTAGAACAACATAGTTTAGTTTACTGGGTTTGATTTCTATAATTTCTTGCACAATTTCTGTTTGGGATAATTTTCTTGCAAAGAGATTTATATTTTGGACATCTTATGTGTACTGTGGAATTTCAAAATAGTTTATAAGAAGATATAGAAATTGTATTTCAAGTCCAGTAATCTTGAATGTTCCAGATGGTAAAAAAATGAAACATAGAGCTATTACAAAATGTAATGATGAGATCTGATTGGAAAAAGGGCGGCAAGAATTTGTGAATTATTACTCTTGATCCTTTGGATCCTTCCTAGCTTTTGAATATGACAAGAAGAATTAATTCGATCCCATTTAATTGTAATTATATTTGACAGAAGTACTTCAGAGATAGACTGCCTTTACAGAGGCTCAAATGGAGATGATGATGAGCCTGATAATCTTGAGAAAAAATTTCAAGGAACAAAGATTCATCAAGAAACTGAAAGTTATAATGTCATTGAAATCTTGGGTTCTCAGCCTTATAAGAAAAGGAAGCTAGAGAATCCCACAACAAATAATGAAGATATCATATTCGTGTGATTAGCCTCTGATGACTGATGAGCAACTTGAATTTGCAGCTAAGAAGAAGGGCAATAGAGGCTATCCTATTTCTGGACGGAACAAACTTTAGGTGGGGTTATGGTATACTTCATAGAGCACACAGATTGCAATGCAGCCAACATACATTAATCTTGCATATGGACTGGTAAGAAGCATAAATTTGAAATTTGAAATTTCATATTAGACTATTAAAAGCATATACCGATTAATCTTTTTCAACTTTTAATAGTTTCTGCTGAAGAATTTTTCGGCAAGCTGTGCAAGAACATATCTTAACCAGAAGGGCAAGTTCATCCTGAAGACTATGAAAGTTAAAAACTTGGTCAGTTATATGTACCACTGCAATGTGTACACTGGAAACTGGAAAAGCATCAGCATGGATGGCTATTGATTGGAACTTAAAAGAAATTTGCTCAAGAAAATAACTTACTGATTGGTTATTGATGAAGGAATGGATTTCAAGGACTCCGATCCAAGTTCGGATTTGATATACTTCAACTCTTGGGTCTACAAAATCAAGAAAAGGACCGGGCTCCAATGGGGAGTCTTCGATGCTTAAGTCAGTAATTAGAAATAATCGAACTTTGGAAAGTTAAAAAGCAATGGAATTTGAACCGCTTGCCTGTGAAAATCTATACATATTTATAGTTGAAAAGTGGAGACAACTTTTGCAAAAGTCAGCAGATTTTCAGAGAGTATCGACGTAGTGGACAGATTTTTCAGATGTGTTGTTGTAGTACTGTCACATAAAAGTGCATTTTACCATAGTTTGGCCATGTAAATTATCCAGTATATATACTTGAGTCTAGTTGAATAGTTTAGTTATAGAGTTCGAATTTATCTACAGCACCACAAGTCTCCCCAAAATAGATTGACATTTATGTCACGAAGAGGTATAAATAGAGTTTGTGTCATATGTTTAAAGGATATGACGTTCCATTTGCCAAAGTTAGGTAGGTGGAAAAAGTAACCGGGTTTTCCGCTAAGCACAGCAAATACGATGTGCCTATAAATAGGAGAATGGAATGACGATCATTTACTACTTTCAAACGTTGTGATAGTTCGGTTGCTTTGATATTTTAGGTGTTTTGAAAGACTTAAGACATCACAATCGATATTTGGTGAGAACTGTTTTATCTAAATTTTATTTTTACAATTAGGTAGTTCAGATAAAATGAGTTCGGAGAGTGAGTATGTGTCTATAGATGAACAAAAAGTGAAAGAAGAGTTTGTACATTATAGAGACTCTTCTAATAATAGTGTGGGGAGCTCGGTCAATAGGAAAAGTTCTGAAAATATCAAGATGGCTATAGTTGTGCAAGAAAGAGGCACAACAAATCAGCCTGCCCTATTGCATGAGGAAACGGAAGAGGAAAGGGTCTCAAATTTACGGGTGGTTTCAGATCGAGCATGTGTTAAGGATATTGAATTGACCTTAACCGAAGAAGATCTAAAGGGTATACAAGAAAAATATAAAATCTCCGCCGAGTATAAATTAATGCTTTCGAGCAGTGATGTGCGAGGTCATAATATCCCTAAGGCAAACCAAATAATATTATAAAAAGAGAATTTCAGAGCAGGAATTCAATTTTCACTAAGTCCATTTATAATAATTTTTTTGAATATAAATGACATTTCTCCAAGCCAACTTAGTCATAATGCTTAGCGAACTGTTATAGGGTTCGAGCTTCTTTGTAAGCTAATTGGTGTAGAAGTCTCTCCTAAGGTATTGGCCGTATTATGTTTTATTAAAGCTTGTCCAAAGTCCGATGAAAACTTTTTATTTCTTTAAGCCAGACCAAAACTTGCACTGTTTATCGGGAAATCAGATTCTATAAAATGGTGAAAAGATCGAATTTTCATTTTGGAGAGAGTTAGGGGGTTTGAATGCCTGACGAAGTGGAGCCGAGGTGGAAATTGGCCAAACATAAGAAGGAAAAATTTACATGCGGATGACCGAGCTATCTTTGATAAGATAGCGTAGGACATTCAAAGAGAGAAATTGAATGTCCTGCACTTAATTGCAAGATACTTTTCATTAAGGAAAGACCCAATTGAACCATGCCTTGAAGATCGGGCTGGTAATACTTCTTGATATCCTGGTAAGTTTGTTTGGTAATAATATTCTAATTTTTTGTGTTTGTGCAAAAATGAAAAAAAAGGAATGAAGGATCGCATAAAAGCACTCCAAAAAGTAAGGGTTGAGACCGACAAAGGCGTCTGAGCAGAAGCACGAGATAAAAGAAAAGGTGGGGATTCCAGCAGATGGAAGGGAGGAGAACCTTCAAAGAAAAAGAGAAAGGAAAAAGGAAAAGGAAAAGGGATTGCGAGGGGTGAAGGTAGCATTCAACTGATATCTCCTATCCGAAATTAACTAGATCAGATCAAAGATAATCTTGCAATGCTACCAAGTCAAGGTGGAGGGACTCCAGAGGTCCAGAGGAAAGAAAGTCGCTCTGGGGGTCCAGAAATATAGCATGAAATGAATACTAAAGAATTGATCGAGGCGATGGTTAAAGGGTTCACATCTCGGTATGGAAATGACTTTTCTGTTCATGAGCCAGAGATCGGGTACTTCAATAGAAAATATTTAAGGAATATTCCATGGGAAAACAATAAATTAAACAGCTTAAACCCAAAAGAACTATTAAGTCGATACTGAACTGAAGTAACCAAGGTAAGCAATTGAAACAAACCTAACCCTATTTGATGTTATATGACATACTAGTTATATTGATTGTATTGGTTTTGCAGCACGACTTCTTTTGCCAACACGTTGGAGATCAATATGCCGAGATAGCGGCTGCCTATGAAGAAATGAAAGAAGAGGTCGAATCTCAAAAGAAAAAAGAGATTGAGATAGAGTGTCACCTGGCCAGAGTAGAAAAAAGGGTTATAGAGGTCGAGCTCCAAACTGAAAAAGTAGAAAAAGAGCTCAAGCAAATGAACGATGATCTCGCCTTTGCTCAAGGATCACTGGAGAAAGAGCAAGAGGCATTAATTGAGCTTAAAGGCAAGATGGACAATGAGATGGATAAAAAAGAAGAGGCATTAAAAGAGCTCAAAGATAACATGGACGATCAAATAGCATAAGGGATTGTGAAGTTCCAAGAGCTCGTTGTTGCTGAACTAAAGAAACAGTCTCCTGAAAGGGAGTTTAACTGGATTTTTAATGTTGACCCCGATCAAGTTCCTGATGAAGCCATCAACATGGATGATGAAGAGTTCGCCACTCAAGACAAAGTTAGTAAAGATTAAAGCGAGACTCTTCTTTCTTTTTTTATGTTTAGTAAAGAGGTAAATAGCTCAACAATGAGCTTTAGTAGCTCAATATGGAGCTTAGTAATTTTTTGTTAACTATAGACTATTTAATATATATATTAGCACTTATATGTAATTTTTTAAATTAAAAGAATATATTTAGCTAAACCTTTTTATGTGAAATGAATGCTTAATTATTTGCATATTTAGTTCAATTTACAGTGCTTCGGTGTATAACCCATATTGAGCGTAACATGCATCTATCAAACTAATATGTTAAAGATTTATTGCATATTTAGTTTTACCTTGTTTTAAGTATTGCAAGCTCGGGGCACATGCTATGGTGAGCTGTATTGTAAATATTATGAGCTCGGTAGGCAAGGTATTATGAGTTGTTCTGAGAATGATATAAGCTTGGTATGCAAGGCACTAATTTTTTTTTAGAATGACACAAGCTCAGTGTACAGGGTATTGTGAGCTGTGAAAATAACATAAACTTGATGTGCAATGTGAGCTAAACTTAGTGTTTGATAGTCACAGAAAACTTATAAATGAGCTCTAACAATAAAGCTTTTTATTTTTTATCTCTCTCATAGGCATTAGATTACATGGAAGATATAAGAAAAAAAATACAAAAGCTTGCGCTCAAATTATTTTTCATCACCTGAATTTATTAAAAATATTTTCTTAAATTATAGGCATTCCAAGTTCTTAGGATGTCTTTGTCATTTGTAGTGTGTAACTTATATGCTCCTCCCTTTAGAACCTCAATGACCCGATAAGATCCTTCCCAGTTTGCTCTAAGTTTTCCAGGTCCAGCTGATCCGTGTGTAGAAATGGTTCTTCTCAAAACCAGGTCTCCTTTGATTATTTGTTTGGGATGAACTCTTTCGTTATAAACATTGGGTACTCGATTTTTATAAGCTTCAGCTCTGATCCCAACTTATTTTCTTTTAAACTTCAACATGTCAAGGCTATGCCTGGAATTTGATTCCTACTTTTCTAAAAAAGTAAGGAATCTGGCTGAGGGAACTCAAATTTCTATTGGGATAACTACTTCAGTACCATAAGTCAATGTAAAGGGAGTTTCTCCGGTGGTAGTTTGAGAAGAAGTGCGGTATGCCCACAAGACATTATACAATTCTTCTGTCCACAAACCTTTGGCTTTGTTAAGTCTTTTCTTTAATTCCAACAAAATCATTCGATTTGTGACCTCAGCTTGGCCGTTAGTCTGAAGATGCTAAACTGAAGTGAATTGGAGGTCAATCTTAAGCTCCATGCAATATTCCTTGAACTTCTTGCAATCAAACTGTTTACCATTATCAGTAATTAATGTAAGAGGGATGTCATCTCGTGTTGATCATTTTTTAAAGAACTTAATGATTGTCACTAGAGTGATGGAGGCCAGAGGCTTCGCCTCAACCCATTTGGTGAAGAGGTCATTTGAGCAATGGCTAGGGGAAAAAGGACCCAAGATGTCCATCCCCCATTGAGCAAAAGGCCATAGACTTCAGATAGACCTCTGTTCAACAATAGGTTGATGTTGTAGGTTGGCATATTTTTGGCATTTTTGCACTTTTAACTAAATTATTTGCATCAACATTCATGAATGGCCAAAAATAGCCTTGTCTCAATGCTTTCTGAGCTATCGCCCAAGCTCCTTCATGGGTACCACATATTCCTTCATGAATTTCCCTCAATAAATAGTCACCGTCTTCTTCAGAGACACATCTGCTCCACGGATGGAAGAATGATCTCCTATACAATAGCCCTTCATGAATGGCATACAAACTGGATCTTTTAACAATCTTTTTAGCTTCCAAGAAATCCTCTGGCAATTCACCAAGATCAAGAATTTGTAAATTGGAAGTCTCCAGCCCTCCATTAGTTCCACTATCATGATCAATGAAATTTCATGGCTTGGGTTATGAATAATCTTAAACAGCACTCCTTGTTCAAGGACTCCCTCCTTAGTAGCAGTAGCTTTAGTCGGCTAGTCAACATGTTCATTCTCTGCGTTACAATCTGATGGAATTCCCACACACAACTAGCCTTTTAAAGAGTTGCCAAAAGGTCAGATACGTGTTTCTTATATCGCACCATGTTCGGTTCTCTTGCTTCATATTTTTCAGTTAACTGACTAACCACTAATTGAGAATCAAAATATATTTGTAAAAATTTTGGTTGAACTTCTAGACTAAGTCTCAACCTAAGGTAGACAACTTCATACTCAGCTACATTATTTGAAACTGTAAAATTAAGCTTTGCAGCATATCTGATTTGTATTTTTTCCAAACTTAGAAGGATTGGTTCAATACCAGCTCCATCAGTGCCTGAATCCTTGTCTATATTAAGAGCCCATACTTCTTTAGAGGCTGACTGTGAAGGGTGTTCATATAGCTCTGTGATAAAATCTGCCAAGACCTATGCCTTCATAGCCTGCCTAAGCTCATATATGATATCAAATTTACCCAACTGTGCTGCCCATTTTGTAAGGCACCCTGAAGTTTCTGGTCACCGAAGAATTTTCTTTAAACATGAATTATTTTGCACAATGATGGCATATGCATTAAAGTACGGAAGAAGCCTTTCCGAAGCATATCGTAGAGCTAGGGCTAATTTTTCTGATAGTGAGTAACGTAATTTGACCTCTTTGAGGATATGACTGGCATAATAAATAGGGTATTGCTGACCATTTTCCTCTCTAATTAAGATTGAGCCTATAGCGGCGGGCGATGCTGAGAGATACAAATAGAGTTTTTCCCTTTGAATAGGTTGGCTAAGCAAAGGGGACGAGCTCAAGAATTGCTTTAGCTCTATGAAGCCTTGCTAACACTCCTAATTCCATTGAAAGTTTTTCAAGTTCTTCAAAAGCTTATAAAATGGAAGGCATCTCTTAGCTAAGCATGATATGAATCGACCTAGACCCGTAATCTTGTCATTCAATTTCTGCACTTCTTTCATGGTCTTAGGTGGCTCCATTTTCGTTATGGCCAATATCTTTTCTAGATTAGCATCGATGCCTCGTTCTGAGATGATAAATCCCAAGAATTTGCCTGAATAAACTCCAAATGCACATTTTTCTGGATTGAGTTTCATGTTTTCTTGTAGAAGTATTGTAAAGACATCTGCTAAATCTCTAGAGTGCTCGGTAGAAGTTCAAGATTTGATAATCATATCATCTATATATACCTCCACAGTTCGGCCTATCTGATTCTAAAAAAGTTTATTAACAAGTCTTTGATATGTAGCTCCTGTATTTTTCAGACCAAATGGCATGACTTTATAACAATAAGTGCCTCTGGCTGTGATGAAAGAAGTTTTACTTTGGTCCTCCATTTTTAGGGAAATCTGATGATAGCCAGATGAAGCATCAATAAAACTATATTCTGCATAGCCCGCCTAGAGGCAATGAGATGATCTATGTTAGGGAGTGGACACAAGTCTTTGAGGCATGCCTTGTTCAAATTAGTAAAATCTACGCACATTCTCTATTTGCCATTGGGTTTCTTTATCAACACTACATTGGACAACCATTCTGGGAATAAAATTTCTTTAATGAAGCCCGCTGGTAGAAGTTTCTCAACCTCTTGCTCTGCAGCAAATTGTCTTTCTGATCACATATTTCTTTTCTTCTGCTTTACTGGGGTAGCTTTGGGATTTACATGGAGCTCATGCGTCATAAGCTCGGGTGAAATTTGTGTAACATCAACCGAAGTCCAGGCAAAGACATCTTGATGTTCTCTCAGTACTTGAGTGAGGGCAATTTCCTTCTCATAATTGGATGAACTTGCAATTTTGAATATCTTGTCTGGCTAAACTTTAATCTCTTTTAGCATATCGACAGGCTTAGTACGTTTAGGATTATCAGAAAGATCAAAGGAATCCACTGAAAGCACCATGTTGGCATTTTTAAAGAGAGTTGCATAAGAATCCCGAGCTAACTGCTTATTACCTTTCATAATAGCCACTCCATTATGAGTTAAGACTTTCATAAGCAATTTTATTACTAAAATATATGCATCTACTCCTACCAATAATGGACATCCGAAAATAGCGTTGTAGGCAATGTTTATTTGTACTATCATGAAATAGTCTCGGCAGTTTTGTATAACTGGTCCATCTCCTAGCTGTACCTCAAGCATGGCAAATCTTTGTACAGGTACCGTGTGTCCGGATAATCCAACCAATGATGCAATAACAGGTCTTAACGCCTTTATTGACAAACAAAGTTTTGTGTAAGCATTTAAGGTCATCAGATTAACAGCACTACCTATGTCAACCAAAATTTGTTAAACCAAATAGTCCTGAATTACAACTTCTACTACAACAACATATGTGTGTAGACCTGTGACAGAGTGTGAATCTTTCGGATGAAAAGTAATTACCAAGCTACAGGCTTTTGATATCTCAGCAATAGAAAAAACCTCCTTGACCTTTCGTTTTCGTGATATACAAGTGACATCATAGTGCTCTCCCCATGCTATGACATGTATTACTCCAGTTGGGGTCTTTCTGGAAGTAATAGGCTGAGAGCTCTGTTCACCCTGTTCATTGGGAGTGGCAATAAACTGCTTCAACTGACCCTCCTGAATTAACCATTCAATCTCTTTCTTTAAATTTATATAATCATTTGTCTTGTGGCCATGACCTTAGTGAAAACTATAATCGAGCTCTTGATTTCTACTTGGGTCATCTTTCATTGGCAGAGACTAATTCACTTTGGTATTTTGTTTAAGTCAATGCAAGATTGCAGCTCTGGAAGTGCTTAAAAGTGTAAAATGCTCAGGAACTTGGGTGATGTGATAAGAACGGTTAGAGTAATGTTGACCTAATGGCTTTTGGGAATATGAAGTGAAGTGTTGCCAAGGGGTATTTTGTTTGACTGGTTTAGGAAAATATGATTTAGAAGAGTTTTGCTTCAATACCTCAGGTTTATGAGATCCTCTAGAAAGTTTAAGTGCTTGGTCTTGGTTTTGATGGGGGTGAAGCTCTTTCCATATTCGAGCACTCTCATTTGCCCCGAATATATTTATAGGATCAAGCCATGAGCTCTACAAAATTTTGGGATGGATTTTTACTCAAAGATTATGAAAATTGAGGACATTCGATGTTCCGGATTAATGCCTCCAAGGCTATTTCAAAGTTTACTTTTGAAATTTGCCCCACTGCTTCATTAAACCTATCAACCTACTGTCGTAATGTTTCTTTGGGTTTTTACATAACTTTGAACAAGTCTGTTGAAGTTCAGCCAGGGTTGATGGAAGCCAAAAATTTGTTTATGAAAAGTTTAGTGAATTGGCTAAAATTGTAAATGGAGTTCGGTTCTAAATTCTTGTACCAAGTATGTGCATTACCAATGAGAGTTTTTGGGAAGAGTTTACATAAAGCAGCATCTGAAGTTGTGTATAGCAGGGTAGTGTTGTAAAAACTATCAACATGTGAGCAAGAAGTAGTTGTTCCTTTGAACTTCTTTAGCTTTGGCACATGGAAACTCGGATAAACCTCGTTTAGGATTTGTTTGGACAATGGCGAACGAAAGGTAATGTCGTATTGCAAGGTTGTACCCTTGCATATATGTTTTGTTTTTTCATCAATTAAAGCATTAACATCTGTTGTTGTCATCAAAACTTCTTTTCTTTTGGAATAAACTAGTTCAGAGGCTGATTTGGGGTTAATGAGGGTATGTGATGTTGAATGTTCAGGTGAATAAAGCTTTCTCCGAACCTCCTATTTTGATTCATAGGATGTATCATGTTATTGCTGAGGCTCATAGTCGTATTGTAGTGAATTATATGGGAGAGGTGTCTGACCTGTAGGTGGATGTGAAGGAGTTTGGCATGGAGGACGAGGTTTATATTCTAACAATGTAGGCTGCTATGGGTTTCTAGCAACTTGTTATCCAAAAACTGCAATAAAATCTTTAAGTGTGGATGAGAGCTCTCTTATTGCTTGTTCAGATGGGTTTGGGGATTGTAACATTATGGAGGCTATTTGTACTATTGGAACAAATGGTAGAGAGGGCTCATTAGGGGCTAATTCTATTATGGCAGCAAATGATCCAGGAAGAGAGGTTCCAGTTGGAGATTGTCCAGTTTGGGGATTATGTGTTGTGTTTTAAGCTGTTGAATATTGAGGTGTTTATAGGGGTATAGGTAATCTATTTGGAGTTTGAGTCGAGTTCTGTGAATCATGGATTAAATCTTGAGTCCTCTTATGCATTTCGGGAAACAGCCAGTCTACGCTCATAGCACCACTGATGAAGGGATGGACTTCAAGGACTCCGATCCAAGTTCAGATTTGATATACTTCAACTCTTGGGTCTGCAAAATTAAGGAAAGGATCGGACTCCAGTGGGGAGTCTACGAAGCTTAAGCCAGTAATTAAAAATAACCAAACTCTGAAAAGTTAAAAAGTAATGGAATCCAAACCGCTTACCTGTGAAAATCTATACCTATTTATAGTTGGAAAGTGGAGATTACTTTTGCAAAAGTCAGCAAATTTTCAGGGAGTGTCGATGTAGTAGACAAAATTTTCAAATGTGTCAGTGTAGTGTTGTCACATCAAAGTGCATTTACCATAGTTCGGCCGTGTAAATTATCCAGTATATATATTTAAGTCCGGTTAAATAGTTCGGTCATGGAGTTCAGATTTATCTATAATACCATTTATGTTTGTGTCTTTCAGTCTTTGAACTAATCAATCGCACGTAAACTACATTGAAAGTTATTTTTCGGCATATCAAAGATGCAAAAACAACCCATCACTCAGCTAGCTGCAAATTATATGAACTTAATAACTAATCCAAATTTCCATTAGTTTCATGCTCCAGAAAGCAGAATTATTTGCACTATGCTTTGAATTGTTATCTTGTAGGTAAAAGCAAGCATGCATGAACAGACTTCAAAGGCTTCTGGAGCTGTCAAAGTTCGCAACAAATTTCAACAATTGGGTTGCTAAAAGTCACCGTTTTCAGAAATGTTAACTAGCTAATTGTTCACTGGATTTTGAGGAGTTTGAACCTCAATTTTTGCAATCTTGGATGGTTTGGTTGCTACCTTTTCTTGATTGTAACTTGGTAACTAATAACTGCAGGTATTAGAAAAATAATGATCAACTTTTGAAAGTCTTATTTTTTTTATGACAAATTTATATAGGATTACCCATCATAGGTAGAAGAATTGATAAAACACAGCTGTGTATGCCAACAAAGTCGTCAGTTCGAACCACGATTTGTAACACCACCTATAACGCTATAGACACTGGATGTACCCTGTGTGGAGCTTTTTCATAAGCTCGGAATAAAGTGGGGGGACCCTGGCTGGTGGGCTGCTGGGCTAATTCCCTTGGAGTTTATTTGGATGGCCGGACTCCGCTCCAAAGGGGTGGTCGGGCTCCACCTGAGGTTTCTCGTCATAAAAAAAAATTATATAGGATTTTTGACAGAAATGCCATAAAAAATAAAAAATTTTCAAATTTATCAAAATTTTAAAATATATTCAAATTTATAAGAATTTATGATTAGTTTTCTAATTTACTCTATTTATGTAGTTTATTATGAGTTTATTATACAATAATAATTTTTATTAAGTTTACTATAAATTTATTTTGAGTTTATCATATATCTTTATAAAATAACTAAAATATCCCTAGTAAAATATAAAAAAAATTATAAAAAAATTGATGAAGGTTGTAATTTTTCTATTTATATAGTTGTCAATATAAATTAATTTGATTATAATATATATATATATTTAATTGACAATAAGATTTCCTACAACTATAATTGAAAATTACTGAAATTATTAAATAGGAATCCTAACTATTTTATAATTATTTTAAAAATAAGAAAATAAATCTAATATGATTAGGAAACTATAATTATTAGAATTATTAGAATAATTACTAAAATATATGTGTACCACATCATATTTTTCACCATCTCTCTATATATTTCATTTATTTAATAAAGTTGAAAACTGAACATCATTATATTGAATTTTTAGCGTTCAAAGATAAAGAAAAATATAAGTTTTTTTGGAGAAAGGAATCATGGTATGGATTATACAGAAAAATAAATGAAAGAACAAAAAACGATAATCTTTTTCGAAAGTAAAAACAATGGGTAAACAAGAAAAGAAATATTAATATGATTATTTTATTTCAATTACGAATATCATATCTTTTTTAATTTCAATTGTTATTGATTTCTCTTATTTAGATATTTAATTGCAATTAAAATCCTAAAACTGAAAATTTTAAATGAAATTGCAAAAAATAATTATAGTTTTGGATTTTTTAAGTGATTAGGCCTTTGCTAATCCAACATTTTATAACCTAATTTATTAATTTTTGTAATTAATAAAATATTACTAATTAATTATGATATTTCTGGCTGATTTTTACTATTTTTAAGACTACTTTTGTAAGATTACCATGTATTTCCTTTTTTTTTAGGAGTAAATTTCTCTAATCTTAATTTTTATATATGAAACTAATATTCAACACTAATTTGACGAAAAAATTAATTACAATATTTCCAGAAAAAATATAAATATAAAATTTAATAATAATAAAATGGCCTAATTTTGAATTCCGTCCAAATATAATAATAATAATAATAATAATAATAATATTAATAATATTAATAATAATAATAATAATAATAATAATAATAATAACCATTTTTAGTGATGAAAGGTCTAATATTCAAATTTCATTTTAATAGGAAATAAATTTTTTTATATTATATATATACTAAAAGTGCTTCAAATATGAATAGCGCAATTCATATATAACCACACACTTTTTTTCTTATTTTCTAATAATAATAATAATAATAATAATAATAATAAACCGTTTTTAGTGATGAAAGGTCTAATATTCAATTTTAATTTTAATAGGAAATAAATTATATTATATTATATATATATATACTAAAAGTGCTTCAGATATGAATAGTGCAATTCATATATAACCACACACACTTTTTTTTTTCTTATTTTCCATTTTACTTTATTTTTTTTTTGTTTTACTCGCCTTTTACTTTTTTTTTTCCTTCTTATATATATATGTGTATACATATTATATATATATATAATATGTATATACGTGCGTATTATTATTGTAAATGCTCAATAAATCAATATTTCAGTGAGAATAAGTTTAATAAATTTTTATTTTTAACTTTTAGTGAATTTTATAAGCCATCATTTTTGTAACAATGATTTTTTAACAATATTATTTTTAACTATTTTAAATATAATTTTAAAATAAACATGTTATTAATTATAATTAAATTTAAAATTTTATATTATTTATCTTTATTTTAATAGATTTCTTTTACTAAATTTTAAGTGAAAGATTAAAAGTTAAAAATAAGAGTGTATTAATACATCTTTTTCTTTGAAATCAGTGTATTAATATATCTTTTTACTTTACTTAAAGATAAATATTTTTATTATAGCAATTTAGTTTAAATCTTAATAGATATTTATCCTTCTATCACTTTTATATTTTCATTTATCTATATCATTTTAAGGTAAATTTGTAATTTTTCTTTCTATTCAAAAAAATTTAACAGGTAATTTTTTTTACTTATTTATTTGTCTTCAAATTACTAATTTTAATTATTTTTCAAATTTTTTTTAATTAAAATAATAAAATTAAAAATTAATATCCAGTCATTCCTAATAAATGCTTAAATCAATTTAAAAAATATCTTAATACATTAAATATATCTTATTATAAATAATTTTATAATATGAATATGAAAATTTTTATTATATATACATATATATTTATATGTATAATATTATTTTTAATTTATTAATTATATTGATATATAATAATATTCTTTGCATTTATATATGCATACACTATTCATTTTTTCTGAGATTATATATACTTACACTATTAAGCAGTACAAAAAGTAACAAAATCAAAATTGGTTTTTTTTTTTGTGCTTCTGTGTAATAATGAACAAATAATTAATAATTAGATTAGTTGAGATTTTTATTATTTTATAACTTTAAAAAGAATTAAAAAGGAAAAATGCCAATTCAAAATATTTTATGTGAGAGTTTATATTTCACATTGTATGGATACAGTAAAATTTTATTGAGCCTAAAAATTAAAGAAAATAAAAATAAAAATATTTTTTATTTATTGAAAAAATTAAACTCATAAGATAGTCATATATTTATCTTCTTTTATAATTAAATATTAAATTTATTTTATAATTTATTAAAATAATTTTCTAAAAAATAATATTATTTCTGCTATTAATTAAACTTTAATATTCAATTTATTTTTAATATTTATTAATTTAATTTAAAAAATATTAGATGCAATTGTTAATTCATATTCAAATTTTTATTAAATTTATATACATTAGTAAATAACTAAATATATATTAACAAAAATAAAAAAAATTCTGTGTAAAAAAATATTAGCTCGCAACATCGTGCGGGTAATCTAATTTACCTAATATTAAAAGTGGAACACCTAATAAATAGTGGAACTCTAGAGAAACCATTTTTTTTTTTTTGAATTTTTAGTTTTACCATTTTTCTTTTTCTCTTTCTTTTGCTTTTATTTCTTTCTTTTATTTTTCTTCTTTTTTTATTTTTCATTTTTTAACTTTTTGATAACTTGAGAAATTTAATTGACAATGTTTTGTAGTTCTTTCCTTTTCTTTTTTTATTTTTAATGATTTTTTCTTTGTTTTTTTAACAATTCTACTTCTCAAACTTTTATTTTTTTTTATTTTAACTTTTGATAAATTTTGTGTGTAATAATTTCAAATTCATTTTATCCTAAAAATAATTGAAAATAAACACATTATTAATTATATTTATATTTATTATTTATTATTATTTAATTTCATTTTTAATAAATTTTTCATCATTTTTAAGTAAAATTTTTATTTCAATTCAGTAATAATTTGAGTTTATTTAGAAATAAATATTATGGTTTAAATTATCATAACATTAAATTTTTTATTAAATTATCATAACATTAAATTTTTTATTCTTAATGCTTAAAAAATAAAAATTAATTTTTAAAAATGATAATTTAATTAATAAATAACATGAAATTTAAGTTTTAACATTTTGATTAGCACAAATAAATCTCAAAATTAAAATTTATTTAATTTAAAAATTTTAATTTATTAAATGTATGTTAATAAAACTTTAGTTTAATAATAAAAACAAAATTGAGATTTTATAAAACACGAATTAATTTTAATTAAAATCACTTTTATTTTATTTTTTAGATGAATTATTGTTTTTTACTTTTACATTTTATGTTTAATGTATTATTTATAAATTATATATATATATATTTAAATATATTGCTACTATATTTTGAATATTTTGTATATATATAAACATTTTACATATTGTTATATATTTCGTATATTTAACATGTAAATAAACATTTTATATTATATATATATATATTTTTATGCATTATTATTTATTTTTTTACTATTTATATAATAATATTAATCCCGCAAAAAATTATAGGATGCAATATAGCTCATATATACCAAAAGAGTCATAATAATAAACAGTAGATTTCTAAAAAAAATATTATCTTGTTCTTATGTTTCCTACTCTACCTTTAATCTCATTTGGAAAAACCAATTTTTTATTTTCTATTCCACCCCTATTTTTTTTTTTCATATTCATCTTTTATATTTTTGCAGCTATTATATGGAAACTCTCTAAAACTTTAGTTTTGGCCTAGAGTTGAGTACACATCAGAGGAAATTATACTATTTATTACTTTTTAATTTTTCTTTTCATTTTTATTGTACTTTATTTTTTTTTTCATTTTTAAACTTTTATTTTTTAAAATTTATATTATTTATCATTTTTGTTTTCAAAAATACATTTTCCCCCTTTTTCTTCTATTTTTCATGCTTTAGCTATTTTATTTTATTCTTCACTTGATTTTTTTTGTTTTCAAAGCTTAGAATTTGATCAATTGCTCATTAATTATTAATATATTTAAACATTGCCTAATACTGACTAATCAGTTATTTCGATCTGTATACATTGAAAATGGAAGCCTTGTGGAATTTAGAAAACAAATGGAACCTAACAACCCAACAAGCACTCGTTCTATTTTGCATTCATTGTTTTAGCTCTAATTGAGTTATGTACCGCCACCATGCTAAAGAGGAAAGCTCAAAACAAGCATAACCCGCCTGCTGCTGTTGTTTCTTCTTCAGATAATGACACCTTTAATTCTCGCAATTGGCTCATTCCATTTAGTTTTTTTTTTTTTTTTTTTTGTCATAGAAACGCAGCAAATAATATTTTCACCTATTGTGTTTTTTTTTTGTATAAAATTTTTAATTTTATTATGAAGATGATTGCCATAAAATTTATTGTTTTAATGATCAATTGGCTCCTAATATGAAGAATAAAAGCAAAATTAAGATTACAGAATAAATGATTATCATTAATTTTATTGATGTGAATTATTTTTTTTTTGGATAAATGTCTAATTTATACCATATATTATAGCACGTGGACCAGATTGAACCTTAAAGTTTTTTTTAACTAAAATGACACTTTTTTTTAAAATTTGGGTCAAATTAAAATTTTTTTAACAGAACAGTTAACTGAACTAATGGCAGGGCTAATTTGAACCTTAGTCAAACATCAAGGTCCAAATTAAACTATTTATAATTTATTAATATTAATATAATATTTTTAAAAATAAATCTTTAACATTAATAACTCATAATATTAAATAATTATTTTTATAATATCATAATTTATATTAATTTTAATAAAAAATTAATAATTTAATAAATTATAATATTAAAAAACTTGTTGTTTATTTTTAATTTTCTTTAATTTTTATATTTTATATTTTAAAAATTATTTGACTTAAAAATTTATGATTTATTTGCATAAAAATAGTCACACTAAATAAAATTAACAAAATAAAAAAATTATTAATTTCATCATCTCCATTAATAATTTTTATGAGATTAAAATCATAACCATCAATTCTACAATTTTAGAGGAGAAGCCAAAGTTATAATTATTATTAGAAGACCAAAAAAGAGTAAAAAATAGAAAGAAAAAAAAATGCAGTCTCCTTCACAAAAATAATTTTAAAAATGTACTTGTGATTTTTTATATTATTTTTACCTAATTTAATTTAGTTCATGAAATAAATTTTTAGTTTTAAAAATTAATTAAAAATTTTAATGAATGAAATTTTCATTTTTAAAAATTTTAATTAATTTTTAAAACTAAAAATATATTTTATTAATTAAATTAGATAAAAATAATATAAAAAAATTACATGTATATATTTTTTTAATTAGATTTTGGAGAAGACTGTCTAATTATTTTTCTTTATCTTTTGCTATTTTCATTTTTTCGACTTTTAATATTTATAGTTTTGGCTTATTCTCTAAGATTGTAGAATTTATAGTTATGATTTTAAACTCATGAAGATTATTAAAGAAAGTGATGAAATTAATGATTTTTGTCTATTTTGTTAATTTTATTTAGTGTGACTATTTTTGTAAAAATAAATCATAAATTTTAAGCCAAGATTTTTTTTTATTTTTAATCCAAGAGTTATTTTAATAAAATAATTTTAAAAATTTTAAAATATAAAATATAAAAATTGAAAAAAATTTTAAAAAATAAATTACAATTTGTTAATATTATAAATTATTAATTTTTGTTAAAATTATTATAAATTATGATATTATAAAAATTATTTATTTATTATTATGAATTATTAATATTAAATATTTATTTATTAAAAATTTATTTATCAGTAAATAATTTTTAAAATATTATATTAATATTAATAAATTATAAAAAGTTCAATTTGGACCTTTATGTTTAACTATGGTGTAAATTGGACCCTGTTGTTAATTCAGTTAACTGTTCAATTAAAAAAGTTTCAATTTTACCTGAATTTGAAAAAAAAAAGGTTTCATTTTAATTCAAAAAAAATTTTAAGGTCCAATCTGGTCCGCACGCTATAGTACATTGTCTAAATTGGACCTTTATTCTTTTTTTTTTTTAGTTTTTGATTAATTTTTGGGTTTCAAATATAATGATTGATGAATTTTTTGTTCTTCAATCTCAATGTACATCAAATGCACGATAAAATATTTGAAAGAAAGTTTATATTACAGCTGCATATTAATATTCTTTCTCTAAGACAATAGATATATATAGATATATTCTACATATACATTCATATAATAAAATATTATAGTTGCATATTGACATTTTTTTAAAAACAATAGATGTATGTAGTATTTATAGTTAGTATATATCTAAATATATTAAGATATAACAACTGTATACTAATTATTTTTTTTAAAGACAATAGGTATATATAAGTATATGAAATAAATACCTTCATATACCTTGATATTACAGTTGTATTATGATATTTTTTTAAAGATATTAGATATATGTAGTTATAGTTATTATATACCTATAAATACTAAAATAGAAGAATTGTATACTGATATTCTTTCTTTAAAACAATAGGTATATGTAGGCATATGCTACATATACCTTCATATACTAAGATATTACAACTGCATATTGATATTTTTTTTAAAAAATAATAGTTATATATAGTTATGGTTAGTATATACATAAATATAATAAGATATAACAACTGCATAGTGATATATTTTTTAAGAAAATAAGTAAATTGTTGTTGTCGTAGTGAATGTGTGTGTGATACAAAGACTAATACCGCAAGTGCATGGTATCATTTCTCGTAGTAAAATGGTAGAGTGAGTGTCGTATCCACAGAGAAGGTAAATTTTGAATAACTTGAATTTAATTTAACTATAATCTGGAATTTACCAATTTGTACAATTAAAATTATCTAATTAATTTAAATATAACTTAATTAATTACTCTAAACTAGTCGTTCAAACAATCAATGATAAATGGATAGAATTAGATTTCATTAGAGTTTTTACTATGAGTCTAATTAATGAAGCATTAAAGTCCTATTCGTGAATCCAAGATATCTAATATCTCTTAGTTCATCCACTTCTCTCTCAAGCAAGGAAAATTTAATTGGGTAATAATTGAATTACTGTTCTCATATCAAATAACCAATGTCCAATACAATTAAATCAAGATATCAACCCTAAATCCTTATAATCACTTAAGATTGATTATTCCATATCAAAAACTACATTCAACTCTCGTATTTTATATGATTTTTTAGGTTTAACAATTGGTGGCCAAACAATCGCTAATCATTTAAACCAAAATCATCAAATAAAGGATAAAAGAAAATAAATCAATGTGTATTAATTGATAATAATCAAACACATAGTTTAAACATCCAAATTCAACTAATTCCACAAGGAGATTAGTTACCCATTAACAAAATATAACAAAATGCAAAATATCCATTAACTATAACCAAAATATCCATTAATCTAACTAAAATAAAGTTTAAGCAATAAATACAATGAAATAGAAAGAATAAACTAAAGATACTCCCCTAATCTTGTTATAAATGTCTTCAAATCTTAGAGAAACTATCAAATTTGCATATTTTTCTCTTGGATGATTGATTTCTTCTCTTCCTTTGGTTAGAATCCTAAAATTTTCCAAGAAAGGTAAAGAATGAGGTAACCTCTCTTAAAAACTCTGAAAAGTTGTATTTATAGTTTGTTCTAAATGTGTTCTTAGGTGCCCTAGGGTAGAAAGAGAAAATTCCTCTAAAAATTTCACCAAACAGATGGGTACAGTTATGCATGGGCATATGGTAGAAGGTACAAAGGCATGTGGCACTGTAGCTCTTTAAAATCTTGAGTTGAGATGTTTTTAGCATAATCTGAAAAATCCATACAGGTGTGTAAATTCGGGTGTATAAATTTTACATGGGTGTGTGGATAAAATCCACATGGGTGTGTAGATTTTTTAGCTTCTGTCTCTTTTTCTTTTCTTCCTCCAGTAGGGTTTTGATATACACAGATGTATGGAACTACTAGACACGCCCGTGTATATGCTTTTTCTTCTGTTTCCTCTTCTTTTTTAATATCAATTTGCTCCATTTTCCTTCTTTAAGGAATTTTATCCATCAATCTACAATCAAAACAAATTCCATAAAGATAGATAAAATATCCATCAAAAGAATCAACAAATGAGCAATTTCTCATCTCAATTAGAGGTATACACAAGATTATCAACTCCCTCAAACTTAGGATATTGCTTATCCTCAAGCAAAGTGCAAGACTCAATTTAAAGAAAAATATGGACTCTTTCCTCAAATTTTTTATTCAAAAAGAAATTTCATGGTATGCATTCAACATCCATTCCTCAATTTAGTAAGTCATACATTCCTCATTAAGATTTTTCTCCAATAGTATACACAATTCAAAGATAAAGAGGTTGCACTTCAGATAGGCACGTGCTCCCACATTTTACCATGAATTCCTAATTCTTAGAGAACTAAACTTTTCTCATATGTATGCTTATTTAGTCTTCTCCACTAATTTGTTTTGCTAATTCAAGAAGAATCAACAGGTCTTTAAAAGCTTGAAACGTGGCTAAATAGGATTTTGGCAAAAGTGAAGCTGAGATTTTTCAAATGACATGAACTTTCTAAGGAATCACATATTTAACTTGAGTGAACTTCAATTACTTCACAATTTGCTGCAACATTCCTCTAATATTTATGGATTCGATTTGAGTTGGGGTATAAAGATATTATTTTAGATTTTTCTCCAAACTCAATTTTTGACAATAGGAGGATATCACTTAGCTTTGAGCAGCCAGAACAACTTAATTAACTTTATCACTCTTTAATTTACTAAATACTAAGTTTCCTTAAAGAAAATTCACATCCAATAGGGTTAAAATTTATGGCTTCAAATATATCAAAGAAAAGCAAGCCAAAAACATAATTTAAAGCTCAAAGGGGGTGACTAATGGTATATTTCAAAATTTGGTGGGTGTATGGATTGAGCTAGCCAAAAATGCCTAAATCATTTTCTCCTATTCTTAGCAAAAATTTCATTTTGCCTCAAAGACTAAACTAAGCATGTTCTAGGCTCAGGCAAAAATGAAAGTTTCATAGTAAAAATTTAAGAAGCAAAAACCTTTTCTAAGTAATTAGCATTCACCTCTAAAAAACCTAAATTAAATATACTAAAGGAGAATATTCTAATGAAAAATGAATTTCTAACATCCTCAAGGTCTATCAGTCAAATACAAATAGAAATTTACACAATTTAAAGCAAAATGTTAATCATCATTGAAAAATAGTCCAAAATGAAATTAAATCCTGCACAAGACTCTTTTAGACAAGCAATTCACATTTCATTACCTAATAAAAAAGCTTTTAGCAAAGTTAAAATCAATTCAATAACCCTTTCAATTCTACCACTCTTTCAAAAGATTCAAATTCCTCAAGCAAACATTCCAGCTATGCCAAATTCAATGAAAACCCATTATTTTATCAAGGCAAATCATCAAAAACCAATATCAATTCCAAAACGCGCATCAAAAATAAAAAATCATCCAAGTCAACGTAAATATTCATCCCAACGACCACAAAAACCATCAGCAAACCATCCAAGCAAGTCATAAAATGCAAATATTCGAAGTACACTGGAAATTAGAATTAACAAACTAAAAACATAAAAGAGTTCAAAGTTGATAAAAGAAACTTCATGTTGTATATCCCCCCCAAACTTAGAGTGGACATTATCCCCAATGTCTAGAGGGAATCACAAATCCACTTGGTAAGAATGTGGCGCAGGAGGATCGTTGGACAAGGATGGAGCATTCAGATTGTTTGAGGAGGAAGGAACATTGGGATCTACTGGACCATGAGGAGCAAATGGATGATATAGGGCTAGGGGACTCTAAAATCCCATATAAGCCATAAAGCCTTGCATATTTCGCTCCATTCGATTCGTGTGGCTATGCATTTTTGTGCTGAGATCGATCATATGTGTCTCCATGGTGTTAACCTTTTTAGTCAAGTTGATTTCTAGAGCGTCCATTCTTGCAATCAATTGATCCAAACTTGGATTGTCTGATGGTGGTGGGGTTGATCGGTCTTGAGGTATTTACTCTTTTGGGGATTGTTCTCTTGATACTCTCTTCTCTACTTGCTTTTGCTTGATGATGTACCCCGTTCTTTTGACCTCCACCATTTTTATGGCAATCAAGCTGTTCATATCTATCCTCATGGAACCTGCAACTGACACTAGAGAAGAAATATCAATGCCCAAAGCCAAAACAATTTTTGTTATTCATCCTCCTATCACTATAACACCCTTTTGTTGTTTGGCCACAGTGTTCAACTTCCTTACAAACCAGTTTCTCACATTATATCTCCTTTTATGGATCATGTAAAAGAAAAGATGAAGTTCATAATTGTTCACTACTCCTGTACTATCCCCTCTCCTAAAGACTGAATGTGCAGCACTTGATGAATGTATCTATGCACTAGGTTATTAAATTCAGTAGACTTTGAAACACTGGAATTATATTAATTACTGCCCCCTAATTTCACCCAAGTTTCCTACTTTTTATAGTTTGTATCTTTTTTTATCCTCCCGGGTGATCCTCAACCTCGAAAATTTGACACAATCTATCACTATGTAAGGTGAAATTGTGATTTGCTAGTCTAAATGCAATTGACCTTGATTTTCTAAACTGAGTGTCTTGATTGATATACTGGAATGAACTCAAAAATTAATAAACTAATTCAGAATATTGGGGCAGGCAATCAATACAAAGTTTCCCAAATTGCATCTATTAAAATTTTCTAAAACCTCATCATGCCATCTCAATTTTCTCAATGTAGGTTCATCGATATATTGAGAAGGTACAATTTTTCTTCTAGTTAGAATGTCATACCTCTTTCTTTGAGCATCATTTTTGAAAATAATGGGAGAAAGCTATTTTATAGGAGGTGATGGTTGCCTTGGTGGAGGAGGTGGTGTTGGAGATCTTCTAGGCGGTAATGGTGATGGCAATTAAAATTGAGAGCCTTCCTCTGATGAAGAAGTTGATGGGAAGATGATATTTGCTTTTCTTGGTGGTGATTACCTTGAAGAAGAGGTGTCCCCTTTTCTCTTTGGAACTCTCTTGTGAACAAGTGTCTTGGTTCTTATTCTTGGTGGTATTTTGTCAAACACTTGGTGGGCATTTGGAATTTTTCAACACAAAAAAGAAATTTCTTCAAGAATTTGCAAAATGATGGAGGAGAATGGTTTATTTGTGCTTTAAATCTTCAACCTTGAGTAAAAATGAGCAAAACCCACACTTGAGTTCTTTAAAATTTGAATCTTATGCAAAAAATAAAAAATCTTTAAACTCGAGCAACAATTTTCGAAAATCCAAGATTGTAGTTTGAAAATCTCAAAATTTTCACCTTAAAATGATTGTTTTGGTTGAGATTTGATGAATATTGGTGAAAATTTTGAAGATTTCTTGAGTTGGAGTGGAAATTGAGAGGAAAAATGGAGAGAGAAAATGAAAAGGAAGTTTTCGGCACAAAGGGGAATGGAAAAATCAAATGGGGCTGCTAGGGTTTGAGAAAAGGAGAAAAGGAAGGTTTTTATATATGCAGGGGCACACGGGCGTGTGGTGCTTAAGTGACACGATTGTGTGTTCAAGTTTTGAATCTGCCAGTTTTTGCACCTCTGTATGCACAGTAGCAATTTGGTAAACACGGGTATGCGAATAATCAGGAACACGCCCGTGTTTATAATTTTAAATCTGTCTGCCTTATGCCATTTTGGTACAGTGATTATTTCAGATACACGGGCGTGTGTATCTTCAGAGACACGCACGAGGGAATGAATTCAAGTATACCTGCTTTTTCAGTTTCAATGATCAGTGGAATTTGAGGAAACACGGGAGTGTGAATCTTCAAGAACAAACACGTGTGAATGCTTTTAGGTCTAATTTCTTTGATTTAGCACTTTGAAAGTCCTGCAAACATAATTAATCAATCCATCTATTCAAGAAATCAAATAAATGCAACAAGAATAGAGGGAAAATTATTAAATTAAAATGAAAACTCAAAAATATTAAAGAAATAAAATTAAGTAAAGAAAAACTTGTGTTGCCTCCCAAAAGTGCTTGTTTAAAGTCATTAGCTCGACTTAATAAATGAGGATCAACCGTTGAAGTAGCAAACATCCTTTTCAATGAGTTCACCAATGAAGTAAGGCTTCAATCTTTGATCATTCATAGTAAATATTTCTTTCAAGTCATTTTGAACTTTAACCGCTCCAGGTGGATATACTTTCACAACCTTGAAAGATTCGGACTACCTAGACTTGAGTTTTCCAGAAAAGTGCTTAAATCTAGAGTTAAAAAGAAGTATAAGTTGTCCTTCATGAAAGTTTCTTTCTCGGATATTTTTATCATGCCATGTTTTTGTTCATTCCTTATATAATTTGGCATTTTCATAAGAATTAAGCCAGAGTTCTTAAAGTTGGCTAAGTTGAAAAAGCATTTTTTCTCCTGCTGCTTTCATATCCATGTTCAAGTTCCGGATTACCTTATAGGCTCGATGTTCCAATTCAACTGGAAGGTGCCAAAGCTTTCCCATAAACTAACCTATACGGAGACATCCCAATAGGTGTTTTAAAAGCAGTCCGGTAAGCTCATAGTGCAACATCAAGCTTCATTTCTTAATCCTTTCTAGAATTCCCCACTATTTTCTCCAAGATCTACTTAATCTCTTTATTGGAAATCTCAACTTGGCCACTTGTTTGAGGATGATATGGAGTAGCTACCTTGTGATGGACTCCATATTTTCTTAAGAAGTTTTTCAAAAATTTTATTGCAAAAATGAGATCCACCATCACTAATGAGAGCTCTAGGTAGACCAAACCCTATAAAAATGTTCTTCCTCACAAATTTTGTCATAACCTTTGAATCATTAGTTGGACTAGAAATAGCCTCAACCACATAATCCACTTCAAACAAGTATATATTGGTTTCCGAAGGAAGATGGAAAGGTCCAATAAAATCAATGCCCCACACATCAAATAACTGAACCTCTAAAATTGGGTGCAAAGGCATATCATCTCTTCTACAAATATTTCCCATCCTTTGGCAACGATCATACCTTTTAACAAACTTATGTGCATCCTTATACATTGTTGGCCAAAAGAATCCTGATTGCCATATCTTAACTTTTGTCTTTGAAGAACTTGAATGTCCACCACACTCTTTAGAATGACAAAATTCAAAAATAGCTTGGAATTCTTCCTCTAGAATACAATGACGAACTATCCCATCGCTACAATGCTTGAACAACAATGGATCATCCCAAATATAGTGTTTGACCTCCGAGAAAAATTCTTTTTCTGATTTGAATTAAACTTGGAGGAAATGACCTTGCCTACCAAATAATTCACAATATCTACATACCATGGCAACTTGTCTTCCATTGCATATAATTGCTCATTTGGAAAAGTCTCATTAATTGGCACGTCCTCTTTATTCTTATTTATCAACTCTAATCGAGAAAGATGGTCTGCAATAACATTCTCCACTCCTTTCATATCTTTTATCTCTGCATCAAATTCTTGAAGCAATAAAACCCAACGGACCAAGAGCTGGTTTGCCTCCTTTTTGCTCATTAAGTAACGGATAGTCACGTGATCAGTGAACACAATCACTTTGAACCCAATGATGTAAGACCTAAACTTATCCAATGCATATACCACTGCTAACATCTTTTTTTCAGTAGTGGCATAATTGATTCGTGCTTCATCTAGAAATCGGCTTGCATAGTATATAACATGACACTTTTTGTTCTTCCTTTGACATAAAACCGCTCTAATATCAAATTCACTGGCATCACAAATAATTTCAAATGGCAATGACCAGTCTTGTGGAGTAATAATTAGAGCAGTTATTCAAGGCTTCCTTCAACCTATCAAAAGTAATGAGATAATCATTAGAAAAATGAATTTCAACATCCTTACTCAATAACTCCGACAACGGTTTAGAAATTTTAGAGAAATCCTTGATGAATCTCTTATAAAACCCTGTATGGCCTAGAAAACTCCTGATTTCCTTAACATTTATTAGTGGATATAGTTTATCAATCACATCAACTTTGGCTCTATCCACTTCTATGCCTACTTGAGAAACTTTGTGTCTAAGGATTATTCCTTCTTCTACCATAAAATGATATTTTTTCCAATTAAGAACAAGACTTGTCTCTTCACACCTTTGAAGCACTTTTGCCAAATTTTGCAAACAAACATTAAAAGAATTACCATAAATAGTAAAATTATCCATAAAAATTTTCGTAAATCTTTTAATAAAATTACTAAAAATGGCTATGATGCATCTTTGAAATGTAGTAGGTGCATTACACAAACCAAATGATATTCTTCTATAAGCAAAAGTACCAAAAGAACAAGTAAAAGTAGTTTTATCTTGATCTTCAGGAGCAATGGGTATTTGAAAATACCCTGAATAACCATCATGCAAGCAAAAATAAGAATTACCCGCTAAACGCTCAAGTATTTGGTCAATAAAGGGCAACGAAAAATGATCTTTTCTAGTTGCTTTATTGAGCTTTCTATAATCAATGCACACTCTCCATCATGTCACCGTTCTTGAGGGAATCAACTCATTTTTCTCATTAGTAAGAACTGTCATCCCTCCTTTCTTTAGTACAACATATACCAGACTCACCCAAGAATTATTAGAGATTGGATAGATAATTCATGCATCTAATAACTTAGTTATTTCTGCTTTGACAACCTCTTCAATATTAGGATTCAACCTCCTTTGTACATCCACAACTGGTTTACTATAATCTTCCATTAATATCCTATGCATACACAAAGATGGGCTAATTCCCCTAATATCAGAAATGGTCTAACCAATTGAATTGCCTATTAACTCCTAAAGTTTGTTCTAATTAATCCTTGGACAACTGAGCATTAACAATGATAGGAAGGCTTTCAATAGGTCCTAAAAAGCCATACTTCAAGTGGAAAGGTAATGCTTTAAGTTAAAGGGTTGGGGGAACTTCAATGGATGGTGAAGGTAATGGTGTACTTTTACTTATCTTCTCATATCCTTTGAAAGCTATAGTAGGCATCGATTGCATAACATAAGCATAAGCTATAATTTCTTGGTTTTCATCCTCAAAAGTTGCACTACTAATCAAACAAGCTTCTAAAGGATCCTCCCTAAACTCTTTCTCAAGAACCTCTTGTACCAATTCATTAATCACATCAACCCTAAAATAATTATTCATAAAACTAGGTTTTTTCATCGATTCATTAAGGTTGAATTCTACCATCTCAACCCCAACATGCAAAGTCAAATTTCCTCCTCTAACATCTATCATAGCTCCTGCAGTAGCTAAAAATGGTCTTCCTAAGATTTAGGAAATCTCAACATCTTCTTCCATCTCTAAAATCACAAAATTTGCAGGAATGTAAAATTTATCAACCTTCACTAAAACATTCTCTACAATTTCCAAAGGCAACATCATAGATCTATCGGCCAATTGTAGAGTCATCCTAGTAGGTTTCAAATCTAAAAGTCCTAATTTCTTATAAATAGAATGTGGCATCAGACTTACACTTGCACTTAAATCACACAAAGCTTTGTTAAAATTAAAATTACCAATAGTACAAGGTATAGAAAAACTACCTGGATCTTTTAATTTTGATGGAAGCTTATTTTGAATCACTATACTACACTCCTTTGTAAGTGCAATTCTTGCATTGTCTTCAAGGGATCTCTTTTTGGAAAGTAACTCCTTCAAAAACTTAATATATGTTGGCATTTATGCAAGAGCATCCACAAAAGGAATATTTATCCTCAGTTGCTTGAACACTTCAAGGAATTTCTCATATTTATTCTCTAACTTTTGCTTGTTAAGCCTTTGAGGAAATGTAATTGGAGGCACATAAGGCTTCACTTCAACCTTCGAAGGAATTGGTTCACTTTCCTCCTTTGCTTTCTCAACTTATTTTCATTCAACCCTTCTTGAACATTCTCATTTTCTTCACTTGAACTTTATTTGGAATAGACTCTTGTAATTGCTTACCACTTCTTAGCATAACCATTTTACAATGCTAAGGGTTAACTTTGGTCTTACTAGGAAGAGAACCTTGATTCCTTGATAGAAGAACTATCAATCTACCCATTTTGTATCTCAAGACTTCTATTTTGATTGGCAATTTGGTCCATCCTTGATTCTAACTAAATCAACTGGAACTAGGATCTATACTTTAAACTAGAGCCACCCACTAAAAATGATTTGTCGTGCGGTCGCAAGCATGGGAGGTAGGGCAAAACTTGACTCAACCTTCGAAGGACATCAAGAGTGATCCAATGAGAAACTTAGCTTAGAGTGTGGCTGTAGAAGAGATATTTTTCATTTACATGCTCTCAGTGAATTTTCTTTTCGGTGATTCCAGAGGCCCGGAACCAAAACTCTCAATCTTTCTAGCATCGGGTTTCATCCATTCCTTCATCTGGATTCAAAAGAAGGAATTCTTTTGGGTCGGCAGGTCATCGAAAGAAAAAAATACTGATAACTCTCGGATAGAGTATTAGAATGAAAAAATTTATTAGATAATGAACTATTGGTTCTAAGCCATTACTGGCAATGAATGAAAAATTCGAATTAGGTCCAATTTCAGTCTTTTTCATCGACATAGTCAGAAGCAATGGATGTTGCAAACGCATAAGCGAAATACTTTAGTCAGCGGAAGAATCTCAATCCGATATAGCAAGAAACTCTTTACCGAAAAAGTCAAGCGAGAGACAGTAAATCTTAGTTTTCTATGAAAGATCATTGACTAGGAAAGGAAGCACTATAAACTTTAGTAGAAGGCTTAAAAGCAGTCCCTGAAGGAAGCCAAGTTGTTAATAAGGTAAGCAAGAACAAGAAGCTAAAATGAATCCTTTTTTTCTATTCTAAAGGGCGGCAAACCAGTCCCAATGGAGCAAGCGAAGTGATATTTTTTTGCAACACGATATGTTATAGGTATATGGTATATGGCCAGTAGCGACTATTACTCTTTGGCTTTAGGGGCCAGATCTGTCTTACCGGGTCTAGGTAACACATTTATTCTATGAGTATAGACCGGCCATGAGTAAACCCATAGGAAATGCAGTTGAAGAGCTTGGAAATGAAAGATCTCATCGCCTGTTGAATGGATTCCCTAGTCTAAAATATTCTTGAGAAAAGTGAGTCAAACTCGACTAAAAAAGAAGGGGAGTAATGATACCGTAAGATGAGAAAGGCAATCCCTGCTTACTAAGCAAGATGTAAGAGAACTCGCAATGGATTCTTTTACTAAGGGACTACAGTTCATATTGGCTTCTTTTGCTTAAAGGCCCTTGGAGTTAGAAGTCCTCTATTTCCCAACCAAAGAAAGACTTTTTTAAACTAAACCTTCTCTATAAGTTCTGCAGAGGCAAGGGAAGGTCAGGTTTAAAGCCTTTTGTTCTTATTATTAGTAAGATGGGGCACCCCCGGAGGCATTAAAGAATCTCACGATTATTCCACTTATCATCGATGATCAGGGATGCGCGATTCTTTCAAGTCCAAGCATTTTCCCCATAGAATATCTACCATCAAATCACCTTTAAATAGTTTCTACACCGGATTTGATGTTTCAAAGAAGTAGGTTTCTTTTTATGTTGAGCGAGATTTCAACCATTTCCCCAGCTGCCACTTTATTGTCCGCTTCTAATAAATGTGATTGATTCTGCGAGATGGGATTCTATTATAATAGGCTCTATCTATTCTATTATGGCTAGAGGAAAGAAAGGAAAGAGCTATTCGTACTGACAAGGGGTTTGATTTTTCCATTTTAAGAAGTATTGATCCTGGAGAGGAATGAAGGTACTTTATGAAACTTACGAAGGTCTTTTTTCTTTTCTATCCTATTTCTACTGCTTTGCCTGCTATTATGATCTATCTCTCGACTGCTGTAGCCTCCTTGAATCAATATTCTTTACCTTATGCCCTTGCCAACGATATGAATCTAACTAAACTAGAAACTATATACAGATTCACTTTCTTGCCTTTCCAAGTGAAGGACTTGACTCTTGGTGCCATTGAACTTGTTGTCGGCATATACCTTGCCCCTACCCTCTATGAAAGCAACTCTTCCACTAATCTCATCCCCAACTTCTATCAAAGCTGCTATATTGAAATATAAATCCCTTACTTGCAGTTTTAAAGTAACTGACTTACTTGAGGACTTAGAGGGCGTATGAAAACACTCAAAATATGCTAGCCACAGGAAATGCTCCTACTTCGACTTATCCATCCTGCTACTTTCAAAATTAGGACTTATTCTGATTTCATCATTTCATACGGAATAATAAGAAAAAGAAAAGCTAGCTGTTAATAACAAGCAACCTATTAATAGAAGTGAGCCGACTAGAAGTTTTGCCCCTATCTTTCTAGTCTCATCCAAGTTAGAGGTTTCAACAATGCTTGTAGTGTTATCCTCGATATTCTCTAAACAATCATAGAAGCTTTCAACTGGGAAAGATTGAAAAGATTTCACAAAGATTTCTATAATCTTAGCATGTATGTCAAGTAAAGACAATGGCTCGAGGCTTAAACCATATTTAATAGCTAAAGAAATAGAAATTTTATAGTATAAATAAGTGAGATTGAGTCTTTTTGTTGTAGGATTAACATGATAAGATCTAAGAAAGGAAAAAGTAGAAGTACAAGTGGGAGTTCGCGGTCAGGTTTACTTTCGATATGGTAGGCATCTTCAAGCTTTACCTTATTCTAATTGTTCAAAGGCAATTGCGGAGTCACTGAATGAAGTCCTCCATTTCTTTAGAAGGTGCTGACCCGCAGCGAGGCAGAGATGACTAAGTGACTTATGGAATATGGCAATGACAACAGCATGTCGTAAAAGGAGATAACAGGTGGAGCCAACGATCTACTAAGACTAATGTATCTATAACTACTTCCCCAAGCGGCAGTCAAATGGAGGAGTGAATGCAAGATGCCAGTGGAATGATCGGCCGGACAGAGGCTAGGACTGCTTCCTTCCCATCGCATCCTTCCTTGTGTGCCAGAGATATAAAGCGATTGCACCGAAAAAGAATGAGAACTGGGTCGATCTATTCTATGGCGAAGCATCTAAAGCATAACTGCACACTCACACAATCTTTGCCTAGAGATAGGAGCATTCGGTGGAACCAGTGAACTACACTTGCTTCTGGATAGATGTGTGGGATAGAGGGCTCATGGTACCTTCTACCCACCCTTCCTCCTCTGCTTTGAGAGCCGTGTGAATGGAGAGTGGGCAGAAGGGAAGGAGGTCCTCATACAAAGTCGCACACTTACTTGAGCAGTGTGGGAGACTGGGGAATGGGTCGAGTAAACTCCTCTGGGGCAAAAAAAAAATAACAAATCCATATAATCTAAGCTATCGCACCCCCTCCTTCCTGATTCTACGAATAAATTCTTGATAAAGGATAAGGATTCAAACTAGCATTCCTTCCCATAAGGAAGCTAGTCTCTGTAGGCTTGCTTACTACGTAAAAGAGGAATCCTCTTCACCAGAAACTTTATTCTCACTTTATATACCACATAAGATATAATAATCGGCTGAAATGGCTGATACTAGCCCCCACCTTCACCTTAAAAAGAAGAACTATGAATATCTCTCATTGAAGCTATCAGGGAAATGACTAAGTCTTAGGGCAATCCCTCCATCTAAGAGCATCCAAATCATAAGGGGTACTCGCTCTCTTAATTATTGGAAGTTCGTGACCTAATAGGAGAGGTGTGACTGTAGCCAAGCAAGCAGAATGTTACAGGCAAGCTTTCTTCTTTCTCGACTGTGAAGTAAGACCAAGCTCATGAGCTTATTATCCTAAGTCGAAATAAGTTGATAGGATCCCCTTTTTTATGTCCCCATGTCCCTCCCATATGGTGACATATGGGTAAGAAAAGGAAGGAGGGGGATGGGGTTCTGCTTCTGAGCATTCCCTTCCTTCTGGGGACTTGGTTGGATAAACGTTTGGAATGGAGCCAACTGACCTGGCCCACTTGGTTGAATTCTCTACTAGATGGATTGATAGTTACTTGATCAAAACTTCCCTAAGCATATGAATCTGGCCCTTTATTTAGTCTCCTTCCTAAATATGGTTGTAGAAGCCCCAGGACCAACTGACTTAACCCTTTCTTTCGAACTTACTTACTAAAAAGTAAAAGAAAGCCCTTCTGCTTGATTGGTCAGATAGTGAAATGGAATAAGCTAGCCTATCTTCGACTGCTGGTTCAATGACAGATTAGGATGGAAGGTTCTCCCTTCGATCCGATCCATTCTGTTACCCATGGTTTGGAAATGAACTAATTGTCTCTTCATCTCTTGCCTTTGAAGTTCGGATATTTTGATGAAAGTGGATTCTCTTTCCATCCCGGCAAGCTCTATTAAAATAGACCCTTATAGAAGTTCAAGACTGTTAGCCTATTAGTGAAATCACTTCTTATAATAATAGATGCTTGACTAGTCTTACTATCGGTCTTGTCTACAGCCCAGGTCCTCTCTTTCCTAATTCAGTTCTTTCCGCTCTCTTCCCTCTTACTTTCCTACACCATCTACCTTCCAATTATAAGTATATAAGAAGAGAAATGGAATGAACTAACTATAAAGAAATATGAGGATGTTGAACAGAAAGATTGAATGCCCTATGGAGTGAGCCTAAACCTGATACCGATCCTTCTCCGGCTTCGTTGGATGCGCCACTTGCTTTCTCTTCGGTTGAGTTATAATTTTCTTCTTCCCCTGCCTATTTCAATGCTATCACTATCAGTAGAAAACACGAATTCCTTTATTCAATTTACTTCTCCATCATTGCCTTTGTTAGTTCTTCTATTTTCTCTCATTGGCTAGCGAGGTACAATTCTTTTATCTTTCATAGAGATCTTCACTCTCTTCTTTCTATCATCTGTCAACTGGTAATGGTCACATCTGTCATGTAACTACCCTCTAGTTTCTGTTATGAGTGAATTGCCTATTTCATTTTGATGCCCTGTGAAAGCCATTTGGTTTAGGGAGATATGCGACCCATTCACGTTGCAACATTGGCCTTCTTTATGTGCTCTTGTCGAATTAGCAAGCAAACCTAGCATAGTCCCCTCTAGCAATATCACTCGTGTCCATCCTTATTCGCAATAAAGTATCTGCAAGTCGAATGAAAGCGAAAGGTTTGCTTGACTAGGAAAGCGAGTGGTTAGCCTTGACACGCGAGGGGAAATAGGAGTCTAAGGTGGTAGGATTTACCACTAGAGCCCTATGGTAGTAATGGTTGGTCCCGCTACTCCTTCGACTGCCTTTTTGCGCTTAGCGTTAGAAAGAGGTGCTTCTACAGGGAAGATGCTATGTAACATCCTAAAATTTTTGAAAATTTCTAATTTTTAGAAAATTGGACAAAATAAATTATAATTTAAAAGGATAAATTAAATGAATGGTTTTAAATGAAAAATGAAGGAATTTTAAATGAAAAAGTGGAATATATATGTGATATATATGCAAAATATACATAACATATATAAAAGTCAACACTTTTTAAAAGAAAAGGGTATTTTGGTAATTAAATCTTATAAATTCAAAATTAATAAAATAATTCAAAAACAAATTAATTTTGAATGGAAGAGGGAAATTAGGACTTTTAATTTGTTAAAAAAAATTAAAAAATTAAATATTAAATTATTTTAATATATATATATATGTGTGTGTGTGTGGTTAAAAAAAAGATGAAAAGGAAAGAATATTAAAAGTCTTCTTCTTTTTCTTCTTCTTCTTCTTCAAGGACGTGGCTTCCATGGGAGTTTGAAGACCAAGGATTTTGCTTCTTCCATACTCCATAAATTGAAGGAATTAACAAGTTTCAAGTGGATTTTTGGTGATTTCCACCAAAATTAGTAAGTTTCCATCTCTTTTCTTTGAATTCCATGGAAGATGAGATTATGTGAGAATTTGAACTTTTATGTAGTATGTTATAATTGTTGGAATTGGTGTGTATGATGTTATTTTGGGTAGTTAACAATGATTCTAAGGTTAGATTGAAGAGATGATGGAGTTTAGTTAAAGAATGGTGAAGAGAGAGAATTTAGGGTTATGGATTTTTGAGATTTTGAAAATATGAACTTTAATTGTGGAAATTGATTCCAAATGAGTTGTTTTGATTTATAAACAAGTATTTTAAAGTCAAATATTGGATTTGGTGGTGTTGGGATGGAGTTTGAGAATGGAAGTGGAGACTTGGGGTTTTGGAAAAGTGATTTTTTAAAGTGGCTGAATTGTGTGATTTTATTTGTTTAAGCATGTTGTTTAGTGTTAAAAGTGATGAATATAAGCTTGGAATGAGTAATGGATTGTGTTGGAATGGAAAACCTTCAATGGGGGAAGGTTATGCCATTTTTGAGATTTTGTGTATAAAAGTATATTTTTATAAAGTAAATGATTTAAATGTATTAAAATATATTTTTAATAATATAAATAAACTTAAAATACTAATTTAATTGTAGTAGAATGAAATTCTAATGTTGAAGTAAGGAAATGCTAAATTTTTAAAATTTTGTAGGAGTGATGTGTAATTATGGTTTAATGTTGGAAATGCCATTAAATGTGATGCTAAATGATTATTTGTTATCACATTTGGTTTAGGCATTGAGGGAGATTGATTTGCTTCATCCAAGTGGTGAAGGGCAAGTTGGAAAAATTGGATTGAAGGTTGTTTTTAGCTTGCTTTGGGTTGCTAGTGGAGGTATGTACAAACTTTGAATATAATATCTATATTTGCATAACATTTGGACTTAACATATTTTGGTTGAAAAATGTGTTAAGTTACTTGGTTCATTGATTGTGCATGAATAATATGCTATGACATTTGTAATGTCATATATGTGTTAAATGCATTATGAAAAGCCATTGATAATGGCTAATTTGTGTAGCATGTGAAATATGCATATTATGTGAAAATACCCAAAGTAATTGGGTAATGTGTTGTGAATGCAAAAATGAGATATGTGTAATAATGAAATGAATTGATATTGATAAAAATGAAAAAGTGAGAAAAATGAGAAAGATGTGAAAAATGAGAAAAGTGAGAAAAAAAAAGTAAAAATAAGGCAATGTGCCTAGATTGAATATGTAAAAATGAGAAAGAGATTAATAATGAGAAATATGAATAAATTGTGTGCCTAGTATGTTATTCAATTTTCAGAGTTCTGAGTTTGGCGGCATGCCTATGATTGCCTACGGGCTATACGCTGGAATGGTGAAAAGACTGGGTCGTAAGCTAAGCCAGCTGATAAATATGATGTTTCTGGGGTGAAAAGACTGGGTCATAAGCCTCAAAAACTGTAGCAGTCTAGCCGGGTTGAGGACCAAGATACTGGAGCTTAAGAGTTTAGCCGGGTTGAGGTCCAAGAGACTGGGGCTGTTACACTATCCATGGATATATATATATTGCCTACGGGGCTAGACACATGGTGTCATTATGGACCAAAGCAGTAACTCTGAAATTTGAATAGCATATTATATGTATAAATGTTTGAGAAACTTGATGAAATTGAGAAGTATGGTTGAGAAGGTGATTAAAAATTATTTGGGAGTATTTTCTTTTTTACAGGTTGTGTTTTGCTAAATTTTGGGATATCCAAAATTCAGACAAAACTCTGGCAAATTTTTTCCAGATATTTATATATTTATTATTTATTTTGGGTTCTTATAACATGTAAATAATATTTATATTCTATTTAATTTTTATATATTTAGAATTTGAAATTTTAAATTGGAAATGTAAAAAAAAATTAGTAAATCGGTCTGTGACATTTTTGTACCGTATATACATATTTTATATATGCTAAAAATATGTATTATACGTATATAGGGTATAAGGGTGTTACATTTATTTTGGTATCAGAGCCTAGGTTTGAGGTTCTCGACCTAGGTGGGATGATAGAGAGAGAAAATGGGGGATTTGAAAAATAGTTTTTAATTATAATACATGCATTGGCACTGGCAGTTTTTGATCTCTGATATAGTATTTTCTGCTTTATTTGCAGATATAGGTAGTTATGGCGTCTCGGCCGCATCAGGCTGCTGAGGGTAGTGTAGAGAGTGTGACTCCAGATGAGGGTAGAGATGGAACTAGAGTTGTATCTGCTGGTGAGACGTCTGTTTCTGTGCCTGTGAGACCAGCAACTGATGAGGTTCCGCCTGGGTATGGCATATGGTAGAGTTATTGAGGCAGGCTCCAGTTCCGCAGCCGCCACAGCCGCAGTTGCCGGTGAGGCAGTATGATAAATTGAGAAAGTATGGGGTTGAGGACTTTGATGGTACTACAGACCCTGTTATTGCATAGCAGTGGCTAGACCGGGTTCAGAAGATATTTATTCAGTTACAGGCTAGTCCAGAAGAGAAGTTTGATTATGCCAGATCTCTTCTGCAGAGAGATGCATATGATTGGTGGAAGAGGGTTCCACATGCTCTGGATGATCCACCAGTCCTGACCTATGATGATTTCCTCCGGGAATTTGAGCAGAAGTATACTCCGAGAGAGTATAAAGATACAAAGAAGATGAGGTTCCTGAGTCTGAGATAGGATACCAATACAGTGACCGAGTATGAGATCGAGTTTATCCGGTTGAGTCACTATACTGGTGGGATCATTTCTGACGAGTTTGATAGGTGCAGGAGGTTTGAGGAGGGACTGAGACCCTCTATCATGTGCATCATTGCAGACTCTTGGTATCAGAATTTCTCCCAGTTAGTTGCAGCTGCCAGGAGTGTTGAGAGGGCACAGAGTCTTGCAGCAGCTGCAAGGGTTGAGGAGACCAGAGTTAGGAGACCCCAGAGTGAGGCATGGTCTTCATCAGTGAAGAGAGGCCGAGAGGGACATTTTCAGAGGTTTAGTAGGAGTCAGGGGCAGTTTGGCAGGTCAGTACAGCAGCAGAGATAGAGACAGAGACCTGCAGTTTCAGTGGCTAGTGCTCTGACTTCGGTGGCTCAGAGACCTACTCCACCTACTTGCGTTCATTGTGGTAGAGTATACGGAGGTGTCTGCTGGCGAATTTTTCCTAGATATTTTTATATATATTATTTATTTTGGGTTCTTATAACAAGTAAATAATATTTATATTCTATTTAATTTTTATATATTTAGAATTTAAAATTTTAAATTGGAAATGAAAAAAAAAATTAGTAAATCGGTCTGTGACATTTTTGTACCGTATATGCGTATTTTACATATGCTGAAAATATGTATTGTATGTATATAGGGTATAAGGGTGTTACATGCTAAAACCAGAATGAGTTAGGTTTTTTACTAGGGCCTACAAGTAAAAAAAACTAGAACAAGTGATAAACTACTGGAGTGAGTACTACTAGTTAAAATGTTCCCACCTAGACTGCTACTACTCTCTTCCTGTTGGAGCTGTAACCACTGGAATTGGCTAAACTCTTACTTGAACCTGTGTCGGTACTGGAGAGACTCTTTCTGGGTGAACTCTTCTTGGGGGGAAGGCTGACTGCAAGTGTGGGAGTGAACAATAAAAAGCTCTTTCTTCCTCTCAAATTAAGGGTGTGGTGAACACGCATAGGTGATTTAAAGTTGTTCAAAATGCTTATTCTGTTTAGTTTCTTTAGCCTAGGTCAAAAGGGAAGGGCTGTGGGTCTTGAGCGAAGTGAATGATTGAGACCCAATAAGTTGGGGACCTCCCATTCGAGCTTTTTTTATCACCCCTGAAAAAAGGAGTTCAAATTCTATATATAGATTTTCACTTTGAACCCTGTTAACAACTGGGCATATGCTCTTACTTGCCTCGCAGCATACAAATCGGGCAAGTTGAGGAATTCTTTTTGGATCTAAATCCTATTATGTGGGATGAAATGAGTCTACTAGGGGCTTTAGCTAATAGATAGATAGATTTTATGCCAATGAGGAAGAGATCTAGTTTTAGTGGCAGTCTTATTGGGACTTCTATTACATCTCGCCCAATGGCAGTTTTAACGGGGGAGGGGGCCATATAATAGATATATTTCTTTCTCTCGCTGGGGGTATAGCTATAGATAAGATTCCAATAAGATATTCGCTATTGTTGAAGAAGCCCAGAGTTCAAGAGATAAGATCCAATCTCTTGCTGAGGAAGCAACCAATGTTGCAGGAATGGGAGCTGCTATTGAATCGGGATTGCAGCTACCGACTGCAGGTAGGAGAGCTAGCCGATCGATGGGATGGACTCCATATGGCTTCCTTGGAGTTGTCTTCCTTTACATTTTCCATTTTTGTGATGTGCTAAATAGAATGAGGATGGGCATATCCGCATTCTATAGGAGGAGTCTTTGAGTAAGTTCACAGTTATTTTTTGAAGAAACTTCATTTACCTCTCTTTTTCTTGGATGACTTTTTCTTAGTCTTTTTGTGCATGGCTAGGGATGAGATTGAGAACAAAGTTCCTTTATGGGTCATGCCAAATTTAGGCAGGAGGACATAGCTTAGAGATTCTGAGTACCGTCGAAAGAGTGCTTGAGCCGCCAGTTAAGTTGTCGGCCTCACCTGCCTGCAAGGGTTGCCTGTAAGGTGGATACATTCTTGAGTTGAGTATGCTAGGGAAAGGTAGTCGCATATCCTTTTCCCTGTTTCCAATGTGAAGCTCGCTTCGAAAGACAAGTGAAGGGATTCTTCAATGCGAGAAAGAAGATGTCGACTTTGCGAACAATGGGGCAGGAGGGGCTAGGAAAGTAATAAGTGTTCCTTTCATGCTCTTTCTTACGGGAAGTGGAATCTAGCCAATAAAAGAAGCCTCTGCAATTTGAGTTTTTCTAAATTCTAGTTTTATTGGATAACTTGCCTAGGAGGCACAGAAGAATATTAAAGGAGAGTATGTTTAGCTATTGTCAGGCAAGCACATTACGCATTAGTTTCAAGTGAGCAGAGCCGGCGAATGAAGGAACAAGCCACAGGAATTGATTTCATCCCTCTCCAACTCAAGCCAAGTTTGACCTCCATCCCGTACGTGCCTTCTCTTCCTCCTTTCCTTGGCTTAGTGGATTGAATGATGGCCTAAAACTAGCTTGCTAATAGGATCTGTAATACGATAACTTTCAAAAGATTACAAACTGGAAAGAGCTTAACTATCGCAATTAGCTTACTTTGCTAGCTTCTACTTTAATGCAGAACTCCCAATAGCAGGAATTACACTCGATGGATTAGGGAAAGAACCAGGCTTGAAAGCTTGACTTTTACTCTTCACACAAAAGCTTTCAAATTTCCTTATTTAGAGGGACGAAGTGACTCGAACAAAGCGAAGAGGTTCTTTAGCATAGGCTATTCCAAATAAAGCTGTGACTGATATTGGCTACGTACTTCACTAGCTCTATCCCTTGTTTTGCCTAAGAAAGCTACCTTCTTGACTCACTTACTATGTTATTTGCATTTCTCCTTATGGTTGCCTTCAACCTGGCGGTTCCCTTAGCCTATCAACTAAGTAAGTATACTCAAGCTTAGCACTATAAGTTATTTCACCGCCTTAGAGCTATTCACTAAGCAAGCTCACTTTCTTTACCAAAGAAAATAGGATTTAACTATCTACTTACACACTAATGTAATCATGCTTGAAATCCCTCAAGTACATGAGTGGAAAAGAGCATAGGTCGATTGAACCTTGAATGCAACGCTACGCCCTTTAAGGTAAGATAGGAATTTATAGTATCAGATGCAAACGACTGATCAAATAAACATTGAAACATTTTAAAAGCTGTGGGAGACTGGTCCAATTGGATTGAAATCCCTAAATCCCTAATAGGACTGACTTAGGGTTCACAACATTTTGATTCCTCACAATTGCTCCTTGTGATGCAGCGGAACCAAGGTAATTAGGATCTCAAGACGCAACAACCCCTATGATGCTAGGAATAATGGACTTACATCACGATATCTTTTTTTTCCTCATTCTAATTTTGGTTTTCGTATTATGGATCTTGGTTCGTGCTCTATGGAATTTCCATTATCAAAAAAATCCAATCCTGCAAAGGATTATTCATAGAAATACTATTGAGATTCTTCCAAAAAGAGGGATTAGCATTATTGACCCAATGATAAACCACTAACACCTTCCTAATTGGGGCTCCGCGCACTAGAAAAATGCTCTAGCAATGGTAAAGCGACCACTAGTTACAAAGCTCCAATAAGGTATCGAAAGGGATATCATAGGCAGGTGCAAAGTAATTAGCCCCTATTTAAAAAGTACCTACCCCTTTTCCTATTTAGTTCCTATTTAGGAGGTTGAGGTGAGAAATGGCTTGATGAACCATTCCGTTCACCACGCACCGGCCCCATTCACTTGCTTATCATAGAGGCTATAAGTACACAGTCAATTTAATGGGAACTGAATCTGCACCAGTAGGATTCCATCTTTCCCCCCTCTCTCCTCTATCTTGAGATAGCTCTCACATGGACTGAATCAATTCTACTTTCATCTTTAATAAAGGTCTTCAGTTAGCAGAGTCAATTCCCTTTACTTTCTCTCTATTCTAACGGAATCATTTAAATATCATATATAAAGAAAGATCTGACTTTCTATCTTTCTTTATTCTAGTTTGTTAGTTGACGATATGCCACTGCACCAGGAGTGAAATATGGACTTACATCATGATATCTTTTTTTTCCTCATTCTAATTTTGGTTTTCGTATTATGGATCTTGGTTCGTGCTATATGGAATTTCCATTATAAAAAAAATCCAATCCCGCAAAGGATTATTCATAGAAATACTATTGAGATTCTTCCAAAAAGAGGGATTAGCATTATTGACCCAATGATAAACCACTAACACCTTCCTAATTGGGGCTCCGCGCACTAGAAAAATGCTCTAGCAATGGTAAAGCGACCACTAGTTATAAAGCTCCAATAAGGTATCGAAAGGGATATCATAGGCAGGTGCAAAGTAATTAGCCCCTATTTAAAAAGTACCTACCCCTTTTCCTATTTAGTTCCTATTTAGGAGGTTGAGGTGAGAAATGGCTTGATGAACCATTCCGTTCACCACGCACCGGCCCCATTCACTTGCTTATCATAGAGGCTATAAGTACACAGTCAATTTAATGGGAACTGAATCTGCACCAGTAGGATTCCATCTTTCCCCCCTCTCTCCTCTATCTTGAGATAGCTCTCACATGGACTGAATCAATTCTACTTTCATCTTTAATAAAGGTCTTCAGTTAGCAGAGTCAATTCCCTTTACTTTCTCTCTATTCTAACGGAATCATTTAAATATCATATATAAAGAAAGATCTGACTTTCTATCTTTCTTTATTCTAGTTTGTTAGTTGACGATATGCCACTGCACCAGGAGTGAAATATGGACTTACATCATGATATCTTTTTTTTCCTCATTCTAATTTTGGTTTTCGTATTATGGATCTTGGTTCGTGCTATATGGAATTTCCATTATAAAAAAAATCCAATCCCGCAAAGGATTATTCATAGAAATACTATTGAGATTCTTCCAAAAAGAGGGATTAGCATTATTGACCCAATGATAAACCACTAACACCTTCCTAATTGGGGCTCCGCGCACTAGAAAAATGCTCTAGCAATGGTAAAGCGACCACTAGTTACAAAGCTCCAATAAGGTATCGAAAGGGATATCATAGGCAGGTGCAAAGTAATTAGCCCCTATTTAAAAAGTACCTACCCCTTTTCCTATTTAGTTCCTATTTAGGAGGTTGAGGTGAGAAATGGCTTGATGAACCATTCCGTTCACCACGCACCGGCCCCATTCACTTGCTTATCATAGAGGCTATAAGTACACAGTCAATTTAATGGGAACTGAATCTGCACCAGTAGGATTCCAGCTTTCCCCCTTCTCTCCTCTATCTTGAGATAGCTCTCACATGGACTAAATCAATTCTACTTTCATCTTTAATAAAGGTCCTCAGTTAGCAGAGTCAATTCCCTTTACTTTCTCTCTATTCTAACGGAATCATTTAAATATCATATATAAAGAAAGATCTGACTTTCTATCTTTCTTTATTCTAGTTTGTTAGTTGACGATATGCCACTGCACCAGGAGTGAAATTTTCTGCTTTGATAGAACCAGGAGTTTATGCATGTGTGGACCAAAATGGGCCCTCAAACCTGGTTACCATCAGTGAGAAAGTGCTTCCCGATGGGTCACAGTCTCAAAATGGAAATTTTTCTCCTTTCTACTTTAAGATAACGCAGAAGGTATTTTAGGGTCATTATGCTCGCATCCCCCGACTCAAAATCGAAGTGGTCTCGTGTGATCTCATGTGCGACCATCATTAAGTCGGGTCTAGGCTGTCTGCGGTTAAAGAATCATCCACCTTTGACTCTCTTTCTACAAAAAAAAAAGTTTTCTGCATCATCAGCAGTGCTGGAGCAGGTTTTTATTCCTTCTGCCTATCTCCCCAAAAATAATGTTCGACTCACATATGTTAAGCATATCGCTAGCATTCCTTCTGAGCCAGGATCAAATTCTTCTTTTGAGTATGAAAAAATATGGGTTCTACTATTCTATCTGGTAGAGTCAAAAGAATGGAGTTCCTTATTTGTAACTCCAGAACAAATGATTTCCTCCAGGTATTGGAGTGCCCTTTTGAAATAGAGGCTAGCCGCTCTTTGCTCACATAAGCTTTGATGAACTTATAGGAATCTCCTTATATCAAAATTTTCATCACATAATAGTTTTATTACGCGGTCATACTGATTTGTTTTATTAATATAATTTATTAGATTTAATAATTATACTTAGAATAAGTAGTTTAAGTTAAAAGAATTGGTTGGAACAGCAACTGCTATTGATTTTTCAATTTCCTATCCACTTATGATCCGTCCTAGTCGACCTGATCATGATATTAAGGGAAGGGACATTTTCTAAAAAAAACTCTGGGTCATGTGTCCAAAAAGTGCATCTCTTTATCTACCATTCCTACTTTCTTAATAGTATTAATATTAAGGAGGTCGGTTTAGTATAGGAGGCTAGTTTGAAACCCAGAATCGCTGAGGTTCACACACTTTTATTTCTTTATAAAATTACACAACAAGCTTCCAAGTTAGGTGCTTGCGCTTGGTACTAATAGCCTACAGAGTATAGAGGGGCTATGGAGAAGAGCGCAACTATGCTTCCTCGCTTCGCCGCAAAAAGCACTTCTTACTAAGTGAAAGGCGCGTTACGGGTCTACGCTTGTTCCTGTGTGAGAATCTCTGACCTTATCTTGCTCCTTTCTTTTGCCTCAAGAGTGAGCATTACTAGATCTAATTTAACTAAATATGGGACTTGGATATGCTCTTGCTCTCGGCAGATATGCTGGTCGAGATAGTGACAAAGGGGAAACTCGAGCCCCCTATAAATGTAAAGGCAACCACTGCTATTTTTAGGGTAGAAGGTAAGCAAGTCGAAGACACGGGTTTATTGTTCTAAAAATGTTTCTAGAGGACTTTCGCAAGCCATTAGTAGGGATTTTGGGTTCTCTCTTACCAAAATGCAACCTAACCTTTTTTCTCTTATATACGATACCACTAGATGCTCTCCTGAGAATTGCCTTCAGTGTGCCTGCTCTAGTCTTGACTTACTACAGGCACTGAATAAATGAAAATGAGTGGAGATCCTCCTTCCTCCTTAAAAATTTCCAAGAACTTCATTGGTGGTGTAGAAAAATTAGACCATCCCACCCAAAAAGAACTCGGAACCTAAAGAGAGTTCAGTCTATAAGAAGCTAGAAGAGCTTTAGCCATTGGACTACATCTATCTATCCTACCTAAACTGCTTATCTAGCTTATCAAACCTCCCAATAGATACAAAAATGAATTTCTCTAAAGCACTTTCATAAGTTGGTTTGTTGTCTTGATAATGAGTTTGGCCTTGATTTCGATTTGGAAATGGTGGTTGATATCCTTCCCTTTGGTTGACTTGATTTCCTTGGTTACCACCAATGAAAGATTTGGATCGTTGCGCGCCAATTAGAGTTAAAGGTGTTACCATATTGAGGTTGAGGTGCCCAGTTTTAATTGCCAATAAACTGAACTTGTTCATACCTTTGGCATTCCATAGTTTGGTGGCCTCCTCCACAATTTTCACAACTAGCAACATTAGCAAGGTTCACATGCTCAAACTTCTTAGCTAAAGCATTAACTTTAGCTGCCAAAAGAGATATTCCATTAACTTTATGAATCCCAGCTACCTCCTTCTTCTTTGATAATGATCTCTCACTATACCAATGGTAATTGTTAGCAGCCATAGCTTTAAGAAGTTCCAAAGCTTCTATTGGATTTTTGTTCATTAAAACTCCACCGACAGCTGCATCAATTGTGCTTCTCAAAGAACCATTAACTCCATTATAAAATATTTGAATTATCATACAATCAAGAATCCCATGATGTGGACACTTCCTTTGATGTTCCTTATATCTTTCCTAAGCTTCATACAATGATTCACCTTTATGTTGAGAGAGAGAAACCAGTAATGTCATTTCTGCACTTGAAAGTTTTTTCAGGTGGAAAGTACTTAGCCAAGTGTGAACCTCGGTTTCCGCCCGAAAAGGATCCGGGCGAACGTTCACTCGTTGTCGGGAGTCGCCACTCAGTTTATTTTGTTCGAAGGAAAAAACTAAGAAAACCCTTGTTTGACTCCAATAACTTGTCCAATGTAAAGGTTTCTAGTCTGCGAACCCAAGGAGGATTCGGGGACTATGTCATGCATTTGACTAACTTGCAAAAAGAACAAATCTAAAAGGAATGAAGAAAAGAAGAGACAGATTGTTAGTAAATTGTGGACTTGCTATTTGGGGTGAATCCCAAATATGCCTACATACTCCCGTTTGAATGGGAGATCAAAGCCCATGTAGTTCGGAAAAGCCTATTTAAAGGCGATGAAAATTATGCTTCATGCATGTGTGTGTGTATGCTTCGTGCATTTTTCAGGCATTTTGCCAGAGTTGTGAGTTTTAGCACTTAGTGCAAAATTTGTATAATTTCGGGTACTTGGTACCAAAAGAGTTGAGTTTAGGCTTCATGCCAAAAGTTCATTTTAATAGTGCCGTTTAGGTACTTAGTACCAAAGAGATGCAATTTAGGCTCCGTGCAAAAAAAAAAGGTTGATTTTATTTACGGCTTAATGCCGAAAGGGTGATTGATTAGTCCATTAGGCCCTCAGACCTAAAAAGATTAGGTCTTTGACCGAGAAGAAATTAAGAAGAAGATTAGAATGCTTATGATATGCTCGAATTGACCAAAGATGAATTATGATATTACCTTGATTAGAATTTTTCCACTTCTAAGTTCCAGATCTTGTTTCCTTACACTTTTGAGTATGATTCTTGCTTTCTACAACACAATATTAGAAATTCTTAAGCATAAAAATTTCGTCAGCATCTGGGCGTAGGAAGTCCAAAAGTCCCCTTTTTTTTTGAAAATCTGAAGCCTATTTATAGGCAAAATCGAGCTGCACGCCGGCGGCCGGCCGCCGGAAACACAGCGGCCGGGCCGCTGTCCTGGCCCACCGCGACTCGCGTTACTTCTGCTAAAACTGACTTTCTGGGAGCCACGGGCCTCCAAAAATTATTCCGAGACCATATCCATGATCCTTGCGTCGCACCGGACATTTCAAGTACCATGAAGACATACTTTCGGTGGACTTTACCTTAGGCCTTCGGTCCGGCTCGATTGTCTGCAGTCTTGATAAAATCGGCTCTCCGAGCCTCAAAATTCGGGTGTTCACACCAAGAAAACTTTTGATAAACCATCCCAAGTAGTAAAAATTCTGGCAACATGTCCTAATAGCCAACTCTTTGCTCTATCCTTTAAGGTGAATGGGAAGAGTCGAAGACAGATAGTATCATCACTAACACCATTCATCTTAATAGTATCAAAAATCTCAAGAAAACTTTACAAATGACCAATTGCATCTTCATGATCATGCCTAAAAAAAGAGGATTTGTTGTGCAATATTAATTAAGGTTGGCTTTAGCTCAAAGTTGCTTGCATTTACTACGAGTCTAGCTATACTAGAGCCTACTTTTGTAGTGGGTATAACATACTCCCCAAGAGCTCAATTTTCTGGACCTTCTGCCATTTCTTCTTCACTATCAGTCACAATGTCTAAATCAATTGCTTCCTAAAAACTTCAATGTCTCCTTGTCTTTCTCTTTCTTCCCTTTCCAAATGCAATCTTCCTCTTCTTGCTATATTATTTGCCCTACACTATCTTTCGATTTCTGGATTATAATCTTCTAAGATTGTGTGTAGATTATGGCGCGTAAATATCCTGCATAAAAGGAAATTAAAAACAATCAAAATAAAGCTCCAAATTAATAATCTTACTGAATTTTAATATTATCAAAATTGTTGCCTTCCCCAGCAATGGCGCCAAAAATTTATTGTTGTTGTGGTGAATGTGTGTGTTCTACAAAGACTAATACCTCAAGTACACGATATCGTTTCTCGTAATAAAGTTATAGAGTGAGTGTCATATCCACAAGAAAGGTACATTTTGATTAACTTGAACTCAATTTAACTATTATCCGGAATTTACCAATTTGCACAATTAAAATTATCTAATCAATTTAAATCTAACTTAATTAATTACTCTAACCTAGACAATCAATGATAAATGGGTAGGATTAGATTTCATTGGAATTTTTACTATAGGTCTAATTAATAAAGCATTAAAGTCCTATTCTTGAATCCAAGCAAGGAAAATTTAATTGGACAATGACTAAATTACTATTCTCATGTCAAATAACCAATGTCCAATTCAATTAAATTAAGATATCAACCCTAGATCCTTAAGCAATTAAGTTATCTCTAAGATAATTATTTAAGGTTGATGATTCCACATCAAAAACCACATTCAATTCTCGTATTTTATATGATTTTTTAGGTTTAACAATTGGTGGCCAAACAATTGCTAATCAATTAAACCAAAATCATCAAATCAAAGATAAAAGAAAATAAATCAATGTGTATTAATTGATAATAATCAATCTCATAATTTAAACATCCAAATCTACCAAATCCCACAAGGAGATTAGTTACCCATTAACCAAATATAACAAAATGCAAAATGTCCATTAACTATAACCAAAATATCCATTAATCTAACTAAAACAAAGTTTAAGCAATAAATACAATGAAAATAGAAAGAATAAACTAAAGATACTCCCCTAATCTTGCTATAAATGTCTTCAAATCTCAGAGAATCTGTCAAATCTACAGATTTTTCTCTTAGATGATTGATTTCTTATCTTCCTTTGGTTAGAATCCCAAAATTTTTCAAGAAAGGTAAAGAATGAGGTAAGCACTATTAAAAACTCTAAAAAGTTATATTTATAGTCTGTTTCAAAAGTGTCCTTGGATGCCTTAGTGTAGAGAGATAAAATTCCTCCAAATATTTTGTCAAACAGATGGGTACAGTTATGCATGGGCGTGTGACAGAAGGTACATGGGTGTGTGGCACCGTAACTCTTCAAAATCTCGACTTGAGAAATTTTTGGCAGAATCTGAAAAATCCACACGGGTGTGTGAATTAGGGTGTGTAAATTTCACACAGGTGTATGGATAAAATTCACATGGGTGTAGATTTTTTAGCTTTTGTCTCTTTTTATTTTCTTCCTCCAGTAGGAGTTTGATATACACATGCATGTGAAACTGCTAGACACGCCTGTGTATATACTTTTTCTTCTGTTTCCTCTTCTTTTTAACATCAAATTGCTCCATTTTCCTTTTTTAAGGATTTTTCTCCATCAATCTACAATCAAAACACAAAATTCCATAAAGATGGACAAAATATCCATCAAAACAATCAACAAATAAGCAATTTCTTATTTCAATTAGAGGTATACACAAGATTATCATATATATAGATATATGCTACATATTTCTTCATATACCTTGATATTACAGTTGCATTTTGAAAAGATATTTCAAAATGATATTACAGTTGCATGTTGATATTTAAAAAAAAAAAAAGATATTACATATATGTAGTTATAGTTATTATATATCTATAAATATTAAAATATAAGAGCTACATACTAATATTCTTTCTCCAAGGCAATATGTATATATAAGTATATGTTAAATACCTTCGTATATCTTCATATACGTTTATAAACAATGATATTTTTATATTTATCTGACTCTGTACTTTTGAAGTCTAAGCTATCACCGTGTATTTGTAATTTGAAAATATAATTTTCATAAATTTTAAAAAAAGATATTATAGTATTTTTAAAAATATAACCTTATTTTAGGTTATATTTGTAATTACTCCTACACATAATATGCATTTATCTTTTTAATCTTCTTCTTTTTATACTTAAACATTTATTTGTAAAATTAATTTAAAATATTATATTTTAAGTATTGTATTTTTATTTTTATCCTTAAATAATTTTATTTTTCTTTTTAATTTATTATTATTATTATTATTATTATTATTATTATTATTATTATTATTATTATTATGCTTTTAGAGTTATTATTTCAATAAAGTAACTTTTTAAACTTTTATTTTTTTTATTTTAAATTTTAGTGAATTTTATGAGTTAGTTCTGAATAAGGATTTTTAAAATATTATTATTATTATTATTATTATTATTTTATTTTAATTTTTAATGGGTATATTAATTTATTTGTTACAAAATTAATTTAAATGTTATAAAATTAATTTAAAATATGCATGCTATTGTTTTAATTGAATTTATATATATATATTTTTTTATTTTTTCAGTTTATTTTAAACAAATTTATTATCTATTTAATAATATTTTTATTGTAATAACTTAATATAAATTTTAATGTAATTATTTATTATTTTACTATTTATATATTTTTTTAATCATATTATTTTCAATTAAATTCTATAATTTTTTTTATTTCTATCAAAAAAATTAATAAGTTAAAAATTCTTACTTATTTTTTATACTTGAATTATTATTTTTATTTTTTAATCAAAATAATAAAATTAAAAATAAAATTAAACATTAATATTTTAATTATTCATTTGATAAAATCTCAAATTAATTCAGAAAATATTTCAATACATTAGACATATTTTATTATAAATATTTTTATAATATATAAATATGATTTTTTAATATTATACATTTGATAAAATCTCAAATTAATTCAGAAAATATCTCAATACATTAGACATATTTTATTATAAATATTTTTATAATATATAAATATGATTTTTTCGAATATATATATTTTTTAGTTTTTTAATAAGTTTATAATTGAAAAATAAAAAATTTAGATACTAGTATTTTTTTAAAGTTCTTTAATGTATTGCATTAAAAATTTTTTTAAAAAAATTGATCCATTAATTTTGATATGAATGATTTACCATAAATTTAATCAGATATATAGATTTATAAAATGAAAAATATTTTTGACCTATTTTATTACAATATATATAGAAACAAAAGTTATAATTAATTATTGTTAGATGGATAAATATAATGATTTATTTTTTTAGGAGTTGATTCAATTATAAAGTGTATTTTTTATTTTTTGGTTGATGTAAGTTTAATTTTATAAAATTTACATACATGCTAAAGTTTTTCTTAAAGCTTATAATACCTAACCTACAAAACAAATTGTTTTAAAATATTAGAATTATAATATTCTGTCTTCTTGCACCTTTTTCTTTTTTTCAAAATATTTGTGTCTCGATCTTTTAAATTTTAAATTAAATTTATTAAAATAATTAATTAATTATTATAAATATTTATTTAAAAAATTCATACAGAAAAAATATTTAAAATATATTATAATAGTTAAGAGTAAAATCAGAAAACAAATAAAATATATGAAAAATAAAAATAATATTTAAAAATCACAAAATAATTATACTATTTACTTATTTATACTCAACTAATAATATCTTATAATAATTATATCAATATTTTATTCATTTGTGCTCAATTAAAAATATTTTATTTGTAATTTTTTATTTATATTTTTTTAAAAAAATATTAATTATTTTTTATATTATTTAAAAAAAATTAATATATATATATCCCCACTGAAATATATATATTGCCTAATCAATATCAATACGTCATTCTAGTTATATATATAAAAAGTTGTGCTAAATTCTCTTACAAATTCGGTAAAAGCTTTCAAGGGTCAACCAATTATGGCTTCTCCCGCCCGCAAACTCAATCTTTAAGCACAATAGGCCCCGATTTTTCAAAATTATTATTCATGATGCTGTTTGTCACAATGGGAAACTTGTAAGTTATGTTTTTCTTTTTCTTTTTTCGTGTTTCTTTAGTTGTTACTCTAGCGCCACTTTGTACATATCCTCTGGTTTTACTATCTTTCTATTATAGTATTTGAAATTGATTCAAGAGAAAATATGGCTTGAATTGATTGGGAAAAAAATTAAGGAAAACTAGGTTTAGCGTTTTCATGGAGAAAACTAAGAGTCAGACATTGATAGCAGCGAAATTAAAACTTGAATTTATTATTCAGATAATAGACATACTAATTACTAATAGTTTTTAGTTTGATGTGTGGACATGGATAGCTAAACATTTTTTTTTTATTAATTAGACTATGTGAAAATCTAAATATTATACAATTTTGAACTGACTGTTTAGGTCATATATACTTAGAAATAAATTACACAAACAGGGGCGGAACTACTATGGGATCATATGGGGTCACACGACTCCCCCTCACCGACGGCCAGAAGAGGAGGAATTTATTCTGGCCGCCGGTGGAGCTAAACTCAGCCCCCCATTGAAGGGGCTGAGTTACAAATCTGTGCAGCGAGGGTTAGACAAACCCCTCGCTGCAAATATTTTTATTTTTATTTATAAATTAATACCTGGCGAAAGGGGCTAATTTTTTTTTATAAAATGACTGCTATCGAAACGGCGTCGTTTCGCCACGGATTAAAAAATATGCAGCCCATCTTCTCCTCTTCCCCTCTCCTTCTTCCCTCTACCCCTTCCCTCCTCAAGCCACCAGCAGGCAGCCCCCACCACTAGCCGGCCCACTGATAGCCACCGTCGGCCACCGCTCGGTAAATTTTGACCCCCCCTCAGTAGATTCCTGGTTCCGCTACTGCACACACACACACACACACACATATATATATATATATGTGTATGTGTGTATATATATATATATTCACAAGAACATCTTAGCTATAAGAATAACAAAATCTCTTCTCTAGTTTGAAAAAACCAATGTCTAATAAAATTGAATTGAATTTTTAAGTAGAAATATTCTAATATAGTGTGAACAAATAATAAATTTAATTTTGGTTTACTTTTTTAATTAATAATCCTTATTCATTTAAAGAAATAATTGATGACATTAATTAGAATTTTATAAGACTAAGATATAAAAATAATTATTACAAGAATATTGATCTAGTTCTACTGTAAATTGAATTCTTGAAAAATCAAGCTTAAAATAACATGATTTCTAAGTTTGATATTTATTTTACTATTTTTATATGAAATAATAAGTTAATTACAGATATATGGCATATATACTTGCTCAAAAATCTTTTTGTATATATATCAGAGCTTACCAAGGAAGTTTGTGAGAGAGTATGGAAATAATCTATCAAGTCTAATAGTGCTTAAGGTCTGCAATGGAGCAAGATGGCAAGTTCAGTTGATAAAATGTGATGGTGAGATTTGGATTCAAAAGGGTTGGCAAGAATTTGTGGAGTACTACTCCATAGCTTATGGGCACTTGCTAGTTTTTGAATATGAAAAGAATAATTGCCAATTCAATGTCCCCATATTTGATAAAACTACTTTAGAAATTGACTATCCATTTAGCAATATTAATGGTGGTGATGACGAAGTGCAAAATCTTGAGAAAGAACTCAAATAGCCAAATGTTGAAAAAGCCAGAAATGATGCTTTTGTTGAAATCTTGGATGAAGAGGAATCACCATTGCCATCCTTTCAGCCTTCAAAGAAGATAAAGTTAGAGAATTCCACAGAAGAATTTGATGGTGAACAATTTTCACTTTGCACAATATTTTCTTTTATGGGTAGTGAATTTTAATAGCTATAGCCTAAAGTAAATAATTTAGTTGATTATTGAATTTTTTCGCTTCTTGATTTGTAGCAAAAGAATGCAACATAAGCATGTCGAGTGAAAAAGAAAATGGTAATCAAGGGATTTCTACAAGAACAGAATCATTGGGAGCTAATAGAAAAGCGAATGCTCTTCATAGGGCTAGGAAAAGCTTTAAATCTAACAATCCATTTGTCATGGTTGCAATGCCACCATCATATATCCATGGTGGAACTCAACTGGTAAGCATTTTCGTTTGAAATTAATTTGAAACTCTAATAGATTATGGAAATCACATTTCTGATTCTATTTTCCATGTATAGTCTAAACTATCTTGTTCCCTTCATTAATTTTTAATGTTTATGTAGTCTATACCAGCAAAATTTGCCAGGACTTATTTCAAGAGCACGCGAGGAGATGTTATTATCAGTGATAGATATGGGAAAGCCTGGCCTGCTAGATATGTGAGATATGAAAAAAGTTCATCAATAATTGATAACGGTTGGAAGAAATTCTCACAAGAAAATCAATTGAAAGTTGGTGATGTTTGTGTCTTTGAATTGATTAATCACTTTGAAATCAATTTGCAAGTTGTTATTTTTCGAGACATTGAACATTCAGACAGCAGCTTATCACTTGGTTAGTTTTCAGCTTATGAATTCAATAGTTATGTCTAATTTCCAATTATTCCTATAAATATATATGTGTGTGTATGCACGTGCATACGCTTCACAGCTTCAGAAAATTACAATACTAATACTGCATATTGAGTTTGATGTCGTGTAGGAAACAAGAAGGAATTGAAACATGAAAGGAGTTCAAATGCTCTCAAAGCCAGCAAGGAATTCACCTTGATGAATCGTGTCTTCAAAATAGTTATAAGACCATGCTACTTGAAGCACGGATGTGTGGTAAGGTCTTGAAGTGAAATGAGATTTTAAAGCTTTAGACATCTATTTTCAAGTTTATTCTTTAAATAATTAAATAAAACTTATTGACTATATATATATATATATATATTCGCGTCAATAGAAATTGAAGTCATTGAAATTATTCAAATGTGAAGAAATAGAAGTACTTGCTTGATATATGGAAATGACATGATTTTTTTTATATAAATATTGCAAAATTTTCCTTTTGCAGGCTGTACCATTGATCTTTTTTTTCGAAATTTACCAAGCAAAACAAAGAGTATATAATATTAGAGATTGGCAATAGAAGGTGGCATGTGAAATTAATCAAATATCCATCTCATAATAAATGTCAGTTCTCTGCTGGATGGAATTCATTTGCGGTTGATAATTCTCTACAACATGGAGATGTTGCCAAATTCGAGCTGATCAATGCTAAAAATGGCCTGCTAAAAGTTTCCATCTTCAGAAATGCTAACTAGTTGTCTTCATATTGCTATATTAGATATGTTGCATGGGATTTTTTTAAAGCTATTTGACCGGTTTAGAAGTTTGTTTTTTGTTGACAATTTTGACTCTTTTTTGTTAATAAATTCTTCAATTGTATGAAAGATACATATATCTTTTTTTAATAAATTTAACTTTTACTGTTTCAGAGCATTATTTAGTTGAACTTCGGTTTTGGTTTGTGAGATTTGCTCACATATTTGTACCAAAAAAAAAAACTTTCGATTGAATATCAAAGGGGTGTTTGGTTTAGCTGATTGAGGCAGCTGATAGCTGTTTCAAGTCAATCAGCTAAAGAATAAGTGTTTGGTTAACTTTTTTTATCAGCAGCTGTTAGCTGTTTGAAGGCTCAAATAGCAGCTGTTTGAAAAAGCTCCTCCTCCTAGCTTTTTCTAAACAGCTGCTGATAGTTTTTTTATTTGACAATATTAACCCTGAATTATTAGATAATATTAATATCTGTAACATTTAATTTAAACTTATAACGTGTGATTATTAAAGTATAACGATATATGCCAAATCAATAATTTATACGTCAATCTTTTATATATATATATATATATATTAATTAATCGAATCTATGAGAATTGCAATATATTTTACCAAAAAAAAAGCTACTAATATTTTTTTCGAAAAAAAAAGCTACCAATAAATTTTACCAAAAAAAAGGCATCAATCTATTTTTATTGTGGTTGGTAGATTATATTTTTAAAATTTATTATAAATATATTTATTATTCAAACTTTCAAATTTTGAGTTTATTTAAAATTATACCCTTATTGGTCATTTTACACAATAACAACAACACCTTACTATATTTTTACCAAACGCTCATTATTCATCAGCTAACAGCTATCCGCAACAGTTACCAGCTACCAGCTATCAGCTGCATGAAACCGCTAAACCAAACAGGACCTAATTATAAATTATAGATACAAAAATACTACTATAAGCCTACTAATTTAATGACTCATACTTTATGGTAGAAGTATCTTGATGGTATTTGATATTATTAATTGTTTCAATAATTAATAAGTTTAATCCTGCCTGTTCAAATTCACTATCATAATCAAATAAAAGCCAGCCAACAGTTTCATATATTACTAATAAAGTTCTTCAAAGTTAATAGAGCTCTACAACAATAATGGCTTCTAATTTACCCAAGAGAGACAATGCAAGTTTGATCTTTGAGGCAGAGACACACCATTTTTTCAAGATAATTCTTGATGATGCCATTAGTAACGGGAAGCTTGTAAGGTTCTCCTTTTGATTTGTGTAATATCTTGTATAATAACTTTTAATTCAGTTTATACAATCTTTATTATGATTTTTTCTTTTTTTTTTTTTGGTTTCAGGGTATTCCAAAGAGGTTTGTGAGGAAGTATGGAAATGATCTATCAAGTCCTATGCTCCTTAAAGTTCCAAGTGGTGCAAAGTGGAAAGTAGAAATTATTAAAGTGATTGTGAGATTTGGTTAAAAAATGGCTGGAAAGAATTCATGGAATTTTACTCTTTAACACAGGGATCGTTTCAGGTTTTTGAATTTGACAAGAAAAATTCCCATTTCAATGTAATTATATTTGACGAGAGTGCTTCAGAAATTGACTATCCATGTCTTATCTCAAATGGGGATGATAATAATCTTTATAAAGAATTTCAAGAGCCAAAGATTGAAAAAGAAACTGAGAATGAGGCATCTTGTGAAATCTTGGATGATTTTTCGTCATTTGGAGAAACAGAACAGAAATCTCCATTGCCATTCTCCCAGCCTCACAAGAAGATGAAATTGGCTGAGAGATTTGCAACAAAAGTTGAAGGTATGAAGTTTCTAAATAACTCAATTTTAATATCTAGTTATCCACTTGGTTAAATGATTATGAAGATCTAATGTTTCTATTTTAATCTGTTTTAGAAAAATAGGAAAAGCATCCATATTTTTTATAACTAATAGTAGGAGGGTATTTACACAAGACAGCCTTGTACAAGTTGGCATTTATGTGTTTTTGATTGCTTTAAAGCATTGAAATTACATACAAATTTGCCATTTTTTTTACGAAACTAAGGTGCATGCAAATTTAATCAATATGCGATTCAGAAAACAGACTTTGCTCCAAATATTATATTTGTGCAGTTAACAAGAAGCAATTGGTGCCTTCATTTTCAAATCTTTCTGGCGCCATTGAAGCTGCTAAAGCATGTACTCCAGTGAATCCATTCTTCAAAACGATTATTACATTAAAAAAATTGAATTGTAAAGATATGGTAAGTGTCTTGTACATACATAAGGCCTGCATAAGTGATTATATATATATATATATATAGCTCGTACTGCATAAGGCCTGGAGTTCAAGCTGGACACTCCATTCCTCTTTAAATCTCTACTTATTATACGTTACCAAAACAATAACAAATAAAAAAGAACAATTGTAATATTGAAATTTCCATTTAATTTGTGGAGAATGTACCAAAAAGATTTATCAGTAACGTCAGGCAAAGAAAAGAAAAAGCAAAATTGCAGGTTGGAGATAAATGGTGGCTTGTCAATCTGTATCACTCTCCACATAGTGGTAGAACTTCGCTTGGTGCAGGATGGTGTATATTTGCAAAGGAAAATTCTCTGCGAGTGGGAGATGTTCGTGTTTTTGAGCTACTTGATGAAGAAAATTTGCTAATCAAAGTCTCCATTTTCAGAAATGTCTAACTAATTTCTTGTTACATTTATTTTTAATGGTTTAATATAATCAAAAGTTCAAAGCCCTTTTACTTTCTAGCGTTTTGCGTGTTTTCAACTTCTTGCAAATTAGAAACCTTACCAGCAAAGTCTATAAAATCTAGATTCACATGGCCCTTTTACTTTTTGCTTGATACCAGCAAAAAAATTATTAGGATCACAAGGGAAGAGTAATCTAGTGATTTTTTAGACAACAAGCAACACATACTCTTAAATCAATACAGAATTTAAAAAAATTTAAAGAAATAATAAAAATGTCAAAGAATTTATTAAAAACATATCAAATATTTTATTAATAAAATTTAAAATTATACAAAGAAATACAAGAATATTGCTACGTGAAATTATTATATCCAAGTGCAAACAGGCATAATGTACATTCGGATTTAGCTCATGAATTTATATCTGAGTTTTCATCCGATATATCAATAATTTCAGTATTATGTAAAAATACAAATAAAATTTATAAATAAGTTTCTGATGTACCATATCAGACTAAACTGTAGGTACAGAGCATACTTATAAAATTTAATTTTAAAAATAAAATATAATTATTAAATACAAAAATAAATATTTAAACTTACAGGAGAATTTTACAGATGGAGAAAATACAGAAATGGAAGAAGGTTTTTTATGAGAGGAAAAAGAAAAATCTAAACTAAGCTTGCAGTCTTTCTTCAGAGCTGGGAGTATTCTAAAAGAAAAAAATAAATGATCTTCAAGCTTTAAAAGAGGTTCTTTAAATAGATAGAAGTTTTCAGCTTTACTGTACTTTTCACATACTGATACAGTATATAAATAGTATCCTGATAGGTATATAGTATTTTTACGCGTCCGGCACTGTAAATTAATAGTACATTGTCGGAGGATACTATTTATTTTGCTGTTGATGAATAGTACTTACTTTATACTATTGATAAATAGTATTCTGTCAACACTATTTTTACTGTAGCCATGTAAAGGAATAATGTTCCTTCTGCCTTTTATAAAAATTCAAACTAGAATTTATTTTTCTCTTTTCTCTTTTCTTTTTTCTTTATTTATTTTTTCTTTTTCTTTTTTCTTTTTAGTTTTTTACTAGAGATAGAATCCCATAACAATCAACTTCATTGCTGGGTGCATAGTCTGGATCTGAGTCATATTCAGAAGATGAGTCAGATGGTGATGATGATGATAATGTGAATGATAAGTCAAAAGAAGAGGAACCATATTTCTTTCTTATGAACTAGGCATTAGATTTCTTCGACTGAGTTTTAGTTGAGGAACCAGAAGAAGAGGGCTTTATAATCTTGGGCTCAGAAGTTAAGAGAATGGACTCAACAATCTATTCCATAATAGTGTTATACTCTTCAAAAGTCTTTGCAACTGCTAGAAGGGCTTGACAATGAGCCTTTTGGGCTCCAAAAGATATGGCCTAGCTTGGGTCAACCTTACTATATTCTCTTTCAAAGCATCATTTCTTTACTGTGAGATCAGTAGTGGTATTTCTAAAGGAATTTTACTATTTGACTTTATTCATTGTTGATACCATTTTTACATTAGTACTAAGCTGATAAGACAACTCAAAATGCCATTGATATACCCATGATATAAAAAATTTCATACAAATTATCAAAAGGGAAGGAAATTATTTTTCATATAAGGTTGGATGGGCATTGGCTTTAAAATAGTGATAAGCTGAAAGAGATTCAGGTGATAAAGTCTTGTCATCATTGCCAAAATAACACCATCATTCAATAAATCACATAGGGATTGTGTCAGTCTTAATATTTGTATCGAAATACAGTAACTATGAATGTGTATGTGTAGGATTCTAAAAAAATAGGACTTTAGTCCAGACTTCTACATAATTTCAATGGGTATAAGAAGGGCAAATTATTTTATAGGTAAGAAAATTAGCTTGAATTTATACAGGAGTGTACAAGGGGTTTTTTTTATTCAGAATGATGGAGAATTTTTTTAATTTGGATAGAAGAATGTGAGATTATTTTAATATTAGGATCAAGATTATGTTTAAGCTTTATGGAACTAGTGTCCTTGAGGACAATAAGATAATATTCTTGAGATTTAGATAAATTAATAGGTTTAAAAAAATTATTTTTTTTTGGATATACAGATTTAATAATATCCCATGGATTTTTATTTTCTTCTCCCAAAAATCTATTTTCAAGTATTAATCTTGTATTTTTAAAAGTTTTGTAAACCATTTTGAATATCCTTTAAATTGAAAATTTGAAGAAATAATTTGAGTTGGAGGTTTTAAAATTGCCAACTCAAGTTTTACAATATTTGAAGACAGAGCATTTGAAGAGGGAGATTTCCCTGCTTCAGTTTTTACAAAAGGGACAAGAGTTTTACCTGAGGCTATAGTAGCCTGTGGAGCCTATTTAGGATGTGGGAGCCCCAACTTTTGAATTGCTTGAAGCACTTCTGGAGAATGGGTCAGTTGGGTGACACAGGCTTTAATTGCATCATTTTGGATTTTATCATGGTCTATAGAATTTATTCCTTCAGCCACTTCGGCACAAGATTTTATAATTTTAGTATCATAAGGCTTGGTTATATTGCCTGAGTGGTCAGACAGGGCTTTAGGAGAAGATGGACTTGAGTATGGTTTTACTATCTCTTTGGCTTTAGTTGATTTCTTCTTTTTATTCCCTATAATTCTTGTGAAGGAATTCATGAATCAAGAAATTAGGTATATTGTTATTTTCTCCTTTAATAAATTTTATATTAAAATAAAAAAATACTCAAAATAGCTTGCCTTCTTGCAAAAATCTATTTTGAGGTAAGGTTTTTAATATATTTTTGTAAAACTTATTTTGCACTTTTACAATCAATCTAAAGTAAAAACTTTTAATTTAATATATCAAATTGAAATTTAGAAATATAAAGTACAATACTTAAGATATCTTTTTTTAATAGTAGAATAATTTATTTGGGTCGGGTTCCAATGTCATAAAGTAAATTGGACTATGGTCTCTTTACTCTCTTTAATCTGTTTTAATTTCTCACCATATTCTAAGTTTGAAGTATCAGTTTCAATTATCTTAGAGACTGATGGATCAGGGATATAAAGACAAGGAATAGTTCTTACTAAGACTTTAATCTATTGATTTATGCCATTGTTAATTTCGATCCATGGGCTAGGATTCTTCCTAAGCCTACTATATAAGAGTTTTATTAACCTATTCAGGTTTGGATAAAATTCTATAACATAATTTAAATATTTTAAAAATCTCTGCAACTAGCTTGTAACTAGGCTTTATTTAATATTTGGTCAGAAAACTTATCTGCAAAAGCTAAGTTTCTTTCTATGGGTTCTATAATACCTTGCTCAATATAATGTTCTAAAAATCTAATTTTAGTCTGAAACAAAGACATTTTAGTTTTACTTAATGTGAATCCATTCTTTTTTACCACCATAAAAAATATTTTTAAGTGTTTAAAATATTCAGATAGGATTTTACTGAATATTAAAACATCATCAATATAAAACTATACAAAATTTTAAATAAGGATTGAAAATATCATTCATCTTAGTAAAGCCAATATTGTTTTAGTAAATCTCTCTTTAAATAGTAGAATAATTTACTTGGGTCGGGTTTCAATGTCCTGAAGTAAACTGGACTATGGTCTTTCTATCCTCTTTAATCTGTTTTAATATCCCACCATATCCTAAGTCTAAAACATCAGTTTCAACTATCTTAGGGGCTGATGGATCAAGGATATAAAGACAAGAAATAGTTTTTATTAAGGCTTTAATCTGTTGAACTATACCAGTGTAGATTTTATTTTATGGGCTAGGATTCTTCCTAAGCCTATCATGTAAGGTTTTTATTAGCCTATTCAGGTTTGGATAAAATTCTATAACATAATTTAAATATTCTAAAAATCTATGTAATTAGATTTTATTTAATATCTGATAAAGAAACTTATCTCCATAAGCTAAGTTTCTTTCTATGAGTTCTATAATACCTTGCTCAATATAATGTCCTAAAAAACTAATTTTAGTTTGAAACAAAGACATTTTAGTTTTACTTAATACCAATCCATTCTTCTTTACTATCATAAAAAATATTTTTAGGTGTTTAAAATGTTTATCTAGTATTTTACTAAATATTAAAGCAACATCAATATAAACTATACAAAATTTTAAATAAAGAATAAAAATATCATTTATCACTCTCTGAAATTCAGAGGGTACATTTTTTAATCTAAAGGGAATTACATTGCATTCATACTAGTCAAATGAAACAGTAATGCAATTTTATATCTATCTTTAGGATTAATCGAAATTTGCCAAAATTCATATTTCTTATCAAATTTACTAAATATATTTACTTTATATAATCTATTTAGTAAACTGTTTTTAGTTGGAATATGATACATAATCCATTTTAAAGCTTTATTTAAAGGTTTATACGTAATTACTAACCTATAAGCTCCTCTTTCTATTTCAGAGGTCTTATTACATAAAATGCAGCACAAAACCATGAACTTCTAGATTTATAAATTAATTTTTTATTTTTTAAGTATGTAATCTCTTTTTTACAAAATTCTATCATGTTTGGGCTCATCCAAATGGGCCTAGCTTTAGTAGTTATAGATTTTTCAATAAAACCTTCTTCATAAGGTAAATCAACCATAAGTAATTTTCTACCCCATAATGCATCAGGTAGATCAGCACATGGTTCACTTTCTATTTGGGCTTTAATATGGTCAATTTTATGTTTTACCAAATCTGTTTTTAATTATTGATTTATTCTTTTTAAGAAAAAATTAATCTTTAAATTACAAAGTTGTTCATATTTTACTTTTATTAATGCATTTATCTCTAATTCATAAATTGAGCGTGCTTTAAGAAAATTTAAATTTTTTTTTTGCAGTTTTTCTATAAAAAGGAAATTGAATTTTTTGATTTTTGATTTTAAATGTTATATTATCATCTTTTACTGAATATGAGGTTATTAAATTCATAAATGGTGTTCCTAAAATTACCATATATTGCATGTCAGTTAAAATAAGTATATTTTTAAATTCTAAATTTTTATTAATAATTGATGCTTCTATTTTACAAAGGATATTCATTTTAGATTTATTTGCTGAAGATAATTTTTCTTTAGTATTTTTCCAAAACCTCTTTGGTATTAAACTAGATTTTATACAATTTAAAACTACTCATATATCAAATAAGGCTATAGTATCAATAATACAGTTTTCAGAAAATTTTAATTTTATTGTTATTAAATATTTTCTAGATGTTATTTCATGTGATAAAAATATAAATTTTTTAGGTATTTCATTTTTATTTATTATACTAATTTCATTTTTATTAATATCTTCTTCTTCTTCTTCCTCAGAAGAGGTTTCAGAAGAAATAGAATTTTTATTTAATAAAGAACTTAATAATTTTGTATCACTTTGTTGTTTTTGTTTTAATTCTTTTAACTCAATTTTTTATTTATTTAATTTCCTTTTGTAAATCATTTATTATGAGTTTATTTTTTATTTGTTCATTTTTATTTAATATTGTTGTTAAGCCATAAGTTTGTTTACTAGCAATATGTAATACTAAAGGTTTAGATTTTTTATTTGTTTCACTAAAATTATCTAGTATTTTATTTAAAAAAATTTCTTGTGTTTTAGGGTCAATTATATGTTTTACTAATTCTAGAAGAGATTTGTGCTCTTTTGTTAACATGTTTATAGTTTTACTACTTGTTTAAGAATTATTAGATTCCGATTCTATTTTATCTATTTGATTTATTTATTCAGATTCTGAATCTAAATATAATTTATAAATTTTATTTAATACTGATTCTTCAAGTTTTAATTCCTGAAGTTTTTTATTAAATTTATAGAATTTAGATGTATGTTTTTTTACCACAATTATAGTATTCTAAATTTTTATATGCTATATTTTTCTTTTTAAAGAATTTCTTATTATTAGGTTTTTTATATTTTTTATAGTTGGGTTTTTTACAATGTTCTTCTTTATTAAATTTTCTTTTATAATTCTTTTTATAAGGTTTTTTATGATTTTTTGTAAGTTTTAGAACACTATCCTTGACAACCTTTATATTCTTGAGCTATATTATAATCAAATTATTTGCAAAATGATCTTCGTTCTTGTTTAGTTTTTCTCATTTTAAACTTTAAAGATTTCTGTAATTTTATGTCTTGACAAAGCTTTAGTTATTTCTTTTGAACTATACTGATCAGTTGACCATAAGTCAAAATGTTATAAAAAATCAGATTTTCAAATTCTTGTTTTATATGGTTTTTAACTTTCTCACCTAGGAAGAAAGGTAAAAATGTTAAGAATTTTTCTTTCCAGAATGCCTGGTTATAATCTCTCTGAGTATTATCCTAGTTAAGAAAGTTATTTTATAGAATTGAAAATCACTAAGTTTTTTACACTTGAGGTTACTTAGTAATTCTGTATTTTTATCTTTCAAATGAGTTGGATCTCCTAGAAAATGAAGTGATATAGTCAAGATGAGTGTTGGTACTGAATCATAAATAGTATCATCATATTCATTTAAAATAGGTATTTTATCCTCATAAGTTTTAATTGCATTGAAAATTTCTAAATGTTGTTCATCGGTGAGATGATTATCCTACCAACATTTTAATTGGCCTGTAAAGCCAGCTATAATTAATTATGCTATGGGTCTATCAGATGTATCAGTTTAAGTTCTATAGGCATTAGCAACCATAGTCATATTATTGTAAAAAACTAAGGATGTTATATTCTGAAAAATTATCAATATTCCATTCATATATAGATGAGGCATTATATTTATATTGTGATAATATATTAGGTCTTTTTATATATCAAGATTTGGTGTAGACACCCTAGATACTATATATTGACTATGGGTTATACAATTTATTTGAGGAGTTACTATTTTATTAAAGGAGTCAAGATCTTTAGTGTCAGGACTAGAATTTTCTCCTATTTCTGAATCTTGATTCTGTGTGACTATACTAATTATTTTAAAGTGAGATGTGTCTTGGACAACTTCTTTTAACTCAGAGGTTGGCTCAATTTTTTTAAGATGATCTTTAATTGCTTTAATGAAATTAGAGTTCTTAGACTGTTTGACTTCTTGTTGTCTTTTCATAGAAATCTCAAAAGGTTTAAAGATATGAGTTTTTAATTTTTTATCAAAATTTTTTTTATCAAATTTTATTATTTGTTTACCTTTTATGAAATTATCTATTCTATTTAACTGTTGTCTTATACTATGTAGATGTGTATTACTGAAATTATTTTGCTCTAATATTTTTCTATTTGGATCATCATCAGCTATGGTTTTAAATGGTGCAATTTTTTATTTCATTATCTTCATACATGAATACACTAGCACTTTTAGGTGGATGTTCACTTTGTATAATTTTATCTTTTACTTTCCATTCTATTTCTTTATTTATAGTAGTTATAGGGTTTATAATTTTTTTTTATAAATCTTTTTATATCAATGAAAGAATTTTATTGAAATTTCAATTTGTTTTACAAAATCAATATATTATGTTTTTAATTCTTCGAATTTATGTTCTTTACAAATTTTTACCATTTTATCTAGGTTTTTAGTTGCTATAATTTCTTCATAAAATTTTTCTTCATCAAAATTAAATTCTTTAGTAATTACATTTAATTCTCTATCTATATTTGCTATATTTTCTGTTATGGTAGAGGTTATAAGAGACATAGGTGGAGAAAGGGATATATCTCTATACAAATTTTCATTGTTTAATCTAGGATTTGGTTCTAAAGGATTTAATTAATTAGGGTCAACATATAATGGTCGTGGTACTACTCTAATATAGTCTATGCCTTTCATTCTATGTTCATTCTATGGCTGGACTCAGGTATATCTGATGTAGAATACTTGGGCTTTATAAAAGTCTACATTACTTGTAACACTCCTATATTATATATATGTACCGTACATATACCCCATATACGCACAATACGAATATAAAATATAAGGATGTCATGATACAGTATTGTTTAAACCCTTATCATAGTTCCACATCAATTATATATTTAATAAAAAAACATTATCCATTGTCAAATCTCATTCTTTTAAGAGTAATATTTCTAAAACCATTATACTTTTTATTAGATTACATATATACAAATATACATTATCTTTTTCAAAATCCACTTATATACATATACATATGATCAAACTACAAAATAATAAAATGTACATGCATGCACCACCTTCTAGTTAGTTTCAAAGCACTCTCAGTCTGCTTGTGGCACAACCCTTCAACTCTCAGATCAACAGTCTACTCACCTACATGATTCACATAACCGCGCTAAGCTTGAAAGCTTAGTGGTACATATAAATAGCATATATATACATTGATTTCATATCACATACTCATACACATATATTATACACATACACAAATATACTGTTGGGAATCATATCCCATACTCATACACAATTACACTATTGGATCCAATACCTTTATACAATTATCATATCCGGTTAAAATAGTCTTATGGTCCAGCTCTGCTCAGAACCATCACAAATCTCAATCGCATGACCTAGCATTACTCAAGTCAAGACCTAGCTCTGCTCAGGTTCATCAACATATGCACCTCAAGGCCTAGCTCTGCTCAAGACTTCTCATGCATATCCAATCAATCTCAATATAACTGGATAAGTAATTGTATAGGCTACACATATAAAACATCACATTACATTTCATTATCACATGATCATTACTCTATGCTTTTCCCGTGATTACCACTGTCCGTGATCACTTCACATTTTCATTTCACATCATGCATACATGAGCCACACTTATCATATGACTCAATTCACATACATATACTTCCATTTAATATAATCAACATAATACAAAAAGATATAGCCATACAAGCCACAAACCATGTTCGTATACCATAAAATGAAGCTCTAAACCTTGATAAACCAACCTTACGACTGTAGCATTCAATAGCCATGCCCTTGGGATGTGAAATGAGGTTGTCAAATACCTTAGGACACCCCCACAGTCATGGCATCCAAGGGCCATGCCCGTGGCATACAAAATGCTACTGTCTCTATCCAAAACTTACACGAAATAGCTTCATATCTAATCCCAACATCGTGGCACTCAAGGACCACGCCTGTGGCATATAATATACATTTGTTTCTCCTAAAAATCTCAAGCAAACAGAGTTGGTTTAGGGCCCATGGCCTTGGCTCTCCATTGCCACGCCTATGGCACCCAAAAATTAGACTTTGCACAAGTTTCATAACTACAACACACATATCACAAAAGAATGGTCAATATGTACAAACTAAAGAGATTATATGTACAAACCTTGGCTATCCCAAGCTTACTCTTCTCCACTTCTTGGCCTAAACACAACATTATCAATAGCAATCATCATTATAATTCATTCACACAATCATCCATATACCAATTCACTCAATTCTCAACTCATCTCTATAAAACCCTTATTCGTCACTTCAATTTATATCCATGATTTATCCATCAATTCAACACATATATAACTCCAACATATTATAACTATCATCTTATTCAATCAATCATTACTTTCTCTCATTAACCATATTATACATATATATATATATAATCACATAAAAATAAGCTTAGAAATTAACACTTACTTGAATTCCTTGGTAAACCTTCAATATCCACTTAAATCCTCTTAAAATCCCTTGTAAATTTGGTGTGTAAAGGAATAAAATCAAGCTCCCCTCACTCTCTCTCAACTCCCACGGCCATGGAACAAAAGAAGGAGAAGAAAATATCCACTTCCTTTTAATTCCATCCTTATATATATATAATATAATATAGTCACTATCCACCAATCTCTTTCTCCCTTCTTTTGACTTTCACTTCTTCTTCTTCCTCTTCTTCTTCTTCTTCTTCTTCTTCTTCTTCTTCTTCTTCTTCTTCTTATTATTATTATTATTATTATTATTATTATTATTATTATTATTATTATTATTATTATTATTATTATTATTATTATTATTATTATTATTATTATCAACTTTCCCTACGCCCAATTATACATAATATATATGGTGTATATCTTAGGCATACGTATATGTCTTATAAATGTCATATTATGATATTCATCTTATATTTTCTCTACCTATCATAACTATTTACTCTCCCATATTTACTATTTCAAAGTACTTCAAAAATTGGGATATTACATTATTGGTTTAGGGTTTGGCTCAAGATAGTAAACATATATGACAGAAGGTAACTGTGAAGCTCTCCCTATATCTACTGTGGAGGTAGAAGAGGAAGTATCTGAGTACCTATTACTTATACTATTTCTACTGAATTTAAATTTTACTTTACCATCTTCATACTATTCTATTTAACTAATATTAATATTAGCCTTCACAGTTTTTTAAGGTTCTAGTGGCGGAACTGCTCCTTCTAAAATCTATTCATCATGAAGAAAAAATATCCTTCCACTGTATGGTTTTAGGGATCACAGTATTGGCTTTACTAAGATCTGTTTGAAGAAACTTAGTTTCTCCTGGTTTATGTTGCATTTTATATTTAGTCGCAAATGAAGATACCATAGCTTTATACTATAAATCAATAATACAGGAATTGATCCTTCTAAAATTTTATAATTATAGGTTTTAATTTCTAATATTACACTTTTTTATATATTTGGGCCACTTAATGATACTATAATATCTGGATGTGCAACAAAGTTAATAGGTCCTTGACTTAGACTGGTCTTTACTGATTCTAAGAGAGAGTCTTGAAAGTTTACCAACCTAACATTTTTGACAACTATCAACATACTAGTATTTAATCATTCTCTGGTTAAAAATTTTATACCAAATTGTATTAATCCTATATGTATATACTTATATTTTTTTTGTCTTTTATGTTTCTTTATGGTTGTAAGAAAGAACAGAGTAATCCTTTTAAAAGGGTTACTTAACTGTATATCTCTTTCTTCCATTTTTATTATATAATCTATTTTAAAAATATTTATATATCCCACTCATATATTGCTTTATTAAAATCTTCTAAGATTACTTCATTTCTATTTACAATCCTTTTAATTTCTGATGACTCTGAATTATTAGATTTAGTTGTACTAGCATATTTATATAAAAAAGGTTCGATGTTTAATTTTTGAAAAATAGTTTAAAAGTGATTTCTATGATTTTTAGAAGCAACCACTAACTTACTTTCCTACAATGCCTATCATTTGGCTAACACGAGACTTACTGCATACCCAGATTCCTAGTCAAAGATCACACTCTCAATACTATAGATCAAAAGTTAAAAATAAAAACTTCTTTATATATTTCTACTACCACCTCAAAAATCTAGATGGCTCTTATACCAACAAAAAATTATTAGGATCACAAGGGAAAATAAGCAACCTAGTGATTTTCTAGACAACAAGCAATGCACACTCTTAGATTTATATAAAATTTAAATAAAATTTAAAGAAATACTAAAAATGTCAAAGAATATATTAAAAACATATCAAATATTTTATTAATAAGATTTAAAATTATACAAAGAAATACAAGAATACTGATACATGAAATTGTTATAACCAACTGCAGGCAAGAATACTGTCCATTCGGATTCAGTTCTTGAATTTATATTTGAATTTTCATCCGATATACCAATAATTCCAGTATTATATAAAAATATAAATAAGATTTACAAATAAATTTCTAATGTACCAGATCAGACTAAGCTACAGATACAGTACATACTTATAAAATATAATTTTAAAAATAAAATACAATAATTAAAATACAAAAATAAATATTTAAACTTACAACAGAATTTTACAGATTGAGTGCATACAGAAATGGAAGAAGATTTTTTGTGAGAGGAAAAAGAAAAACTTAAACTAAGCTTACAGTCTTTCTTCAGAGCTGGGAGTATTCTGAAAAAAAAATAGATGATCTTCAAACTTCAGAAGAGGATCTTTAAATAGGCAGAAGTCTTCAACTTTATTGTGCTTTTCACATACTTTAACTATTGATAAATAGTACTTACTTTATACTTTTGATAAATAGTATTCTGCCAGTTCTATTTTTTATTGTAGCCATGTGGAGGAATAATGTTCCTTCTGCTTGTTATAAAAATTCAAACTAGATTTTATTTTCCTCTTTTCTTTTTTTCTTTTTTTCTTTTTCTTTTTCTTTTCTTTTTCTTTTTGTTTTTACTTTTTATTTTTCTTTACGGGAGATAGGACCCCATAATAATCATCTTCGTTGCTGGATGCATAGTCTGAATCTGAGTCAGATGATGATGATGTGGATGGTAAGTCAGAAGAAGAGGAAACATATTTTTTTCTTCTAGACTGGGCTTTAAATTTCTTCGACTGGATTTTAGTTGAGGAACCAGAAGAAAAGGGCTTTATGATCATGGGCTCAGAAGTTAAGGGAATAGACTCAACCATCCATTCTATAATAGTTTATACTCCTCAAGAATTTTTGCAACTACGAGAAGGGCTTGACAATGAGCCTTTTGGGCTCCAAAATATATGGCCTGGCTTAGGTCAACCTTACCATATTCTATTTTGAAGCACCATTTCTTTACTATGAGATCAGTAGTGGTATTTCTAAAGGAATTTCACCACTTGACTTTATTCATTCTTGATACCATTCGTACATTAGTACATGGCTAATAAGACAGCTCAAAATATCATTAATATACTCATGGTATAAAAAATTTCATACAAAATATTAAAAGGGACGAAAATTATTTTTCATATAGGGTTGAATAAGCATTGACTTTAAAATAGTGATAAGCTGAAAAAGCTTCTGGTGATAAAGTCATTTCATCATTACTAAAATAACACCACCATTTAATAAACCACATAGAATAAAAGGTAGAGACTATAGTAGAGCAATACCATAACCATTATATGTTGACCTTAATGAATTAAATTCTTTAGAACTAAATCCTTGACTAAACAATCAAAATTTGTATTGAGATATGTCCCCTTCTCCACCTATGTCTCCTAGAGCCTCTGCCATAACAAAAAATGTAACAAATATTGATATAAAATTAAATATAATTACTACATAATTTAATTTTGATGAAGAAAATTTAAAAAAGAAGAATATTATAAAAAACTCAAGTATAAAAAAATATAGAAAACCTAATAATAAGAAATTCTTTAAAAAGAAAAATATAGCATATAAAGATTTAGAATGTTACAATTGTGATAAAAAAAAATGACATACATCGAAATTGGGCTTGAGTCTAGTTTTACTATCTCTTTGGCTTTAGTTGATTTCTTCTTTTTATTCCCCATGATTCCCGTGAAAGAATTCACGAGTCAGAAAAATAGGTATACTGTTATTTTCTCCTTTATTAAATTCTATATAAAAAATAAAAATACTCAAAATATCTTGTCATCTTGCACGACAAGAATATAGTGGATTACCTAGAGAATTTACGGAGAGAATATTATTTGTTGGTAATACCAAGAGAATACCGAGAGAAAATATTAAAAATTAAATTAAAAAATACCAACAAATTACCGACAGAACCATTTGTCAATAATATGATGTGGATTCACCGATAAAACTTACCGAGAGAATTTATTTCTCTCGGTAAATAATAGGCACTTACTAGAGAATAATGTTTTGTCGATAAATGAATATCCCAATATAATATTTCTAAAGGATATTTATTAATAATTTGACCAATAAAAATGTATTTCTCTCTGAAAATAATAGACATTTACCGAGAGAATGACATTTCTATCGGTAGTACCGACGGATATTGTTTTCTATCGGTAAATGAATAACACAATATAATATTTATAAATGATATTTATTTATTGAGTACTTTACCAAGTGAATATTATTTCTTTTGGCAACTTATAAATAATAGACATTTATTAAGAGAATGACATTTCTATCGGTAGTATAAACAGAAATTATTTTTCTATCGGTAAATGAATAGCATAATATAATATTTATAAATGATATTTATTTATTGAGTACTTTACCGAGAGAATATTATTTCTTTCGGTAACTTATAAATATTAGACATTTACCAAGAGAAGAGTATTTCTCTCGGTAACTTACTAAGAGAATATTATTTCTCTCGGTATTACCGAGAAAAACATGTTCTCTCGGTAATGTAATGGTAGAAATCATAACTTATAAATATTAGACATTTATTGAGAGAAAAGTATTTCTCTCAGTAACTTACCAAGAGTATTATTTTATTCGGTATTACCAAGAGAAAAAGTATTATCTCGGTAATTTAGTGGTAGATACCGACGGTAATTCATATTTGTCGGTAAAAGTATAGTCTCATTTTAATAAAAAAAATCTCTTCTTTTGAGACATTTACCGATAGAAAACCCATTCTCTCGGTAATTGAATAATAAAATGAACGAATTTTTACCGTCAATTGCCAATCATTTACCGATAGCAATATATTTCTTTTAGTAAATTGATAGTCCCAGTCAATCAATTAGTCAACTATAGGCTAGACATTTACCGATAGAAATATATTTCTTTTAGTAAATTGAGTCTCAGTCAATCAATTAGTCAACTGTAGGCTAGACATTTACCGATAGAAATATATTTCTCTCGTTAAATATACAGACCAAAAATTTTTTCTCTAGGTAAATTTACCAACTTTTATCTGTCGGTAAATTTTAATATAAACCCTAACTTATTTTCCTATTTCTCCATTATTTCGATTCCCAGCCTTCTCTGTGTTCTCGCCTTTTTCGTTGTTCACAGCCGGTCTCTGCCAAATTTGGTGCGTTGCACAAAGAAGAAGAAGAAGAAGTAGTAGAACAAGAACAAGAAGAAGAAGAAGAAAGAAATAAGTATTTATTTTTAAATTTTTTAATTTTTGTTAAATATTATTTATGATTTTTATTTTTTATTTTTTTATTTATAATAAATTTTGAATTGCGTGTTGGGATTGTTCAGAGTATCAGAGTTTAGGTTGATTATTCATATTTATTTGTTGATTGTTTAAATTTTTAGGGTATTTTAAAATATTTTTTAGGGTAGTTTTATATTTTTACAAAAATATATCCGAAAAAAATTATTTGACATAATATTATTTTAGGGAATCTAAAAATTTGTATAAAAAAATTTGAATTTTTGTTGGTATTTTGAAATGTATTTAGGTTTTTACATATTTTTTAGTGTATTTTTATTAAATTTTTAAAAATTATAGTAATATTTTTATTTGATTTTTGAAATAAAATAAAAAATAGATAATATTTTCTAGAATTTCAAAATTTTAAAGATATACTTAGAATTATTTTAGGAATTTATAGTATTATTTTAGGATTTTAGATTTTTGTATATATATTTTTTTAAAAAAAGGTAGAATGAATTAATTTTATAAATTTCAGTAAAAAAAATTTTAATTTTTAAGGTTTTTGTTACTTCACAAAATAATTTTTTAGAAAAATTTAAAATATTTATATTTTTTGAAATTTTTTGTAAATATAAATATTTTAGGTTTATTTGACTGTTGTTAGAATTTTTTTTAAATTTTAGTAAATTAGATTTAATTTATTAAATTTCAGAATGAAAAAAAATATAAAAATATAAGTATTTTAAATGGTTATAAAATATGTTTTAGAGAAATTTAAAACTTTTGTTATATTTTAGAATTTATTTTGGTATTTATAGTATTATTTTAGGGTTTTAGATTTTATATAATTTTAAAAAAAATTAGGTAGAATGAATTAATTTTATAAATTTTAGCAAAAAAAATATTTAATTTTTATGATTTTTTTTACTTCACAAAATAATTTTTTAAATAAATTCAAAATATTTATATTTTTTGAAATTTTTTATAAATATAAATATTTTAGGTTTATTTGATTGTTGTTAGGGCTGTAATCGAGTCGAGCCGAGCCGAGCTTTGGAAAGTTCAAGCTCGGCTCGTTATAAAATAGTCGAATTCAAACTCGAACTTGAATCAAGCCCGAGCTTATATCAAACCAACTCATATATCATGTACCTCGAGCTTGAATTCGATCTTGATTTAAATAAGTTTAATGAATTCAATCAATTTATTTCATCTTTCATTTTTCATTCATCTTTTCTACATTTTCATAAAAGATATATTAAAATTTATGTTTTTATGAAAGATGAACAATATAATTATAAATTATCAAAAATAAAATATTATATTATTATAAGTTTATATTTTATTATAAATTATTAAGCTATTTTATATTATATATTATTTAATTTATTTATCACATATACCATATATTAATAAATTATACAAAGTAAATTAGTTAAAAAATTAATATATTCACATATATAGTTTAATATATATAAATTAAATTATATATATTTTTAATCTAATATACTAAACGAGCTACTGTACGAGCTTAACTCATGAGTTTTTTAAATGAGTCAGCTCGCGAGATAATGAGTCGAGTATTTCTTAACTTCAGCATGGCTCATTTAAAAAACGAGTAATTCAAGTTCGAGCCTAAACGAGCTTCTACCGAGCCGAGCCCCAAGCCGAGCTCGAGTAGCTTGACTCATTTACAGCCCTAATTGTTAGAATTTTTTTAAAATTTTAGTAAATTAGATTTAATTTAAGTAAATTAGATTTTTTTTTAATTTTAATAAATTTCAGAATGAAAAAATATAAAAATTTAAGTATTTTTAATGGTTATAAAATATGTTTTAGAGAAATTTAAAACTTTGGTTACATTTAAGAATTTTTTTTTAATTATAAATATTTTAGGGTGTTGGATTTTTATTAAGGTATTTTTTATTTTAAAAAATATTTCAGTTATTTTTATTAATTATAGAATTTAATTGCGTATAAAAAATTAATTTTTTTTTTATCTAAAATAGAAAAATATTTTAGAGAAATTTAAAATTTTTGTTATAATTTTTAAACTTTTCGGTAAATATAAATAATTTAGGGTTTGAATTTATTTTAGTTATTTTTATGATTTTTTAGTAATTTTTATGTTTTTCGTTAAAAAATTATAATTTATGTTTTTTTTTATTTTAGGTTTTGTTTAAAGGTGTACAATTTAGGGTACATTTTATGATTTTATAAATTTTTAGCTAATTAGTTATATGAATTAAATAGTTTGGTTATATTATTAATTAATAATATTTTTTATTTTAGTGATTATTATATTGTAATTAAATAATTAAATATTGATTGTATATATGCTTAACAATAGAAAATTGTGAAATTTTTATGAATTTTTTTAATATTTTATATTATATTTGTACTTATGTTATTATATATATATATATGTATATATTTTTTTTATATATGTATTTTTATTAATTTTTATAGATTTGAATAAGATTATGTATTTTTTTTAATTTGAGTGAAAAATAAGAGCGATATTTAATAATAATTCGATAATTCGAATTTAATAATTAAACGCGATATAATGAAATTTATTTTATTTTATTTTAAATTTTAAAAAAATCTCAAATGTAACATTCACTAGAAAATAGTAATTTAATTTTTATTTATAATTTGCTGACATTTAAAGTATAATTAAAAGAATATTTTGATTATAAATTTATAATATATATTGTAAAAGTTTATAAAATCCCGATTGTTAATTAAAAGAATATTTTGATTTTAAAAAATGAGAGCAAATAATTAGAATATGTGATAAAATTTAGTTAAAATTTAGATAATTACTTTTAATTATAGCCCCAATTATATATTTTTTTTAATTTTCATAACAATGATCGTTTCATTTCTAGTACATTTTTAATATTTACATTAATAATATTATAAATTATATAGCAAAAAAAAATATCTCGCAATTACAATAACTTTTACTAAGGTAAATAATTAAAGTGAAAATAAATTAATATCTCGATTGTTACCGGTTAAATCTAATATATAGTTAATAATAAATTCAATAAGTAAATATTTAGCTGAATGTAAATAATAAATAATATTTAATAAATAATAATTAAAATATTTTCAAAGAGTATATATTTAAGAATATAAATTTTAAGTATATGTAAAATAATAATTACAAATAGAAGCAAATAAAAAACCAAACGAAACTCATGTAGTAAAAAAGGAGAAACAGAAGGACAAAATTCACATAAATTTGATTTTAATATTACAGAACTGCCAAAAAAAATTTAAAAAATGTACAGTTGAAAAAAAGAAAGATATATAATTGAAAAAAACATAAGCACGGTATATTTGGAAACAAATTTTTTAAAAAATGATATTTTATTTAATTTTCTCAAAATAAAAAAAATATTAGAGATAGAAGCCCAAATAAATGAATAGAAGATTAATATAATTTTTTTATATTTAATATCTTAAAATTTAATATTTAAAGAAATTAATTTTATTTAATATTTAAAGAAATGTATTTTAAAGAAATGTGACACATAATAAATTAGTCAAAGTGGATAAAGTGACATGAATAAATTTAAGGGTAGAATATAAAAAGAGTGCACTACCTAAATATTGATTGTTAATGTATTTTTTTAATAAATATGATTTAATAATAAAGCTTAATACTTGTTTGATGAGTTACTTATTTTTTCTAAAAAAATGAGAACTCACTGAATTGTCTCATTTGGACAGTTTAGAAATAACAATATATATCTATTGAGTTATTAACATTAATGTGAAACATAATAGTATGCAAATTATGTAGAAAACTCATAGTATTTCTCTTATTTTATTCTCTGAGTGCCTACCAAATAATATATATATATATATATTCATAAATTAAAATTTTTGAATATTTATTATATTTGACGTAGTGTACTTAGAGAACCTAGGGAAAATGCTGCCAAATTTTTTTCATAATTTGTATAAAGTCTTGTATTATGTTAAATAAGATATATATTGTGTTTATAAATGGGTTAAGGCCTTACCCTTTATGAAGGAGAAATAAGGAGATTTAATTCCTATGATATAATTCCATTGTCATGTTTGTATACATTGGCAAAATGAATACAATATGTGCTTGGATGTATGAACGACTCAATCCGGATCGTACTCTTTGTATGGAATTTGTAAATGGGTTAGAATAGTTTGTTGCTTTTGTATCTAGTCAAAGGAATTATGTGCAAGGCAATAAGATTCGTTGTCCTTGCATAAAATGTCAACGTCGTTGATTTTGAAAAGTAGATGAAGTGAAATACCACTTAGTAAAATGAGATTTTATTCCGGATTATTTCATTTGGAATACGCATGGTGAAGAGAATATAGTCGACCAATCTATTCCAAAACAATATAGTACATTTGAATCTGTTTTTGAAAATCCATACCCACAACTGGTATATGATGCAGTTAGGCCTAATCTAAATCAGATGAATCTTTACTGGACTCTGAATCTGAATCATCTCAATCAGATGATAGCGATGAATAAAAATAATAAGTAATAGTAATTAAGCTATAGCTTTTACTGAATTTATTTCTATGTTTATTATTTTATCATATTAATTATATTGATGATTTTTTTAGATATGTATCACGGACCTGAAAGAGGATTGGATCGATCGAGGTCTAATAGTCGATCCAATAGAGGTCGAGGTTCTATGGTATAGGCCAGCCAAGTGTGCAGTTGCACGATGTCCCAGATGATGTATTTGTTGAAGATCATCAGGTTGACGCAGCTACAGATGATATGCTTAGAAAGGATCCTACTTTTACTTCTCAACGAGCCCAGACAGAGGATCATGCTTCTTCTTCTCACCCAACCCAGACAGAAGATCCTACTTCTTCTCTCCTGGTCACTACAGATGCCCCTATTAATGATGCCAGTACTACAGCATCTGCTACAAGTCATGATGGTAGGATGCAGTATCTGACTGTTCGGGAGTCTGAGTAAGTATTTTTAATATTTTACATTACTTATTTTAAATTATAAAGTTTAATCGGTTTATTTTAAATAAATGTGTACTTTTTTTTAAATTTTGCAGCTACATGATGGATCCAGCTGGAGCATTCACTAGATCCATTCGGAAGGTCATGACATAAAAGATAGACCCCGCAGGAGTTTCTTGGAAGGCTTTCTCTCTAGAGATGAAGAACTTTTGGTTCAACGAGTTTAAGGTCAAAAAGCAAATTAAATTTTAATATTTAATATATATGTACAAGTTAAAAATTTATATTTAGATGATACTAATTATCTTGATTTTTTTATAGAAATATTTTTACTGGGATTAAGCTATTGATAGCCTTGTTCAGATTGCCTTCATGAAGAATACAACTATTCGCTACAACAATATACTAAGTGAGGTGAAAGCTGTAGAGAAGTAACATTTATTTATTGATAATCATTTATGGGAAAACCTGTAGGCCCGGTGGAGCTCTCCCAAGGGGTAGGCACATTCTGTCGTTGCCTCTCGTAACAAGATGTCCAGTGTTGTGGACGGTGCAGGTCCATCCACACATACGAAATGCAGCAGATCACATCATGATCATGCCGTACACTCATAAGTATATTCATATTTTTTAATACATTTTAATTTATATTTTTTTGTGTTATTAAACCAATATTTTTTTCATTAAATAGGAGTCTACCATGGGTAGGCCACCGAACAGTTATGAGCTGTTTGTGCATACGCACACCCGGAGTCACGACGGATGTTCATTTGTGGATCGTCAATCACATGATATAAATATAAGTAATTCCATAATTTTTTAAATATTACAAAATTTAAATTTAAAATATAAAGTTAATAATCTTTTTTATATTACATAAGATCATTTCATTACTTCTCGAGAGGAGGCCTCTCAGTACGACACTCATGTTGACGATGATAGCTTATTTAGATCTGTTGTGGGCAGAGAGAAGAAGAATAAGCTGTATGAACTTGACTCACAGTATGTCAATACAGCTTCTTCTAGCAGTTCATCTGCTTTACAGGAGAAGATCGAACATTTGAAGGAGCAGTTGGCGGAGCATGAACGAACTGTTCAACCGCAGATCCAGGAGCAGGTGCAGATGGAGGTAGAGGCACAAGTTCAATCTGGGATTCAGGCGCAAATGCAAATCAAGGTGTAGAGGTTGGTCCAACAACAACTTAATGAGTTTATGTCCAACTTCATGCGAGGAATCTTCGATCTATCACTGCAGTTTTTGTCTAATGGTGCTCTTCACTATCTCCTACTACTTGATTTTAGATTTTTTTTCTATATATACTTTATATTTAAATTTCATATGGTTATATATATATTATTATTTTTATGTCCATCTATTTTATATTTGAATATTTATTACATTCAATATTTATTTTAATATAAATTTATACATACATTTATACATTATAAAAATTAAAAAGAATATTTATATTTTAAAATTTAAAAATAATTTATTTTTTATCGACAGATTGAATTTTCTGTCTGCAATTTGTGTTGCCAATAACGATAAATTATTCGAGTTATCGACGGAATCATTTTGTCGGTAACTCTCGCAGTTACCAACAGAGAAGTTTTACCGATAGAAAATTATATTGGTATTACCGATAGAAAATTATATTCTATCGGTATTACTGACTAAACATTTCTGTCGGTATTACCGATAGAAACTGATACCAACAGAATTTTATGTCGATAATTTTTCGTCAGTATTAACGACAAAAAAGACTTTCTATTAGTAAATATTACCGACTACTTTTTTATCTGAAAAATGCCAACAGATTTGTTTATGTCAGTAATTTACCGATAGATTATTATTTTCCTCGGCTTTTCGATTACCAGTAAAAGATAAGACGACAAATTTTTTTTTCTTTAACCTGTTGGTAATTACTATTACCGAAAAAAAAAATAAGGATTACTGATAGATTTTTTTTGTTGGTAATCCGATACATTCTTATAGTAGTGCAAAAATCTGTTTTGAGACAAGGTTTTTAATATCTTTTCATAAAACTTCTTTTGTACTTTTACAATTAATCCTAATTAAAAAAAATTTATTTAATAAATCATATTAAAATTTAGAAATATAAAGTACAATACTTAAATCTCTGTTTTAATTGTAGAATAATTTACTTGGGTCGGGTTCCAATGTCCTTAAGTAAACTAACTATGATCTCTCTACTCTCTTTAATTTGTTTTAATATATAACCATATCCTAAGTTTGAAGCATCAGTTTTAACTATCTCAAGAGCTGATGGATCAAAGATATAAAGACAAAGAATAATTTTTACTAAGGCTTTAATCTATTGAACTATACTAGTGTTGATTTTGGTCCATGCCATGGGCTAGGATTCTTCCTAAGCCTATCATGTAAGGGTTTTATTAACTTATTCAGGTTGTGATAAAATTTTATAACATATTTTAAATATCCTAAAAATCTCTGTAATTGGACTTTATTTAATATATGGTTAGGAAACTTATCTCCAAAAGCTAAGTTTCTTTCTATGAGTTCTATAATATCTTGCTTAATATAATGTCCTAAAAATCTAATTTTAGTTTGAAACAAAGACTAATAATTTTTTGCTAGTATCAAAGTCATCTAGATTTTTGGGGTGATAGTAAAAATATATAAAGAAGTTTTTATTTTTAACTTTTGATCTATAGTATTAAGAATGTGACCTTTGAATAAGAATTTGAATATGCAGTAAGTCCCGTGCTAGCCAAATGATAGGCGTTGTAGGACAGTAAATCAATGGACGCTTCTAAAAATCATAGAAATCACTTTTAAACTATTTTTTAAAAATTAAAAATGGAACATTTTTTATGTAAATCTGCTAGTACAACTAAATTTGATAATTCTGAGTCATCAGAAATTAAAAGAAATATAAATAGAAATAAAGTAGTCTTAATAAAGCAATAAATGAGTGGGATATACCTAAAGTAGATAAAGAACAAATCTATAAAATATCAAAAATAAATATTTTTAAAACAGATTATACAATAAAAATGGAAGAAAGAGATATATAGTTAAGTAACCCTTTTGAAAGGATTACTTTGTTATCTCCTACAACCATAAAGAAACATAAAAACAAAAAATATATAAGCATATACATAAAGGATTAATACAAATTGGTATAAAATACTTTAACCAAAGAAGGATTAAATACTAGTATGTTGGTAGTTGTCAGAGATGCTAGGTTTCTAAAATTTTAAGACTCTCTCTTAGAATCAATAGAGACAAGTCTAAGTCAAAGACCTATTAACTTTGATGTACATTCAGATATTACAATATCATTAAGTGACCCAAATATATTAAAAATTATAATATTAGAAATTAAAACCCATAATTATAAAATTTTAGAAGGATCAACTCCTAAAGCATTGATTTGTAAAATTCAGTATAAAGTTATGGTATCTGCCTTTGTCACTAAATATAAAATGCGACATAAACTAGGAGAAACTAAGTTTCTTCAGAAAGATCTTAGTAAAGCCAATAAAGTGATCCCTAAAACCATACAGTGGAAAGACATTTCCTTTCTCGATAAACGAATTTTAAAAGAAGTAGTTCCTCCATCAGAACCTGAAAGAACTATAAAGCCTAATATTAATATTAGTCAAATAGAACAATATAAAGATGGTAAAGTAAAATTAAATTTAGTAGACATAGTATAACTAGTAGGTACTCAGATACTTCCTCATCTACTTTCACAGTAGATATAAGGAGAGCTTCACAGTTACCTTCTGTCATATATGCTTACTATCCTGAGCCAAACCTTAAACCAGTAATGCAGACTTTTATAAAAGCTCAGGTATTCTATATTAGATATACCTGAGTCCAGCCATAGAATGAAAGGTATAAACTACAGTAGAGCAATACCACAATCATTGTATGTTGACCCTAATAAATTAAATCCTTTAGAACCAAATCCTAGATCAAACAATCAAAATTTGTATAGAGATATGTCCCCTTCTTCACCTATGTCTCATACAGCCTCTGCCATAATAGAAAATGTAGCAAATATAGGTAGAGAATTAAATGTAATTACTAAATAATTTAATTTTGATGAAGAAAAATTACATGAAGAAATTACAACTAAAAACTTAGATAAAATGGTAAAAATTTATAAAGAATATAAATTCAAAGAATTAAAAACAAGATATATTGATTTTGTAAAATAAAATGAAATTTTAATAAAATTCTTTCATTGGTAGGAAATGATTTATAAAAAATCTATAATCTATAAACCCCATAACTGCTATGAATAAAGAAACAGAATGGAAAGTAAAAGATAAAATTTTACAAAGTGAATATCCACCTAAAAATGCTAGTGTATTCATGTGTGGAGACAATGAAATAAAACATTTTAAAACCATAGCCGATGATGATCCAAATAGAAAAATATTAGAGCAAAATAATTTCAGTAATGCACATCTACATAGTATAGGACAACAATTAAATTGGATAGAAAAATCTATAAAAGGTAAACAAATAATAAAATTTGATAAAGAAAATTCTGATAAAAATTTAAAAATCCATATCTTTAAACCTTTTGAGGTTTCTAAGACAGAACAACAAGAAGTCAAACAATCTAAGGACTCTGATTTCATTAAAGCAATTAAATATCAACTCAGTAAAATTGAGTCAACCTCTGAGTCAAATGAAGTCGTCCAAGAAATACTTCAGTCTAAAAAAATGAGTATAGTCACACAGGATTAAGATTCAGAAACAGGAGGAAATTCTAGTCCTGACTGAAGATCTTGACTCCTTTAGTAAAATCTACTCCTCAAATAAATCATATAACCCACAGTCAATCTATAGTACCGAGGGTGTCTGCACCAAACCTTAGTATTATTAAAAGATCTAATATATTATCACAATATAAATATAATACCTCGACTTTATATAAATTGAATATTGAAAATCTTTCAGAATATAACATCTTTAGTCTTTTACAACAAATGACTATGACTGCTAATACTTATAAAATTCAAACTGAAATATCTGATAGAATCATAGCAAAATTAATTATAGTTGGCTTTACAGGTCAATTAAAAGGTTGGTGAGATAATCATCTCACTGATGAACAATATTTAGAAATTTTAAAGGCAATTAAAATTTAAGAGGATGGAATATTTATTTTAAATGAACATGGTGATATTATTTAGGATTCAGTAGCAACATTCATCTTGTCTGAGTAAATTTCACTTGTCATCCTTCAAGTTTAGGCGTTGTTTCAGTGTCGTCCCTTTAATATGACTTGTATTAATAATATCACCCATCTTTCTAAATTTGATTCATTAAAATTCCTAAAGCTAACTTCCGTTAATCCCATTAATAGAAGTTGACGTGGTGGCTAATGTGGTGTCACGTCAGCATGCACGACGTCAGCAATCATGCTGATGTGGCGCATTAATTTCATCAAACAAATAAAAATAATTTTCATTCACCATATCTTAAGTTTAAGGATCATTATAATGTCGTCCATTTAGTACCAATTATTTTCATCTATGTCCCTTAAGTTTTAGGGATATTAAGGCGCCATCCCTTTAGTCTCATTAATAATAGAAAAATCAACAAAAAAACAATTAAGATGCAGGAGATTCAAACCTTGCACCTTTTGAGTAAAAGCCCAATACCTAAAAAATTAAAGCTATATTAACATATTGTTTACAAGGTTGTTTTATTTATATTTTAAATTAAATGTTCTGAAAAACTATAAAATATAAAGTAATTTTGTTTAATAAAATTTATTAATTAAATTAACAAATCTTGTATAAATTATTAAAAGGATTCAAATTTTCAAAATTATCTAATTTTAAAATTATTTGCAATAATTTTTATTTACAAATAATATAATTTTTTTCATTTTTTTTGGCTATTGTATAATCTAAATTCTTCTCAAAAAATCTAAAAGTTCCATTTTTATTGATATAATTATTATAATCTAAAAGTTCCATTTTTAATTTTTAAGTGAATTATTCAATTAATTTTAAAAATTATTTAATTATTATTTTCATTTTACATTAGAATTATTCAAATATAAATAATTTGAAATTAGATAATTTGTATTTTCATTTTTCATTTTACAAAATTACTTTGTATTTTATAAATAATTATAAATTAATGTAGCTTAATTGGTTTAGGTGTTAAACTTTTATTCAAAAGATGCATAGTTCGAATCCCCTACATCTTATTTACTTTTTGGCTTATTTTTCTTCTACAAATGATACTAAAGGGAAGACTTTGTAATATCCCTCAAATTTAAGGGACGACAGATAAAAATTATTCTTGTTTATTTGGTGAAATTAAGGGATTGGTGATGTTGCGCACAATATGGCGCTAAGTCAGTACTAGTAAAATGACATGGTGTATGTTGACGTGGTGTCACATCAGCCACCATGTCAACTTCCATTAACGACGTTGACAAAAATTAGCTTTATGGATTTTACTGAAATAAATTTAGAAAGTTGAGTGATATTATTGATACAAATCATATTAAAGGGACGACACTAAAACAACGCCTAAACTTGAGGAACGACAGGTGAAATTTACTCCATCTTGATTATATTACTTCATTTTATAGGAGATCCAACTCATTTAAAAGATAAAAATGCAAAATTACTATGTATATCTCAGGTGTAAAAAACTTAGTAATTTTCAATTCTATAAAACAACATTCTTAAATAGAGTAATGCTCAGAGAATATTCTAACCAGACATTCTGAAAAAAAAATTTTTTAGCAGGACTATCTTTCTTCCTAGGTGAGAAAGTTAGAAACCATATAAAATAGGAATTTGAAAATTTGATTCCTTATAACCTTTTGACTTATGGTCAACTAATAAGTATAGTTCTAAAGGAATGATTAAAGCTTTGTCAAGACATAAAATTATAGAAATCTTTAAAGTTTGAAATGAGAAAAACTAAACAAGAACTATGATCATTCTGCAAATAATTTGATTATAGTAAAGCTCAATGATATAAAGATTACAAAGGACAGTATTCTAAAACTTATTGTCACGACCCAACCCGGGGGCCACGATCGGCATGCAGCCAAACCGAAGTCCGACCACATAAGCCTTAGAAACATTCATAACAGTCTAAGTGTAAAACAGTTCAATACTTATATAATCCTCAATCCTAGTTCAAATGCAAACCATCAATATAATCAAATCACAATAAAATTATTCAGGAAATCTAAAGCAGACAAGTTCTACTTATTACACAAAAAGGGATTCGGATTCAATCCGCCCGAAAGTTCAATATCCGGAAATCTCTAAGCAAAAGGACCGATAAACACAAACGGAAAACCTGATCGACTTCGCCAAAGAAGAGAAAGAAGATAGACGAAGGCAATCACTGTAAACCTGCAAGACAATCTGTAAGGGTGTGAGCGCTTTATATAGACGCCCAGTAAGTCTATGAGAGGCAGAGAAACATCTAACAGTTATATAAGCAGTACATATAATACATTCACAAATTAAGCAATCAAGATGGTGTGTCGGGGTCACCAATCAGTAAACAGTACAGTATAATATCAGTCACATCCGCCCTTATAACTCCTCAGTACAGTACAGTAATCAGTAATTAGGCATGTAGCCTCAGTAAACAGTATAGGCATTAAGCCTCAGTAGCAGTATAGGTATTAAGCCTCAGTAACCTCCTTCCCCTTCATGACACACCATCACACAGCACAAGTAATATCAAATTCAATATTCTCACATAAATACAATCACATGCAAGTTTCTCTGTCTCCTAAAACATGCGAGGCTGAGTTCGAAAGAATAGACTAGTGAATATATAGAAAGGATAATATATTATAAGAAGGGTTTATATATATAAGTTGTTAGCAAGTAGCACAACACAAACAATTCAAATACACCCATAGAACTTACCTGGTCTAAAAGTCAGCTAAGCAATCCGCCACCCTAAGTCTGAGATGATGCTGGACCACCGCCTAACCATTAACCATCAATTAACAACTACCCTTACAAATGTATGCAAGTGCAAATGGGAATGCATAACGTGAATGCACGCAATTCAATAGTTTCCATAACAAGGTTAAACCTTTTTGTCAACCAATCATAACTTAACCATCATAATACCACACCTTTAAACTTGCTTTCCAGAATATAAAACATCATTAAAAAGTCCTTACAATTTAAATTTATCAATTACCTTACTTAAATAATCAATATACACAAGATACAATTTTACCGATAAACCTGAATAACGAGTGTCAACTTGTAAAATTCAAAACAATTAACCAGTATATGAAAATTTTATAATTTTCAACCAGAAGTTAATTTGATACCTAAAAAGCATCCTACCAAAATTTCATAATTTTTCGAGACTTAGAAGTCCCTCAATCAATTTTTATTCATAACAGTATACAGCTCACAAGATATACTGACAGCAGTAGAAAGATCTAATTATTTCAAAAATATAACAACAAAAATATAACCCAACATATTTTTCTTGTAAATTAGACATCCAGAAATTCCACATATATGAAAATCAAATCTAAAACATTTTTACACATTTTAATATGAATTTCGAAAGTTACTGATGATGCAATCGCACCTACAGTATAGTTCGTCAGACAACAGCAGAAAACTTGAATTTTCCAGAAATATACCATGCTCCAAAATCCCAAAAATTATTTTTCTCATAAACTAGACTCAATTTCGAGCCACATATCCAAAATTTATATTTTTATCATGTTTCAATATTTAATTAAAAATCAAGCAACATACAGCACTAACATCAAACTTCAGCAGAGAATTAAATCATCCAAAAACTCAAAGAAAACAATTAATTTGAAAACCCTAATACCCAATTTAATTCAATCAAACCCTAATTCAATACATTCATCAAATTTCAAAACCCAACACACTAGCCCAAATAAATTAATTCAACACCAAAATCCATCAAAACAATAAAAACCCCAAAACCTAACCTATTTTGTAAAAATCAATTTAATTAAATAATAATTCGAATTTAGCCAAATTAATTAAGAAAAATACAAACTCAATATGATACTAATATGAACTAATCAAATGGAAGTCTAAATAATGCAAAAGGAATCAAGAAAAACCTCAAAAACACCCAAAAACTCAAAAAATCGAGCTGCTGGAGCACTGGCCAAAACGACCAGGCGAGCCATGCCGCGCCACGCAAAACGACGGGACACGAGACGCCGAACGACAAGTCCCTGGCTCGCGCTTCTCCGCCGAACGACGCTAGCCACCCGCCGAATGACACTGCGCGCTGGCACGCCGAGACCCAAAACGACAGCTTCTCTGATTTTTTGCCTAAAACCAAATTTCTCCCCCTTTTTTCAAAACACCCGAAAATAGAAGACCAATAACCTTACCCCATCTGATTTTTAGGCCTATTTATAGGAAAACAACTCTTCAAAATTATACTTTTACCCCCAATCTAATTTATTTTAATTAAAAATACCCCAAAACTATTTATTTTCATAAAAATTTACCCAAAACCATAAAATTCACAAAATCAACTCAAATTTATTTTTAACTTCAAACTTTAACCCAAAATAATTTATAAATATGTTTTACGCATAATAATACCCGAAAATACCGAAAACGACAAAAAATTCAAAAATAACGAAAATACCCTCGGCACCCAAAAATACAATATTATACTCAAAACGACCGTCTCATCATCCTGAATATCTAAAAGACATTCAAACCATCAAATTATGTTCAAACAACATATGAGGGCACAAAATGGTAATTTTGCCCCTAAGGTGCAAAATTACCATTTTGCCCCTAGACTTAAAATCATTCAAAAACCAAGGGTTTTACACTTATAAAAAAATCTTATAAAAAACCGTATAAAAAGAATTATAAAAAAATTTAATAAAGAAGAATATTATAAAAAAATTCAAGTATAAAAAATATAGAAAACCTAATAATAATAAATTCTTTAAAAAGAAAAATATAGCATATAAAGATTTAGAATGCTATAATTGTGGTAAAAAAGGATACATCAAATTTCTATAAATTTAATAAAAAAATTTATGAATTAAAATTTGAAGAATCTGTATTAAATAAAATTTATGAATTATATTTAGATTCAGAATCTAAAGAATATTCAGAATTTGAAGAAATAAATCAAATAGATGAAATAGAATCATATTCTAATAGTTCAGAAATAAGTAGTAAAACTATAAACATGTTAACAAAAGAGCAAGAATCTCTTCTAGAATTAGTAAAATATATAAGTGACCCTAAAACACAAGAAAATTTTTTAAATAAAATACTAGATAATTTTAGTGAAACAAATAAAAAATCTAAACCTTTAGTATTATCTAGTGTTAGTAAACAAACTTATGATTTAACAATAATATTAAATAAAAATAAAAAATAACTCCACAATAAATAATTTACAAAAAAAATTAGAGAAATAAAAATTGAGTTAAAAGAATTAAAACAAAAACAACATAGTGATACATAATTATTAAGGTCTTTATTAAATAAAATTTCTACTACTTCTGAAACTTCCTCTAAGGAACAAGAAGAAAAAAATATTAATAAAAATTGAATTAGTATAATAGATAAAGATGAAATACCTAAACATTTTATATTTTTATTACATGAAATAATATCTAGAAAATATTTAATAACAATAAAATTAAAATTTTCTAAAAACTATATTATTGACATTATAGCCTTATTGGATACAAGAGCATATTTAAATTAAATAAAACCTCATTAGTACCAAAGAGATTTTGAGAAAACACTAAAGAAAAACTATTTTCAGCAAATAAATCTAAAATGAATATTCTCAGTAAAACAGAAGCATTAATTATTAATAAAAATTTAGAATTAAAAAATATATTTATTTTAATTGACATGCAACATATGATAAATTTAAGAACACCATTTAGGAATTTAATAACCATATATTTAGTAAAAGATGATAATATAACCTTTAAAATAAAATATCAAAAAATTTCAATTTCCTTTTATAGAACTGTTGCACTTCAGATAGGCACATACACATTACTTGGCCAAAGGTCTTATTGAGTTTAAATATTGTATATCTCATATGCATGTTTATTCAAATAATCTCCACTAATAGACTTTACCTACTATGAGAGATCAACAGGTCTTTATTAGGCTTGAAATGGGGTCTATAAGATATATGAGTTAAGTGAAGACCATCTTTAGATTGAAGCTGATATGACACTGCTGACAAATCTTTACGCTATAATCTTCTTATTGGAGCCATAGGCAGCTGCGAGCAATATTAAATTCTGGGCATCTTGTTATCTTACTTTATGAAAATATGGACTTCAATTTCATTTTCTTGGAAGAAATATAAATCTGATTAGGATGATCTTCATCTTTTTCTTTTTCTTTTGCACAAACTCAAGATCCGTTTTTTTCGTTATTTTTGTTATTTTCTTCTCTTTTTCTCTTTTTTATTATTTTCTTCTTTTTTTGTTTTTCTTTTTTCTCTTCTTCTTTTCTCTTTTTTTTTGTGTCCTAACCCTAAAAGGGTTGTCTTGCTTGTGCCATCTCATGCTTCTAACTATAAAGTGGCATGAGTCTGCTTCAATGAGGATAAATCATTTATTGTTCTAATGTCATCTTAATAAATTGGAGATATTAGGTCTAGTATCAGGTGAACTTCAACTATCCTTATGGTCTTAAGAACTTCAATTATCCTTATGGTCTTGACTATGCATTTCTTTCTTTGATCTTCTTACCTCTTCTCCTTAGTGATCATCAGATTTATCATAAGTATCACAGCAACTCAGGGTAGGTTATCGGGGTTTACAAGCCAATAAAAAGTAAACTAAAATCTTATGAAGGCTTAAAGGGGAAAACCAGGGATTGATGTTAATAGAGAGAATAGTTGTTGGCTAACTAAATAATGTCTAGATCAACTCTCCCTTAAATAAACAGAGTTTAATTTCGTCTCAAAAGTTTGTCGAAGTATGTTTTAAGATTAACTAGGACCTAGACAAAGGTTATTATGTAGGAGCCCTCTCTAAGTAAGCATACACAACTCTATGCTATAGAATAATTCTCTCACCTAGTAAAGTCATTTGAACCATGATGCATAGATACACTAATTTATGAACATCAAGCTAGATTCGTCATTGGTTGATCACCAAAATGAACAAAGACCCACAAAAATTTAATGAAAAGTAATTTGTTCAAACTCTTAATTTAAAAAATATAATTGTTCCAAAAATATTAAAGAAAGTAGAAATAAAATAAGTAGCACTTAAGCCTAAGGAAGTTTATTGAATTATAACTGATGGTGTTTCATCTATTTGGACATGTCAGTGGTAATGGTCATCACCTCCTCATCCACAATTCCCCCGTCTATATCTTGAAAAGACGATAAGACAGAACTTTCCATCAATCCTGCTTCTATCATGAACGTTGCTGGTGGTGGCATTATTCCAAACTTAGACAATAGATTATTCTTGGTGTTGGGTTTTTCCAGGCTCATACAGCTTTTCACTATCAATCAGATATTGGATCTCGTGCTTTAATCGAGCACATTTATCTATATCATGCTCTTACATTTGAAGGAATTGACATAAGGTCTTAGCATCGAAGTTTGATGGTAGAGGATCGTGTAGCAGTCGAGGAACCAATAGCCCTTTCTTCTGCAACTTATTGAAAATCCAAGAAAGAGATTTTTCCAACTCCAAAAATTATCTTTTATTCCCTTGGCCAGTAGTTGCATTGACATCTATTTCTTTTTATGCTCTCTGACTGCCAGATTGATAGTTTCCTCTTTCATTTATCCTTACAGAAAAATGAATATTCTCTCGTTCCTACTCTTCTATTTGCAAGTCAGCTTGAAGAAGATCTTTGAAATCTCTTATAAGGGTGTGAGACAGTCTCTCACGAAGGTTGGGTAGGACATCTCTCACTATCATTTTGATTTGGTTAGACTCATCGGGCTTTTTTGAGAAGACCAGCTTTACTTCTTCACATTTTCTCATAATTAACAAAATTCTCATTCTACTTTTGTTTGATAGTTTTCACCTCTATCAGGGTCACTTTCAGTTCAACATTATACTCATATTGTTGAATAAAGGCTTTGTACAATATATTATAATCTTTTTGGGTACTTTCTTCCAAGGTATTGAACCAATTCTACACAACAGGATCCAATGAGAGCATGAATACCTTAAAGTTCAAGCCTTAGTAGCTCTAGCAGACTGCATGGCAGTGATGTACTGTTTAACATGCAAGTGAGGATTTTTTGTGCCATTGTACGTAGCGAAGGAAGGCGTCTTGAACTTGTAAGGGACCTCCTCATCTTGTTCGAACACCTTGTCTACTTCTAACATCTCATCAACTTTAAGCTTCTTTTCAAATTTCTTTTCTAAATCAACAATCCCCTTCTCCACGTTAGATGTTTCGATCTTTTTCACAGTTGCTTTCTCCACAATGTTCGGCTCTTTCTTCTTATCTTGAGGTTGAGGATCTTGGAAGTATTGAGCCTAATCATCATCATCATCAATAACTACCTTGTCATCATCAAAGGCTATCCCGCCAACCTTAGCTTTTCCTTTGTTCTTATGTTTCTTAGTACTAGAAGATGCCTTAACAGTGTTCCCCAAAAGTACAGCTAGTTGGCTCTTCATAGTCTCATCCAGGGCCTCCTTCAGTTCTTCCTTCTTGGCATTGAGGGAGTCTTCCACCATCCTTTGAATTTGTTCAGGTTCCATTACTCTTGGTAAGAAGCTAACTGAGTCGCTACTGGATTCTATGTCACTGGTATAGATTGGGTTGTCGTACGCTCTTGAACTGCTGTACTCCAGGTCTGTGATCCAGAAAGGATCAATGCCATGTAATGCAATGTGTGTATGCATGTATGCATATACGCACAAGTAACAAACAAACAAAGATAATTATGTTGTTCCTTTCAACTTTATAACCTCCACACACAAATGGCAAGTCTCTTTTTCTAGGTATATGGTCAACAAAAGATCAACATGAAATATTTTAGTTTTAAAAAATTTTCTCGAACGATTTTAACCCATAATTATTTTTTTAAATATAGAGGTCAATTCATGATAATTTCTATTAATTAAGTTTTAATCCATTGAATCAACCAAAAATAGTTTTTATGATATATTGAGGATTAAAATAAAATTAAAAGGTTTATCAGGAATAGATTTTCTATTCGAAAAAATAACTAATGATTTATGTCACAAATAAGCTAATGATTAACAATTATTGGTATAAATGTAGGCCCATAATTAATTTTTGATATTCCATAATTGACTTAGATAGTTGTAAGCTCGTTAAAGAAAAATGTTTAATTTGGATGAAGTGCAAAAATAGTTTTGTTTCAAAGCCCATTGTAAAAAGATTTTAAAAAAAAAAAGGATTTCGGGCTTTATATTTGGGCCATGAGGTAGTGTTTTATTAGTTTTTGTTATAGATTTGTATCTTATTTATTATGATAATTATTGTTTTTTTAGGTATTTTGGTAGTTTCAATCGGTTTATTTAGTGTTTTTATTAATTTTGGTAGTTTTAATTTATTTCAGTGTTTTTGTTATTTTTGTCCTAGTTTTAAGTGTGGTGTCATGTTTTGTTGGTTAATATTTATTTACTTCTTGTTAAAGTTTGTTTCAAGTTTTGTTTTAGGTTAAAAAGCCAAGGACCAAGAAGAAGGAAAAAATGGACAGTAGCTGAGACATGCAGAGGACACGGCCAAGCCACTGGTCGTGTCCCATACCAAGCTAAGGAAGAAGACCAAGACACAGAAGGTGACACATGCAAGGGATACGGCCAAGCTTGTGGCCGTGTCCCTCCAAAATTGTCCAACACGGCCAAGTTGTTTAAGCTTGGCCGTGTCACACTCAAGTCCAAAGCAAAAGAAAGATGAAAATCAAGCAGTAGATGACACCTTCAGGGGGACACGGCCAAGCTTGTTGGCGTGTCCCTCCAAGAACCTCAAACACGACCAAGGCCAAGTTCACTTGTCCTTGGCCGTGTAACTCATGGACTAAAGAAGACACGGATTTTTATTTTTATTTTTGATATTAACATTTTATATTTTGGATATTTTATTTTATATATTGTATTTTGTTTTTGAACATTTGTATTTGTGATAAAAAAAAGTTAGGGTTTTGCCTCACCAGGGACCGATGGAAAACAGGTTGAACCTTAACCCTTTTTCTTTATTATTCTTGTTTTCCATTGAGGACAATGTAAATTCTAAAGTGTGGGGTAATCTTTTAGCTTTTCTTTCATTTTTATTTTTCTTGGTGTGTTTTATTGTGTGTTGTGCATGGTATAATTGTTGAAAACTTATTGACTTTTCTTTGATTCTGGTATTATAGTTGAGACTTTAGTATCAGCATAGAGATTAACATTTGAATTCATTCAGGATCAATTTTCACATTCTGCAATTCATGACATATAAATCTTTGAGAACCCACCTTTGTGAGTTTTGAGCCTCATAGATTAAATATTATTGTCAATTGATTTTCTTTTCTTAAGTGTGCACCTTCATGATTTTGCATCTCTAGAGCTTGCTTTTGCATACTAATTGAACTCACATTATGATTTCATCTCAAGTTTTAAAATGATGAAGGCAAATTAGGTTAGCCATTTAGCTTAAAAAGACCTCCCTTAATATTGAATTCCTTAGTGAGCCAAGTTGAGCCTTTGACCTTTTCTTGATTGATCAACACAATTCTAAACTCAACATGTTCTTATTATCATCATACCTGCATTAAGGAATGGAGTTTCTTATGATATGACAATAGGGTGGTTTAATTTAAAAGTGTGGGGTAAGCAATAAAAAAAATCAAATTAAAAAAAAATTGTATTGCTATTTGGGGTTGAAATGCATACTTTGCACATTGTATTTGCTAAGAGTTGGTTAATCTTTTCCTCTTCATTTTAAGCTAGATGTTCCATGCAATTTTATATTTTGTATATATATATATATAAAAAAGAGAGAAAAATAAATAAATAAATAAATAAAAGAAAATAAAGAAAAGATATATATATATATATATATATATACAAAATTCATATATTTTCTAGCATTAGAGGAATGTCGACTCATGTACTTTTCTTTTAAATGTACAAGTATGTAAGATTATCAAGGGTTGGTGAATATGCCATTTGAGGGAGTTATGAGTTTTTGATCAAGAGTATTGTCTAATTTAGATACTCCATTTCTTGATGCTCCAGCTTAAATGTCTTTTCTCACACCTGCACCTTAGCCCCATTACATCTAAATAAAAGACCTTCGAATTATTTCTTGAGAAAATCAGTGAGGGAGATTGGATAATTAAGCAAGTATTTTGGTAGTTTTAATTTATTTTAGTATTTTTGTTATTTTTGTCCTAGTTTTAAGAGTGGTGTCATGTTTTGTTGGTTAATATTTATTTACTTCTTGTTAAAGTTTGTTTCAAGTTTTGTTTTAGGTTAAAAAGTCAAGGACCAAGAAGAAGGAAAAAATGGACAGTAGCTGATACATGCAGAGGACACGGCCAAGCCACTGGCCGTGTCCCATACCAAGCTAAGGAAGAAGAACAAGACACAGAAGGTGACACATGCAAGGGACACGGCCAAGCTTGTGGCCGTGTCCCTCCAAAATTGTCCAACACGGCCAAGTTATTTAAGCTTGGCCGTGTCACACTCAAGTCCAAAACAAAAGAAAGATGAAAATCAAGCAGTAGATGACACCTTCAGGGGACACGGCCAAGCTTGTGGCCGTGTCCCTCCAAGAACCTCAAACACGGCCAAGGCCAAGTTCACTTGTCCTTGGCCGTGTCACTCATGGACTAAAGAAGACGCGGATTTTTTGAGCGGAGGTTTCGTATAAATATTAGAATTAGGGTTTTTTCAAAGGGTTGTTGAGAGTTTGAGTTTTGTTTGAGCCGTCAAAGAACATTAGGGTTTTCATATCTTGTTTTCTTTGATCTTTTGATTACACTTTGATTAAACTAGCTTAGATTAGATTTGTTCTTACCATTGATACATTCTTCGAGCAAGTTCTAAACAAGAGATTCTTCAAGAGCTAAGAGAGTTTGTAATTTGGTTTTGTTCTCGAACTTTATCTCTTTAATTTCATTGGAATTGTACTCATGAATTCTTCTATGTCTAAATTGATTTCTTTGAATTTTAATGAGATGAGTATGTTTGATAGCATTATGAACTAATTTGATCTAGTCTAGGGTTTGTATGGATCTGCTATGATTTTATGAATTGGTTATTACTCTTAACTTAATTATTTCTTTAGCCTTGATTGAATGGATTATTGTTAATATATAATTGATTGGCCATCAATTATGTGTTTTAGGTATTAGATGATGGATTGAGAAATGAAGTCTAATGCTGGAATAATTCAATTAGGGACTTAGGTGAATTAGAGATATAACCTAGGAAAGGATTATTTCAATTGTAACAAGATTATTTGAGAGAGGTTTGAATGCGAAAGCTTATTTCCTTGATTCGATTAATTAAGTTGCTTGAGATTTAATCTTTGAAATTAAATTAGTTAAGAGGAATAACCGTTCATACATATAAGTAGTAGAGAAGTGCAAACCCTAGACCATTCTATTAAGTGAATCAATTCATCAGTCCAGTTTACTTTTATTTGTTTTAAACTTTAATCGATCTTCTTCATTAGTTGTTAGTGATTTAAATTTATTCATTACTTGTTATCTATAATCTGATAATCAATTAGCTTATCTAGCTTCCTTGTGAGACGACTTTGGGGCGATCACCTTTGCTACAGCTACCTCGTATACTTGCGAGTGACGCTTTGTGGTAGAGTTAATTAGAGCGCAACAGGTAGAAGGATTTTTAATCCATCTTTAAAAGATTTTATGTCCAAAGACCATATTGAAAAGTTTTAAAAATAATTTTGATTTTTTTTGGCTAAAAAGAATAAAACTATTTTGGGCCTACAATAGAGGGAGGTCATATTAGAAAAAGAACAAACCAAATAAGTCATAGTACAAACCAAGATATATCCATCATAGTCAAACAACAAGCAATTGGGTAAAAACTTAAGGAAAGTAGCTAGACCAATTATATGAGCTTTAGTCTTTTTGGTTAAAAAGTTTAAGCTCTCATAGCAAGTATATACCAAAAGGTACAAGGCGATGAGTGCTTATGCCATGCTCGATCTTCATACCTTGAGTGAAAGTATGATATTCCTTAAATAACATAACAAGGGTTACACAGGCATTCTAACTCATACACACATTGCAAACTAAATGATGCAATAAACAATATCATAATAAGAAAGAATAAAATAATATAAAGACCAACAAAATCAACTTCTCTTATCCCTAGTGGAGTCGCCACTGTGAGCGAAGATTATGGTTCTTGCAACTTCAACACTGTTAGGCTCAGGTCCTTAGAGAACACGGGCCTAAACCCAGAGAAAATAGAGTCACCACCCAGATGAGCCAGGAAAAAGAAAGGGGTGGATAACTCAATTCAGAAGGAATCCCAACCCCCTAATGGGTTTGAAAAGTTGGGTATATATAGAGAATGTGAGAATGACCTAGCACCCCCATTAAGTCTGGTTCATTGGAACCGACCTTCTTTTTAGGTCTAAATATTATTAAATTCTTAAATATTACGACATCATCCATATTACACACTATTTAAAAGAAAATAAGCATCCATCATCTTATTAAAATAAAAAAAATAAAATAGACACCTATCCAATGATGGAAACATGCCTTTACAATGTCCAATGTTTAAAAAGAAACCAAATAAGTGAATAAAATGGGGCATATAGGTGGAAACATATCTCTTACAAATTTCTAAAATCTATAAAATAAATTACATAATTTGCAAAACTACGGTTTAAATCATCAACTAATTCTAAGATTATGGCTACTGGATAAAACCTCTAAAATTGTGGTTGCTGGATGATATCTCTAAATTAAACCTGGTTGTATCAAACAATAGAGATTATTAATTTGAATTCAATTAAGATCAATTAATAAACCGTACTTTCATTTATTTGCTCCACCAAAAGAATGTTTTTTTTGAACCAAGTTGTGTTGTAGCTTCTGCCCAGATCAATTGTAGTTTTGGTTTCAGTGAAACAATTGTCCGAACAATTACTGAGTATCGATTTTCTCCTTGCTTAATTATTGCTACTGCCTCTCTTTAGTTAATTGATCGGTGTTGCTTGATGATTGTTTGTTGTTGCTAATCGCCGATTCAAATTGCCAATCCCTTCTTCGTTCCTTCAATCATCGATTTATAGGCAAAACCATCACTTAATCCTTAAACCTAATCTGCTTAATATGAGGTTTAAACGAATTATAGCTTGATTAGGAAACTAAAATGGCCGACTAAATTCTTTTATAATTCGGATTTGGAGGGTCTGGAGCCAGCTCATATCGATTTGGAAGGTCCAAATCGATATAAGCCTAGCTCATGTCGATTTGGATGCCCAAATTGACAAGAGCTATGTCTCATATCGATTTGGGACATATAATGTCTCATGTCTATTTGGCATAGTGGCTCATGTCTATTTGGCATAGTAGCTTATGTCAATTTAGCATATTGGCTTATGTATATTTGGCATAGTGTATCTATTTAGCATAATGCCTCCCTAAATTAGACCAGAGTCGGTTTGAACTTTTAAAATTAGGCCGAATTAGATTTAAGCTTTTTAAAATTGGATTGGACTTAATTCGGGCCTCTTAATTAGAACTAAGCTCATTCAGGGCCAAAATTAATGGTCTACATATACCTTGAGTAAAAGTATGATATCCCTTACATAACATAACACGGGTTTCACAGGCGTCCTAACTCATGCACACAATGCAATTTAAATATTGCAATGAACAATATTATAATAATAAAGAATAAAGTAATATAAAGACAAACAGAATCATCTTTTCTTATCTCCAGTAGAGTCACCACTATGAGCAAAAATTTTTGCTCTCACTCCTAAAAGGAATGGTTCTTGCGACTTCGGCACTGTTAGGCTCAGGGCCTTAGAGAACATGAGCCTATACACAAAAAAATAGAGCCACCACCTAGACGGGACGGAAAAAATAAAGGGGTGGATGACTCAATTTCTAAGGAATCCCTAGCCCCTTATTGGGTTTGAAAATTTAGGTACTCATGTGAAAGGCGAGAAATGACCCAACACCTCCATAACATCCAGTTTGTTGGAACCGATCTCTTTTTCAGGTCTAAATATTATTAAATTCTTAAATATTATAATATTATCCATATTACATGCAATAGAAATAAAGAAATAAACATCCATCATATTATTAAAATAAAGCAAATAAAATGGGCACCATCCAATGACGAAAACATGCTCTTACAACTGTTTAATATCCAATATCCACAACTAACTAAAATAGGACACCTATCATTTGGTGAAAATATACCCTTTACATTAATCCTAAAACTTAAAATAAATTAATTTACATTGAACTTAATAAATGAGGTACCCAAAAAATAAAAACATACCTCTTACATCCTTAAAATCAAAATAAACCAATTGAAGCATTCAACTATTCATCATAAGTAAAACATCAATAGATCATTTATCATAAACATATAATAATGAATCAAACAATCAAATCTAAGTTTTAATCTTGAGTAAAGCATAAGATATGTAAAATTGGGGTTTACATGTTAAACTAGGACTTATAGGATTTAAATCGTGATTTTAGGTTTTGAAAATAAAATTAGGATTTTTAAGGTAAAAATATAATTTTAGGATTTTAATATGCCAATTAGGGTTTCGGTGATCAAACTAGATTTTTAGGGTTAAAATGTAATTTTAGGGTTTTATGGATGAAAATTAAGGTTTTGGTTTAGAATTAGGGTTTTGAATATTGAAAACTAGGGTTTTTATGAGATTAAGGTTTTAAAATTATAATTTAAGATATTAGTTTTTTAAAATAAGCCAATAGTGTTTTAGGTAATTAAATTGGAGATTTAAATCAAATCCTCAACTATTGGATATTTGAAACAACTGAATTATTGATTAACTAAGCTATTGGACGAAACAATGTTGAATGAATTAAACTACCGTGACTTTGAAACAAATGAAAAGAAGTTACTGGATATGAAAATATATATAATCAATGTTGTTTCAAAGAAAATAATTTACTAGACACGAACATATATAGAATCAATGTTTAAAACCATGACCAAAGCAACTTATATTGAATTTAAATTTATTAAGTATAGGGAACATACTTTCATTCGTTGGCTCCACAAAAGGAAAAGAGATCACGTAGCTAACTGTTTGAATCTAGTAAATTTCTGGCTGGAGATAAAGTGCAATTAAGGACAGTTCTTTTCCTGCCTCTTAATTGTTGTCTCTGTATTAATTGTTGCTTTGTTTCTATATTTAAATCCTACCAATAGGATTTGTTGTTGCCTCCCTCTTTTCTGTGTTTATTATTGCTATTAATCCTATTTTTGATAATTCTTGGCTGCTAGGATTTTTCTAATTATTTTCCTGCTTGCTTGCTGCTCGGTAAACTTATTCTTTTGATCCTCCCTCCCCTGTCTTTTGATAATTCTCTTCTATTTATAATGTTTCATCAGGGTAAAAACATTTCCTCAGTACTAATGTTTCTCAGATATCTTATTGTAATCTAAGAGTCTACCGATTTTAGCACATTTAGGAAGTTAATTACTATAAGGGCTTGCTCCATGTCCCTTGTAGCGAATTGGCTATGGCAATTCAATCCAGGCAAGGCTTGGGACAATGCCAATTCCCCCCAGGTATGGTCTGAGATAAATTGCCATGGCCAATTTGTCCTAGGCCCCCCAGGCAAAGCCAATTAGCCTCGGGTCCCAAGCAAGGGTCTGGGGCAAATTAGCCTTGCCTAGGGTGAATTCGCAAGGCCTGGGATGAATTGGCCATGCCAATTCACCTCAGGCATGGTCTAGTACTAATTGGCAAGGCCAATTCACCATGGCCAGCCTGGTAATGAATTGGCTAAGCCAATTTTGGGTCGAACCAGATTGCTTTGTGATTTTAAGACTGTATCAGACCTATTTTAGGCTTTTAAAATTAAACTAATCTTGAATTGGGGCCTTAAAATTGGACTGGATTTGATTTAAATATTTAAAAATTTAACAAGACTAGATTTAATCTTCTAAAGTTATACTACTCTAGGTTTAATCTTTTTAAATCTATTTTGGCCTTTTAATTAGATCTAAATTTAATTCGGGCCAAAATTAAGGGTCTACACTTTTGTACTCAAATCCATATAAGGAAAGAATAATTATTCAGCTCACTAAAATCACTAGGATGGGGTTCATGAATTCATAAAATGTCAGTTTTAAAATGATCCATTTTGTGGAAGCAAGACGTCCTATCTTTCCAATAATAATAACCTATCATTATGAATGAACGCCTCTAAGTCAAAATCTCGGCTAAAAGTGACGCGTGCATTTATCGACCATTTATTTCATAAAATCTCATTAGGTGACTGATAAAATCCTTTGCAGATGACATAAATACATGATAGGGTATGTAAGTGGCAGAGTGGCCTTGCTGCCACATCCATTGAGATTTAACCCTTTGTCGCTTTGATTTGAATAGGCTATATTCTTCTTCCTGACCAGCTTTGACATTTCTTTTTCACTTATGTGACTAAGCATTTTATGCCATATCTCTGCTATGTTATTTTTCTCTACTGCATTAACTATGCTCTTGGGAACTTTAGCTTGCATCACATAAAGTATAGACGATTTTTTACCTCGAGCCACAATGAGAGAACTTTTAGTGAGTTCTCATTGGCCATTTTAGAAAGTATTGCAGTATTCTTCACATCTTTTAATAATAGTCTAGTGCCATTATTGGTCTCTAAATGAATATCACCAACACCAACAATCTTAGCACTATTATCATTGCCCATTTTAATTATCCTAAAGTCACATGGTATATAAGTGGCAAAGAACTTCCTCCAGGCTGTAGTATAAATAGAGGTACCAATATCAATCACTCAACTGGTCTCATGATCAACCACATTGACTGCATCATCATTGTAAATGAGAAGAAATTCATGTTCAGTTGTAGCATCAATTCTTTCATCATCGTTATCATCTTTCTTTTTATCCTTCCTTTTTCCATTTTTAGCAATATTTCTTGATATGCCCTTTTTTATGAGACAATGATGGCATTCAACATTGGCAAAGTTATTAGATTTACCTCGACTAGCATCACTACTTTTAATCTCTATTACTTAAGCTCTTGTTTTGACTTCTCCCCTTATTAGTTGTAGCCAAAATATTTTATTATGAGAACAAGGAAACACCTTGTGAGCGCCTTCTCAACTCTTTATTTAGGTTACCACTTTTTTACTAATTCCATTGTAACACCTTTAGGAGAAATTTTTTTTAATGAAATCTTTAAAGTCTCTCAAGACTCTGGCAATGAAACGAGTACTAACAGAGTAAGCCCCTCATTATCAATGGTGACACCATATATGATCTACAATTTTTTGAAACTCATTCAAGTAATCCACAATAGAATTGCATTCTCTATATCTTATCTGCATTAATTTTGTGAAATAAAATAATTTATTATTGCCGATCTTTGAAGCATACAATTCTTCAAGCTTGTTTCATAACGATCTTGTATGGTTCTCACCACAAATAAATGCATCTTCGACAAATTGTCGAATGAAACCATATTCTTGCTTTTGCTCAAATTTTGATTCTTTATTTGTCTTGTTTTTGGGTTTACTCATACTAAACACTGGTAAATGCATCTTTATTACAAATAGGAGATCATTCATCTTGGATATCTAAATATGGTAATTTGAGTCATTTAAGTTTGTCATTTTGCTCGTTTTCACTTCCATCTCTTCCAAGCAACGCTCTTATACCAATTAAAGAGGAAATTGAGAAATAAATCCCAAGTTAGCGGTGCAATGGGATTGGCAGATTATAGTAATTAAATAAATAATATGAGAAAAATAAAAATAATCAATAAAAGAGATATACCAATATTTAACATGGTTGACCCTTTTAATTTAGGCTACATCCACGAACCAAAATCTAAATAATTTTTTCACTAATAAATAGTAGGATTACAAAACAAAGACTTTTCTAAAAATATTTTAGAAATAAAACCCAAAATTACCAACCACACGGGGGAGAAATGTTGTTAGTAGAGGGAGAATTATGGGGCGGTATCAACCACATGAGTACCATTATGCTTTGATCTGGAATGGAATGAGGAATTTTTTTCGAGATGAGTGACACTCTAAATATCACAATAGAGTAAATATCTATCTTGTTGTAACTCAAGTTCTTTTAAGAATCTCTTCGTCCATAGGAACTCTTTACATGCTTCAGTTGTAGCAATAAATTTTGCTTTGGTTGTTGAGAGAGCAACACACTTCTATAGCCTTAATTATCGTGATATTGCTTTCATTGTAAATGAATTCAAATAGCCTGATATAGACTTGCTCGAATTAACATTGCCTGCTATATTTGTATATGTATAGCCAACTAACACATGCTTTCCATCTTCAAAACATAAACATATTTTGGAGGTTTCATATTTGAAAGGATCCGACTTACTACTCTCATTGAGTTAATAATATCTGGTCATGTACAAACAATGGCACATCGAACTCCCAACTGCTGAAGCATGTGGAAAACCCTAGTCATCTCTTCTTTCTCTTTCTCTGTGGAAGGATATTATTTCAAACTTAATCTAAAGTAATTACAAGAGGATAACTAACTACTTTTAGTTTTATCCATGTTGAACCTCTGAAGTACTTTCTTAATGTATTTCTCTTGTGACAGCCATAATTTCTCGGTGCCTTTGTCTCTAATTATCTTCATGCTCCTAAATTTATCTTTGTGGCCCCAAGTCTTTCATAGCAAAAGGCTCAACTGCTTCTTTAAAAAGTACTTTCTTAACGTATTTCTACTGTGATAGCCACAATTTCTTAGTACCTCTGTCTTTAATTATCTTCATGCTAGGAATTTATTATTTTGGCCCCAAGTCTTTCATAGCAAAAGGATCAACTGCTTCTTCAAATTGTTGATTTTAGAGATGTTCTAGCCAATGATTAACATATCATCCACATAAAGTAACAGAATAATGAAATTATCATCAGAGAATTTCTTCACAAATACACAGTAATATGAATTAGTCTTCTTATGTATGACCTTGCTCTCCCATAAATGATTCAAACTTTTTGTATCATTGTCTCGGTGCCTACTTCAAGCTGTATAAGCTTTTCTTTAACTAGCAAATATAGTCCTCTTTTTCTTTTTCTTCAAGAACCCTATGGTTGTTCCATGTATATCTCTTCCTCCAAGTCACCATGAAGGAAGACAATGTTCACATCCATATGCTCGATTTTCAAATTGAGGCTTGCAGCTAATCCCAACACTGTACGAATGAATGGATGTATTGGTGAAAATATCTCATCAAAGTCAATTTCCTTTGGTTAAATCCCTTAATAGTAATATGGCTCTGAATTGTGGCTAAGAACTATGTTCTTCATTCTTTATCTTGAACACCCATTTATTTTTCAAAGCCCATTTGCCTGTTGGCAACTTCACTACTCAAATGTTTTCTTCTCATGCAAGGATTTTAACTCATCTTGCATGGCTTCAATCCATTTCTTTTTATGTTCATCTGCCATGGCTTCTTGAAAATTCTTAGGTTCTTCCCAATCAGTAAGAAATACGTACTGATTACTTGAGTATCTAGCAGAAGGTTGTCTAACTCTAATAGATCTTCTTATTAGTTCTTGAGATGCATATGGTACTGTTGGTTGATTTTGAAAATCATCTTCGTTAGAAAAGAGGTTGATTATGGATGGAAGCATCATCACCTTCAGTAATCTGCTGGCCATCTTAAATTTCATCTCCAATTTGTCTCGACACCACTTTTGGAGGAACTAACTCAAGATTTGTTGAACAACCATCGAAGCTAGAAACATTCTCCTAGGCCTTCTCAATATCTTTGATGGTCTCATCTTCAATAAATATTGTATCACGACTTCTAACAAGCATCTTCTAAATTGGATAATAGAATCAATAGCCAAGCTCATCTTGACCATACATTATCGTGTTTTAACATCTAGCTTTGACTGCTCATCCTTTGCACCTAAAAACTATGATCAAAAGAGATATCCCTTCCAAACCACACTATTTATGGAATATCAAACTTCAAAGGAACACACGATAGAAGATTCAAAATATACACTACAGTACTCAATGCTTCAACCCAAAATGACTTTGGCAACTTTGTATAGCAAACATCTGAATCTCTCTATGAGAGTCTTGTTCATTCTCTCAGCTATACCATTCAGTTAAAGAGTTTTTGATAATGTCAATTTGTGTCGAATGCCTTGCTTCTTGCAATATATCTGAAGTGATCCAATGTACTCACTCTCATTATCTGACTTGATACATTTTAATTTCTTCCCAATTTCTCTCTCAACTAGGGCTTGAAACTATTTAAATACCTCTACATCAACACATTTGCTTAAATGAACACTGCTCAAATAGGTGACGTGACTAAGCCTTTTATGTCAGATATCTGCTACGTCATCTTTCTTTACTGCAGTAACTCTTGGAGACTTTAGCAAACATCACATAACTCTTAAAGAGAACCTTTGGTGAGTTTCCATTGGCCATTTTGGAAGAAGATATTGCAATATTCTTCATCATTAAGCTTCAGAGTAGAAATCAAATTGAACATGATGAGAACATGCTTTACATCTTTTAAAAGTAGCTTAGTGTCGTTATTGGTCTCTAAGTGAACATCACCAATACCAACAATCTTAACACTACCATCATTGTCCATTTTAACTATCCTAAACTCACATAGTGTGGTGTATAGTGGCAAAGAACTCCCTCCGGACAGCATGAATAGAGGAACCAATATCAATCACTATTAGTCACCAACTAGTCTCATTATCAACTATATTGACTGCATCATTATTTTAAATGAGAAGAAATTCATGTTCAGTTGTAGCAGTAATTCTCTTATAATTGCTGTCATCTTTTTTTATATCCTTCCCTTTCTCCTTTTTTCATTTTCAATAATATTTCTTGATGCTCTTTTTATGATAATTATGACATTCAACATTTTTTTAGATTTACCTCGATTAGCATCTCTACTTTTATCTCCATTATTTAAGCCTTTATTCTGACTTATCCCTATAATAGTTATAGCCAAAATATCTGATTATCGTCTTCTCATTTCTTCACTTAGGGTGTTACTAATTTCATTGTAACAACACTTTTAAGAGTAGAATTTATTAATGAACAAGACTCTGGCAATGAAGCGAGTACCATTAGAGCAAGCACCTCATTATCAAAGGTGACACTAGTGCCCAACAATTGATCTGCAATTTCTTAAAACTCATTCAAGTGACCTGTAATGAAATTTATCTATGTCTCATCTGCATTAATTTTATGAGATAAAATAATTTATTATTACCAGCCTTTGAAGTATATAATTCTTTAAGTTATAACGAACTTGCATGGGTCTCATCACAAATAAAGTCGGGTTTACTGATACTAAATACTAGTAAATGCATCTTTGTTACAAAATAAGAAATTGTTGGGAAATAAATATTATCACTCTATTTTTCTTAAACCAGATTAGTAGGAAAGTGAAAAATAAATGCGGAATAGTAACACGCAATTTGTTAACGGAGTTCGGCCAATTATGCCTACGTCTCCGGAGCTGCTGCAGACTTCTATTAAGGAGAAAAATACACCGTGTTTATAAACACTCACACCTCACACCCAATTATCCCCAAAAATTTTAACATAAATTCTTTTAAAGAAATTTCCTAATAAACGTGATCAAGAGCACAAAAATTACTTGACTTAATTTTTGCTAGACCCGCTCTGATCTTCCTCTCTATTAATTTTCTTTCTATTCTCTCTAATTTTCTCTCATCATAACAATGGCCAAAGGGCTATTTATATAGAAAAATTATAACATATGAACATAATGGTTGGTGAGATTTGTCAAAGGTTAGGCATCTCTTTTACCAAAGTTAGGCACCTCCATTTTTTACCACTATTACTTAAGTTAGGCACCTCCATTTTTTACCACCATTACTTAAGTTAGGCACCTCCATTTTTGACATTTTATTAAAAATCTCCCACTTGAAGACTGATTTCAATCTGTCTTCACACTTCGATCTATGCAACAGCTCTTCTATGATCTACTTCTACTGCAGGCCAACTGAAGCTGAACACAGCTTCAGTTTGTCAGTCGACACTGTCTTCGTTAACATGTCTGCTGGATTTTGAGTTCCACTGATCTTCTCAAGTTTCAAAATCCCATTTTCCAAAAGTGATCGGATAAAGTGATATCGCAACTGTATGTGCTTCGTTCTGGCATGAAAAGACGGATTCTTCACTAGATGTATGTCACTTTGACTGTCGCAATGCAAAACATTATTTTCTTGTTTCTTGCCTAATTCTTCCAAGAAACTTTGGAGCCAGATCATCTCCTTGTTGGCTTCTGTGACAGCGACATATTCTGTTTCAATTGTGGAGAGAGCAACTATCTTCTGTAGTTGAGAGACCCAGCTCACTGCGGTACCTCCTAGAGTATAGACATACCCTGTAGTGCTCTTTCTGACGTCAACATTTCCGGCTAAGTCAACATCCACATAGTCCGCTAGTGTCGTATCTCCACCTTGAAAACAAAGTGCCTTATCTGTGGTACCCCGAAGATATCTGAGGATCCACTTGATTGCTTCGCAGTGTATCTTGCCTGGATTATTCATGTACCTGCTAACAGCTCCCACTGCTTGAGCAATATCTGGCCTGGTACAAACCATGGCATACATCCAACTCCCAATTGCTGAGGCATACGACACATTTTCCATGTGTATGTTCCTCCTCCGTCTTCGGTGACTGTTCTTTGGAGAGTCTGAAATGAACACCTAAAGGTGTGCTCACTGGTTTAGCATCTTGCATGTTGAATCTGGCTAGTACTTTGGTGATGTACTCAGCCTGTGACAACATTAAAGTCCTCGACTTCGTGTCTCTCTTGATCCTCATTCCAAGAATCTGCTTTGCAGCACCCTGATCTTTCATTGCAAACTGCTTCGATAATTTCTGTTTTAAATTTTTAATCTCTTGCATGTTTGAACCTGCAACGAGCATGTCATAAACATATAATAATAAAATAATAAAGCTACTATCAAACTTCTTAATGTAGCAACAATGATCTGCTTGGCATTGTGAAACCGCTGCTGCCCATAAAGCTATCAAACTTCCTGTACCACTGTCTAGGAGCTTGTTTCAAACCATACAAACTTTTCGTCAACTTGCACACTAGGTTTTTCTTGCCTGCCTTAATGAAGCCTTCTGGCTGCTTCATATAGATCTCTTCCTCCAAATCTCCATGAAGGAATGATGTCTTTACATCTAACTGTTCAAAATGTAAATTCTCTGCAGCTACTATTTTCAACACTAGTCTGATTGTCGTAAGCTTTACGACTGGAGAAAAAATTTTAGTATAGTCAACACCTTCCTTTTGCTGAAAACCTTTTACAACCAATCTTGCTTTATAGCGTCTACTCCCATCATGATCTTCTTTGATCCTGTAAATCCACTTGTTATGGAGTGCTTTCTTATCTTGTGGTAGTTCAACTAATTCCCATGTCTGATTTGACATGAGTGAGTCCATCTCATCTTTCATGGCAGACTCCCACTTGACTAAATCCTCCACTTGCATTGCTTCATCGTAGCACTCTGGTTCACCATTGTCTGTCAGCAATAAGTAATGCAAAGAAGGCGAGTAACGTTGGGTTTGTCTAGGAATTCTGGAGGAGCGTCTCAATTCCGGCATGCTTGGCTCCTCTGCTTCAAGACTATTCTGAACATCATTTCCAGAAATCTCCTCGAACTCAGCAAATTCCTTATTTTCAGCATCTGTCTTGGAGCTGCTTGATTCTGCTGTTAGCCTATCTTTTTACATCACATTCTCGTTGAATATGACATCTCGGCTTCTTACGATCATCCGATTTTTATAATCCCAAAACCGGTAACCGAACTCATTACCACCATATCCAACAAAGAGACATTTTTTAGACTTGGCATCAAGTTTACTTCTTCCAGCAGAATCTATATGTATGTAAGAGATACAACCAAACACTCTTAAGTGTGAAAGGTTTACCTCTTTTTTGCTCCATGCTTCCTCTGGTATTTCACCATCCAGAGGTACTGAAGGCCCACGGTTGATCAGGTAGGCCGCAGTGTTGACAAATTCATCCCATAAATTCTTGGGCAAGTCAGCGTGTATCCTCATGCTTCTTGCACATTTATTCAGAGTTCTGTTTATGCGCTCAGCTACGCCGTTTTGCTACGGTGTCATAGGAACTGTTTTTTCCATCTTGATTCCACTGCTTGAGTAAAATTCTCTGAACCTTCTATCTCTGTACTCCCCTCCATTGTCAGACCTCAATCGCTTGACTTTCAAGTCAGTTTCATTTTCCTCCATGGCCTTCCATTTTCTAAATGTATCAAAGACTTCTGATTTCTTCTTCAGAAAATACACCCATACTTTTCTCGTTGAATTATCAATGAATGTGACGTAATACAATGAGCCTGCAAGAGATGGAACTGGAGATGGTCTCCATACATCGGTATGTACCAACTCGAGCTTTTCTACCTGGGGTGTCTTGCCAGTTTTCGTGAAACTGACCTTCTTTTGTTTCCCAAAGATGCAGTCTTCACATAGACCAACATCTACACTTTTAAGTTCTGGCAACTTTCCCTTTGATAGAAGTGCCTTCATCCCTTTCTCGCTCATATGGCCAAGCCTCTGGTGCTATAGATTTGAATCAGCATCCGCTACTGCGATGATGTTCTCTATGTTTGAGGTTATATAAAGAGTACCGGTCTTCTTACCACGAGCAATGACAAGTGCTCCAAACGGTCTTCTTACCACGAGCAATGACAAGTGCTCCTTTGGTAATTTTTCATTCACAATCTATGAAGGTCGTATAATAACCTTCTTCATCAAGTTGTCCCACAGAGATCAAATTCCTTTTGAGACCAAGAATATGTCTCACTCCTTGCAGCTTCTAGGCAGTCCTATTTGGCAACTTTAATTTGACATCTCCTTTTCCTATGATCTTCAAGGTTTCATCATCGGCTAGATGAACCTTTCTGAAATCACCACTGACATAGTTTTTCATGATTTCTCGGCATGGAGTGGAGTGAAAAGATACCCCTGAATCCAAGATCCATGATTCAATCGGACTGTTAATGCTTAGAATCATAGCATCGCCTGCATCCTTGGTCACGTTTACAGATTCCTGTGCGCCGGTATCTTTCTTCGGAGCTCGGCAATCCTTCTTAAAGTGACCCTTCTTGCCACAATTATAACACTTGAAATCTTTCTTCCCCGATCTAGATTTGCCCCTTCTAGATCTTGATCTACCATAGTCTGAATTTCTGTCTGAAGCTCTCCCTCTAGACTCTGTGTGTAGAGCTGAAGAGGTTGATGCTTCTCCTGATTCTCTTCGCTGAATTTCTTCACTCAATACCAGATCTCATACATCGTCAAATTTTAATTTGGTATTTCCTGACGAACTGCTGACCGCTGTAACGGTAGCACTCCAATTGTCTGGTAGAGATGATAAGAGAATTAAAGCCCGAACTTCATCATCGAATTCAATTTCCACTGAACTCAATTGGGTTGTGACTGTGTTGAGTTCATTCAGATGTTGGGCCACCGATGCCCCTTCTGCCATTCGAAAATTAAATAACCACCCCATCAAGTGAACTTTATTTGCGGCCAATGGCTTTTCATACATGCTGGAGAGAGCCAACATAAGACCCGCCGTGGTCTTTTCTTTGGCTATGTTGAAAGCAACATTACGGGATAATGTTAATCTAATAACTCCAAGGGTTTGTCTGTCCAGAAGGTTCCAATATTCTTCTTTCATGCCTTCTGATTTTATTTGTGAAAGAGGTTGATACAGCTTTTTCTGATACAAATAATCTTCAATCTGCATTTTCCAAAAGCTAAAGTCCGTACCATCGAACTTTTCAATTCTCACTTTTCCTTCGTTTATGGCCATCGCTCCCACTCAAACCTTGGCTCTGATACCAGTTGTTGGGAAATAAATATTATCACTCTATTTCCCTTAAACCAGATTAGTAGGAAAGAGAAAAATAAATGCGGAATAGTAACACGCAATTTGATAACGGAGTTCAGCCAATTATGCCTATGTCTCCGGAGTTGCTGCAGACTTCTATTAAGGAGAAAAATACACCGTGTTTATAAACACTCACACCTCACACCCAATTATCCCCAAGAATTTTAACAAAAATTCTTTTAAAGAAATTCCCTAATAGACGTGATTAAGAGCACAAAAATTACTTGACTTAATTTTTGCTAGACCAGCTCTGATCTTCCTCTCTATTAATTTTCTTTCTATTCTCTCTAATTTTCTCTCATCATAACAATGGCCAAAGGGCCATTTGTATAGGAAAATTATAACATGTGAACATAATGGTTGGTGAGATTTGTCAAAGGTTAGGTATCTCTTTTACCTAAGTTAGGCACCTCCATTTTTGACCACTACCACTTAAGTTAGGCACCTCCATTTTTTACCACCATCACTTAAGTTAGGCACCTCCTTTTTTGACATTTCTGGCTAGAGATAAAATGCAATTAAGGACAGTTCTTCTTCTTGCCTCTTGGTTGTTGTGTCTGTATTAATTGTTGCTTTGCTTCTGTATTTAATTCTTGCCAATAGGATTTATTGTTGCCTCCCTCTTTTCTGTGTTTATTGTTGCTATTAATCCTATTTTTGATAGTTATTGGCTGCTAGGATTTTTCTAATTGTTTTCCTACATGCTTGCTGCTCGGTAAACTTATTCTTTTGATCCTCCCTCCCCTGCCTTTTGATAATTCTCTTCTATTTATAATGTTTTATTAGGGTAAAAACTTTTCCTCAGTACTAATGCTACTCAGATATCTCATTGTAATCAGAGAGTCTACCGATTTTAGCACGTTTAGGAAGTTAATTACTATGTGGGCTTGCTCCATGTCCCTTATGGTGAATTGGCTATGGTAATTCGACCCAGGGAAGGCTTGGGACAATGCCAATTCCCCCCAGGTATGGTCTGGGATAAATTGGCATGGCCAATTCGTCCCAGGCCCCCCAAGCAAGGCCAATTCTCCTCAGGCCCCAGGCGAGGGTCTGGGGCAAATTGGCCTTGCCTGTGGTGAATTGGCAAGGCCTGGGATGAATTGGCCATACCAATTCGCCTTAGGCATGGTCTGGTACTAATTGGCAAGGCCAATTCACCATGGCCAGCCTGGTAACGAATTAGCTAAGCTAATTTTGGGTCGGACCAGATTGCTTTGTGATTTAAGACTGTATCGGACCTATTTTAATCTTTTAAAATTAAACCAATCTTGAATTGGGGCTTTAAAATTGGACTGGACTTGATTTAAACATTTAAAATTTTAACAAGACTAGATTTAAGCTTCTAAAGTTGTACCAGACTAGGTTTAATCTTCTTGAATCTATTTTGGCCTTTTAATTAGATCTAAATTTAATCCGGACCAAAATTAAAGGTCTACACTTTTGTACTCAAATCCATATAAGGAAAGAACAATTATTCAGCTCACTAAAATCACTAGGATGGGGTTCATGAATTCATGAAATGTCATGTTTAAAATGATCCATTTTATGGAAGCAAGACATCTTATCTTTCCAATAATAATAACCTATCATTATGATCGAACGCCTCTAAGTCAAAATCCCGGCTAAAAGTGACGCATGCATTTATTGACCATTTATTTCATAAAATCTCATTAGGTGACTGATAGAATCCTTTGCAAATGACTTAAATACGTGATAGGGTATGTAAGTGGTAGAGTGGCCTTGTTGCCACATCCACTGAGATTTAACCCTTTGTCGCTTTGATTTGAATAGGCTATATTCTTCTTCCTAACCAGCTTTGACATTTCTTTTTCACTTATGTGACTAAGCATTTTATGTCATATCTCTACTATGTTATTTTTCTCTACTGCATTAACAATGCTCTTGGGAACTTTAGCTTGCATCATATAAAGTATAGGCGATTTTTTACCTCGAACCACAATTAGAAAACTTTTGGTGAGTTCTCATTAGCCATTTTAGAAAGTATTGCAGTATTCTTCACGTCTTTTAATAACAATCTAGTGCCATTATTGGTCTCTAAATGAATATCACCAACACCAACAATCTTAGCACTATTATCATTGCCCATTTTAATTATCCTAAAGTCACATGGTATATAAGTGGCAAAGAACTTTCTCCGGGCTGTAGTATGAATAGAGGCACCAATATTAATCACTCAACTGATCTCATGACCAACCACATTGACTGCATCATTATTGTAAATGAGAAGAAATTCATGTTCAGTTGTAGCATCAATTCTGTCATCATCGTTATCATCTTTCTTTTTATCCTTCCTTTTTCCATTCTCAGTAATATTTCTTGATATGCCCTTTTTTATGAGACAATGATGGCATTCAACATTGGCAAAGTTATTAGATTTACCTCGACTAGCATCACTACTTTTAATCTCTATTACTTAAGCTTTTGTTTTGACTTCTTCCCTTGTTAGTTGTAGCCAAAATATTTTATTATGAGAACAAGGAAACACCTTGTGAGTGCCTTCTCAACTCTTTATTTAGGATACCACTTTTTACTAATTCCATTGTAACACCTTTAAGAGAAATTTTTTTAATGAAATCTTCAAAGTCTCCCAAGACTCTGGCAATGGAGTGAGTACTAACAAAGTAAGCACCTCAATATCAATGGTGACACCGTATATGATCTATAATTTCTTGAAACTCATTCAAGTAATCCGCAATAGAATTGCATTCTCTATATCTCATCTGTATTAATTTTGTGAAATAAAATAATTTATTATTGCCGATCTTTGAAGCATATAATTTTTCAAGTTTGTTCCATAACGATCTTGTATGGTTCTCACCACAAATAAATGCATCTTCGACAAATTGTCGAATGAAACCATATTCTTGCTTATGCTCAAATTTCAATTCTTTATTTGTCTTGTTATTGGGTTTACTCATACTAAACACTGGTAAATGCATCTTTATTACAAATAGGAGATTATTCATCTTGGATATCTAAAAATGGTAATTTGAGTCATTTAAGTTTATCATTTTGCTCGTTTTCACTTCCATCTCTTCCAACCAACGCTCTAATACCAATTAAAGAGGAAATTGAGAAATAAATCCCAAGTTAGCAGTGCAATGGGATTGGCAGATTATAGTAATTAAATAAATAATACGAGTAAAATAAAAATAATCAATAAAAGAGAGACATCAATATTTAACATGGTTGACCCTTTTAATTTAGGCTACGTCCATGACCCAAACTCTAAATAATTTCTTCTACTAATAAATAGTAGGATTACAAAACAGAGACTTTTCTATAAAATATTTCAGAAATAAAACCCAAAATTGCCAACCACATGGGGGAAAAAAGTTTTTAGTAGAGGGAGAATTATGGGGTTGTATCAATCACATGGGTACCATTATGCTTTGATCTGGAATGGAATGAGGAATTCTTTTCGAGATGAGTGACACTCTGAATATCACAATAGAGTACATATCTATCTTGTTGAAACTCAAGTTCTTTTAAGAATCTCTTCATCCATAGGAACTCTTTGTGTGCTTCAATTGTAGCAATAAATTTTCCTTTGGTTGTTGAGAGAGCAACACACTTCTATAGCCTTAATTACCGTGATATCGCTCTCATTGTAAATGAAATCAAATAGCCTGATATAGACTTGCTCGAATCAACATTGCTTGCTATATTTGTATCTATATAGCCAACTAACACATGCTTTCCATCTTCAAAACATAAACATATTTTGGAGGTTCCATATTTGAAAGGAATTGACTTACTACTCCCACTGAGTGAGTGATATCTGGTCATGTACACACCATGGCACATCAAACACCCAACTGCTAAAGCATATGGAAAACCCTATTCATCTCTTCTTTCTCTGTGGAAGGATATTATTTCAAACTTAATCTAAAGTAATTAGCAAGAGGATAACTAACTACTTTTAGTTTTATCCATGTTGAACCTCTAAAGTACTTTTTCAATGTATTTCTCCTGTGACAGCCATAATTTCTTGGTGCCTCTGTCTCTACATGCTCCTAAATTTATCTTTGTGGCCCCAAGTCTTTCATAGCAAAAGGCTCAACTGCTTCTTTAAAAAGTACTTTCTTAACGTATTTCTTCTATGACAGCCACAATTTCTTAGTACCTCTGTTTTTAATTATCTTCATGCTAGGAATTTATCACTTTGGCCCTAAGTCTTTCATAGCAAAAGGCTCAACTGCTTCTTCAAATTGTTGATTTTAGAGATGTTCTAGCCAATGATTAACATATCATTCACATAAAGTAACAAAATAATGAAATTATCATCAGAGAATTTCTTTACAAATACACAGTGATATGAATTAGTCTTCTTATGTATGACCTTGCTCTCCCATAAATGATTCAAACTTCTTGTATCGTTGTCTAGGTGCCTGCTTCAAGTTGTATAAGCTTTTCTTTAACTAGCAAATATAGTCCTCTTTTTCTTTTTCTTCAAGAACCCTATGGTTGTTCCATGTATATCTTTTCCTCCAAGTCACCATGAAGGAAGACAATGTTCACATCCATATGCTCGATTTTCAAATCGAGGCTTGCAGCTAATCCCAATACTGTACGAATGAATGGATGTATTGGTGAAAAGATCTCATCAAAGTCAATTTCCTTTGGTTAAATCCCTTAATAGTAATATGGCTCTGAATTGTGGCTAAGAACTATGTTCTTCATTCTTTATCTTGAGCACCCATTTATTTTTCAAAGCCTATTTGCCTATTAGCAACTTCACCACTCAAATGTTTTCTTCTCATGTAAGGATTTCAACTCATCTTGCATGGCTTCAATCCATTTCTTTTTATGTTCATCTGCCATGGCTTCGTGAAAATTCTTAGATTCTTCCCAATCAGTAAGAAACATGTACTGATTACTTAAGTATCTAGCAGAAGGTTGTCTAACTCTAGTAGATCTTCTTATTGGTTCCTAAGCTGCATCTAGTACTGGTGGTTGATTTTGAAAATCATCTTCATTAGAAAAGAGGTTGATTTTGGATGGAAGCATCATCATCATCATCAGCAATCTGCTGGCCATCTTAAATTTCATCTCCAACCTGTCTTGACACCACTTTTGGAGGAACTAACTCAAGATTTGTTGAACTACCATCGAAGCTAGAAACATTCTCGTGGGCCTTCTCAATATCTTTGATGGTCTCATCTTCAATAAATACTGTATCATGACTTCTAACTATCATCTTATAAATTGGATCATAGAATCGATAGCCAAGCTCATCTTGACCATACATTATCGTGTTTTAGCATCTAGCTTTGACTGCTCATCCTTTGCACCCAAAAACTATGATCAAAAGAGATATCCCTTCCAAACCACACTATTTCTAGAATATCAAACTTCAAAGGAACACACAGTAGAAGATTCAGAATATACATTACAGTACTCAATGCTTCAACCCAAAATGACTTTGGCAGCTTTGTATAGCAGACATCTAACTCTCTCTATGAGAGTCTTGTTCATTCTCTCAGCTATACCATTCAGCTGAGGGGTTTTTGATAATATCAATTTGTGTCGAATGCCTTGCTTATTGCAATACATATGAAGTGATCCAATGTACTCACTCTCATTATCTGACTTGATACATTTTAATTTCTTCCCTATTTCTCTCTCAACTAGGGCTTGAAACTATTTAAATACCTCTACATCAGCACATTTGTTTAAATGAACACTGCTCAAACATGTGACTGAGCATTTTATGTCAGATATCTGCTACGTCATCTTTCTTTACTGCATTAACTCTTGGAGACTTTAGCAAACATCACATAACTCTTAAAGAGAACCTTTGGTGAGTTTTCATTGGCCATTTTGGAAGAAGATATTGCAGTATTCTTCATCATTAAGCTTCATAGTAGAAATCAAATTGAGCATGATGAGAACATGCTTTACATCTTTTAAAAATAGCTTAGTGTCGTTATTGGTCTCTAAGTGAACATCACCAATATCAACAATCTCAGCACTACCATCATTGTCCATTTTAACTATCCTAAAGTCACATAGTGTGGTGTATAGTGGCAAAGAACTCTCTCCGGACAGCATGAATAGAGGAACCAATATCAATCACTATCAATCACCAACTAGTCTCATGATCAACCATATTGACCGCATCATTATTTTAAATGAGAAGAAATTTATGTTCAGTTGTAGTAGTAATTCTCTTATCATTGCTGTCATCTTTTTTTTATATCCTTCCCTTTCTCCTTTTTTCATTTTCGATAATATTTCTTGATGCTCTTTTATGACAATTATGACATTCAATATTGGCAAATTTTTAGATTTACCTAGATTAGCATCTCTACTTTTATCGCCATTATTTAAGCCCCTATTCTGACTTATCCCTATAACAGTTATAGCCAAAATATCCGATCATTGTCTTCTCGTCTCTTCATTTAGGGTGTTACTAATTTTATTGTAACAACACTTTTAAGAGTAGCATTTATTAATAAACAAGACTCTGGCAATGAAGCGAGTACCATCAGAGTAAGCACCTCATTACCAAAGGTGACACTAGTGTCCAACAATTGATCTACATTTCTTAAAACTCATTCAAATGACCTGCAATGAAATTTATCTATGTCTCATCTGCATTAATTTTATGAGAAAATAATTTATTATTATCGGTCTTTGAAGTATATAATTCTTTAAGTTATAATTATCTTGTATGGGTCTCATCACAAACAAAGTCGGGTTTACTCGTACTAAATACTAGTAAATGCATCTTTGTTACAAAATAAGAAATCATTTATCTTGGATCTTTAAATTTGGTAATTTGTGCCATTTAAGTTTATTATTTTGCTCATCTTCACTTTCATCTCTTTGAATTTATTATTTTGCTCATCTTCACTTTCATCTCTTTGAACCAACGCTATGATGCGAATTAAAGAAGAGAAATAAATCCCAATTTAGCAACGCAACGGGATTGGTGGATTACATCAATTAAATAAATAATACAAACAAAATAAAAATAATCAATAAAAGAGAGATATAAATATTTAACGTAGTTCACCTTTTTTAATTTTGGCTATGTTTATGAGTCAATCTTCAAATAATTTATTTCACTAATAAATAGTATAATTATAAGAGAGGCTAGGCTTTTTTAGAAAATATTCTATAAGCACAACTCTAATAATTGAGATAAATCTACAAATAGTGGTAAATATTTTTAAAATACGCAAAAATAAAATCTCATTATTTTATCACTTATAAAATTACTCTCACATCAATTTTTTCTCTCTTTTTAATAAATTCTCTCTATCTCACTATATTTGTTATATTGCATATGATTTTTTAAAATTGAGGGAGTTTTAAAATTGAGGGAGGAAGATCATCTATTATATATAGGCGTATCTACTTCTCAACCGCCGTAATCGGCAGTTGTCCCATTTACTTTTTGGTCTTTCATTTATTTATTTTTAATAATAATGGTTAAAAAGTGGTGACAGTACTCATATATAGTTGGTATTGCCTCACAAATTTTACATATAAATAATTTGTACCATTCAAAGTTAATTAAGATAATATTTAAATTTAATTTAATAATTTACATATGTAAATAAAATATATATATATTAAAGTATTTTAAAAATTAAAAATTAAAACTAAAACGATACGATACATTAAAGTTTTGTTTAAAAAGAAATGGCAAAAAGTTAAGTAACTAATACTTTAAGTTTTCCCATTAATGTATTTTTCTATCATTGTTTTTATTGCTCCATGTGAAATAAATTTGATCCATATATTTTATATATTAACATTTAAAATTAATTAAGATTATCATTAAAACTTAATAAAATAATAATTTATACATATCAAAATATTTCAAAAACTAAAAATTAAATTAAAAAATTATTTTGATTCCCCTTTATGTATATTTTCATCATTCTTTTTATTGCACTATATAAAATAAATAACGTGCATATTTTATTTATATTAGTTATATTCAAAGTTAATTAATATAATATTTAAATTTAGTAAAATAATAAAAGACATTAATTTGTTTGAAAAGAAAACCTAAGAGCCAACAGACTTCATTTTTTTTTAATATTTGTATCTTTCTTTTTGTCAAATATTCAAAGTTAATTAAAAAAAGTTTAAATTTAACAATGTTAGTAATTTATCATTGTTTTTATTGCTCCATAAAAACAACATTTAAAAAACATACATTAAAATTTTATTTGAAAATAAAATCTTTGATTAATCTGCGGGCAAAAAATTAATTATTTAATTTTGATACCTTAACATCCCTAAGTTAATTACCCAACCCAAATTTAATTACCCAACATATTAATTAATTTTTTACCAATAAAACTTAGAAATAAAAATTATATTGCCACTCATTTACCATGAAATTTTTATCACATAACAATTATTGATACAAAAAGGCAAAAAAAAAAAAAAAAACTCATCATAGGATTGATCAATCCAATTGTCGAAGTGAATAGTACTGACAATACCTGAGCTGAGCAAAATTTTTTGCACTAACCCCAAATTATGGATTTCATTTACCGAGTTAAGGAGGAGAAGATAAAATCCCAAGTGCCAATAATAGATATTGAGAAGCCAATTTCAATTTTCGAAAGAAAACGACTTGTAGTTAAATCTAATCAAATAAAGAAATGAAGTTATGCTAAAGAATTAACAAATAAAGAAAACGACTTGCTAATCTAATCAAATAAAGAAATGTAGTTATTCTTAAAGAATTAACAAATAAAGAAAACGACTTGTAGTTAAATCATTTAATCAAACCTGACAAATCTTCAATTATTCTTCAAATATGATTTGTAGTTAGAAGCTGAGCCATTGTTGTTAATACCTCCATTCGATATCTCCAAAAAGATAGACTTGTGGTGTATTAGCTGGAGTCCTTGAAGATGAAGGAAAGGACGATTATCTAGTGAAATATTTGAGAGATTATCTAGTGAAATATTTGAGAGCTCAGCAGCTTCTTCTTCAACTTTCATTGCAAAAGGGTCTTCAACTTTCTGCAATGCTTCTCCAGAACTAGGTGTATTATTGTTCTTGGCTCTACTGAAGCTTTTCTGCCTAGCTATGATAGAGGATAGGATCTCTAATAAGCCACCAAAAGCAAGCCCAACAATCGATAAATTCAAAATAAAAAAGGAGATTAAGCAGAGATAATAAAAGGAGAATAACGTTATATAAATAGGAAAGAATATTGACATTCAAAATTCAAATGATATTAACGTTAAAAGTTTACGTTGAAGAATAACGTTACAAATTAAAAAATTGGGTATTTTGGTGAATTCCAATATAATGCAATTTAGATTTTAAAATTTTAAATTGAAGAATAACGTCGTCACACCTACCTTGTTATTTCCAAAATCCAAAAGATCGAAATCCAAAAGAATAACGATGTATAAATAGTGCTGTTTCTAACAAATGCAAAACAGAGCAGTTTCACCGAAGAAGATGAGGAACTCTACAATGCCAGAGCTTCAAGGTAGTAATTGACTGCCGATTTGGTCGATGAGGGTTTCCCATGTCCCAATTTTCAATTTTTTTTGGCTTTCAATTAATTTCCATTTCTAGTTTTGGAGCTAGGTAATAGCATATCTCTTAGCATTAGTTTTGATTATCTAGATTAAGTTCTTGAAATCTCCTTAAATTTACTCTGCACTTCTGAATATACAGTCATCAAGCTAGGGTTTTCTCGGCTAAATCTTCGCCACTTAGTTTATATTCTAGGGCTTGATCTTCTTTGCTTTTTTGGTAATTGTTGTTACTTTGTAATTTTATCAGAATGAAGATGGCAATAACGGCTTATTAACTTTTCTTCTCTTTTCAATCTGATTTGTTCTTCTATTCGCGTGTGATTTTATATGTGCTATGTACACTTTTCTTTTTCAATTTAGTTTTCGCCGTTGAGTTTATTTTTCATTGTTATTTTCCCTAATCACAATGCTTTTGTGCAGTTTCAAGATTGAAACAATATTTAATTATTGAAATTATCATTCGTTTTGCGTTTCATGTATCTGGTAATTCTACCACTACACTATATTTTCACTGTGTTATATATTCTTTATTCATTGAATATTTTCCCAACTGTTTAATTAGTATAATCAGTAGGATTGTGAGATGGTTATTTTATGGGTATTATTACACGAAAATTTTTTCTAATATTGAATAAGTTGTTAAGAGTCTTATTATATTAGAAATTGAAGGATTTTTGAACTCTATTGAATATATGTTGCTGTTTGGTCTTTGAACAAAGTAGGAAGCATGGGAATTTCCTGGCCTTAAATAATTTAGTTTGTCATGTCTCACTTTGAATAAAAATCTGCATAACGGTCCCTTTATACCATTATGAGGAGGTACAAAGGTACCTTTGAATAATTTCCTGGCCCTAAATACATAATGGCATCTTTGAATAATTTAGAATGTCATTATAAAGATTTTTTATTAGATCATTTGAGAGGTTTTAGGTGAAGCACAGGTTCATTATGGTGTTTTGATGGCCGTCTAAGAAAGGGAAATTTTAGGATGAATTTGGTGGGAGAACTGTTGCAGAGGCAGCAGCACAGCTAGCTGAATTGGCCATGGCTTGTGAGAGCAAAGATAATATCAGTGTCAAAGTAGTTGAGCTAAAAAGCTCGAAACAGCAGAACAACTTGTTTTGTTTATTCACTTGTAATATTATGTTTATGCTTATTTTTTTTTAAAAACTTTGGGTGTTTGTTTATTAAAATATTTCATTTAATTTAACTTGATCTGCATAAGCAGCTAGCGCTTCAGGAATGAAGATCTTATCAAAAATTTATTTAGTATTAGAATAAACCGAAGCAAAAAATATTTAAAGATCTTTTAATCCGATGCCAACTGCTCTGTGCTATAGATTTTTATTTACAGTATTTAACTTGATGAATTGAAAATGAGATTAATTTTTAATTGAATTTCCTTTTCATATTTTGTCAAAAAAATTTAAATTCAATAACAATTTTAACCAATCACTTTCTATTTGATTTTTATATGTTTATGTGTTGCTTCTTTTGAAAAATTGGATATAGTGTTTATATATATAGTACATAGTATATTGTTCTGTTGGTTTCAATGTTTTGTTTAGTGTAACCTTGCTTCAATCAATCCTTATTGAGTAGCAGTATTTACTATGTTCTGTTAAAAGGTTTAATTGGTTGTAACATGTAACTGTTTAATTGAGAACCAAAGACTCATACTGATTGAAATTATGTGTTTGCTGATAGTTAGTAATTTTAAAGCTGTACAAGTTGTTCTTCTATTTATATAGTCCTTTCGAAGTTTTTAATTGGTGCAATGCAGGATCTATTAAGGGTTTCATTGTTTTATTGAAGTGTTGTTCTCTTTTTGTTTGAAGTTTTGATATCCTAGATGTAATATAGATATAACACAGCTTATATGGGTGTGATGATAAATGCATTCAAAATTTGCAATGATTGTTTGATATTTAAGGATATGGGGTGAGCAAGGACAAGCAGCCCTAAAGAAGGCTAGCATATATCCTTTGCTTAATTGTGGTCAGGTTCTGAGACATTAAAAATCTTATTCTTGGTACAATTAGGTCTTTCACAGTGATCGATGGATCTACAGTTGAACTTGGTGATCTTGAAAACCATTTTAGTGCTCACTTACTCTTGTGATTTGACAGTGGATGAATCAAGTGTGGGGCAATCGGAAGCAAAATGTGTATGTGCATTTCTTCTAGAGCTAAATGATGCTCTAATATTTTTCCTAAAAGAGCATCCTGAGGCACTAATTGAGTCAAATCCATCTTTTTTTTTTATCTCAGTTTGCATTGGTAATAGCTAGCTACGCAGGTATGTAATATTTTTCTCACATGTTTTTTTATCTCCAAAAAGAGCCCAAATTAAAAGAGATTTGTGCTTATATGATGGAATTTCATTTCTTATCTCTCATCTGCTATCTTTAATGTCCTATTCTTGGTATTGCAGTTTGTGTTGACATAGTTTCCTATTGATATATTTGTCTTCTGAACTGGAAAAGCCAATATCAATTATATTGTTAAGGAGATTGTGCTCCATTTTTCTGTAGTTTTTTTCCATGGCTATGTCCGCACTTGATTTCCCTCAAGTTGCTTCTTTTGAAAAATTGGATATAGTGTTTATATATATAGTACATAGTATATTGTTCTGTTGGTTTCAATGTTTTGTTTATTTTAACCTTGCTTTAATCAATCCTTATTGAGTAGCAGTATTTATTGAGTATTTATTGTGTTCTGTTAAAAGTTTAATTGGTTGTAACGTGTAACTGTTTAATTGAGAACCAATGACTCGTACTGATTGAAATTATGTGTTTGCTGATAGTTGGTAATTTTAAAGCTGTACAAGTTGTTCTTCTATTTATATAGTCGTTTTGAAGTTTTTAATTGGTGCAATGCCTGATCTATTAAGGGTTTCATTGTTTTATTGAAGTGTTGTTCTCTTTTGGTTTGACATTTTGATATCCTAGATGTAATATAGATATAACACTAAGTTTATATGGGTGTGATGATAAATGCATTCAAAATTTGCAATGTTTGTTTGATATTTTAGGATATGGGGTGAGCAAGGACAAACAGCCCTAAAGAAGGCTAGCATATATCCTTTGCTTAATTGTGGTTAGGTTCTGAGACATTAAAAATATTGTTCTTGGTGCAATTAGGTCGTTCAAAGTGATCGATGGATCTACAGTTGAACTTGGTGATCTTGAAAACCATTTTGGTGCTGACCTACTCTTGTGATTTGACAGTGGATGAATCAAGCGTGGTGCAATCGGAAGCAAAATGTGTATGTGCATTTCTTCTAGAGCTAAATGATGCTCTAATATTTTTCCTTAAGAGCATCCTGAGGCACTAATTGAGACAAATCCATCTTTTTTTTTTCAGTTTACATTGGTAATAGCTAGCTAGGCAGGTATGTAATATTTTTCTCACACTTTTTTTTTATCTCCAAGAAGAGCCCAAATTAAAAGAGATTTGTGCTTATTTGATGGAATTTCATTTATTATCTCTCATCTACTATCTTTAATGTCCTATTCTTGGTATTGCAGTTTGTTTTGCCATAGTTTCTTATTGATGTATTTGTCTTCTGAACTGGATAATCCAATATCAATTATATTGTTGAGGAGATTGTGCTCCATTTTTCTGTAGTTTTTTTCCATGGCTATGTCCGCACTTGATTTCCCTCAAGTTGCTTCTTTTGAAAAATTGGATATAGTACATAGTATATTGTTCTGTTGGTTTCAATGTTTTGTTTACCGTAACCTTGCTTTAATCAATCCTTATTGAGTAGCAGTATTTATTGCGTTCTGTTAAAAGGTTTAATTGGTTGTAACGGGTGATGCAGCACAAGTATTAGAGGAACCTCTCTAATGTGCTGAATAATTGAAACAACACAATATGTTGAAGGAACAACTTCAACGTGTTGTAAGTTATTGCCCTAAGGCAATCCGAATCCACGGACGACAAAAGCTTAATTCAAAGCTTTAAAGCACAAGATCTAATCCAAGATCTTAAAAGAGAACATCAAGTTTTATTAATAGAAGATATGAACAAAAAAAATTACATAGCTAGAGGGCATTGCCTCTATTTATAGGCTACAAAAGACTTATACAACTCATTTGACAACTCATTGCCAACTCATACTTGACAACTCATAGACAACTCATATTCTTAATAGCTAAGCATTCTAGAATTATGTAAAATGCTATAATTGACAACTAGTAGCAAAGTTCAAGTTGTCTTTCTCTTCCTTGAAGTAGCAAAATTGGTTTTGACTTCCTTATTCTTGAAGTAACAAAATTGGTTTTTGATTTATGAAAATTCATTAGTTAGGGATATATATTTGATGTTCCTCATCATTCTCCTCTACTTGTTTGAAACTCGACCTCGAGTTATCTTCGTAAAGTATTTGCTCTGGAAGATAGTGTGATAAGTCAGCCACGTTAAAAGTATTTGAAATATTCATCTCACTTGGCAAATCTACCATATAGGCATTATTGTTGATCTTCTTTAGAACAGTGTATGGTCCATATTTCTTTTGCCTTAATTTTCCATGAACACCAGTAGGCAATCTCTCCTTCCTAAGGTATACCATTACTTTGTCACCAACTTGGAATGACATTTCTCTCCTTTTCTTATCTGCCAGCTGCTTGTATTTCTTATTTGATGCTTCTAATACATCATGAACCTCTTTAAACAGCTCAGAATAATTGTCACCAAACGTAATAGCTGATCTTGAGTTCTCCCTTGTTGGTAGTTTTACTAAATCAACCACATGTCTTGGAATTTTAGTGTAGACAATGGAGAAAGGGCTACGACCTGTAGACCTATGCTCAGAATTATTGTAGGCAAACTCCGCAAGGGATAAAGCTAAATCCCACTGTCCTTTCTTTTCTCCACATATGCAGCGAATCAAATTGCCCATAAATTTGTTTACCACTTCTGTTTGGCCATCTGTTTGTGGATGTGCAGTGCTTGAAAATTTCAATTTTGTATTAAATTGCTTCCATAATGTAAGCCAAAATACAGCAAGAAATTTGCTATCACGATCTGAAACAATTGATCTTGGAACACCATGTAGTCTAACTACTTCTCTAAAGAAAAGGTTAGCCACATGATGGGCATCCGTTGTCTTACGGCAAGGAATAAAATGAGCCATTTTAGAAAATCTGTCTACTATTACATAAACAGCATCATGCCCTCGCCTTGTCCTTGGTAAACCAAGTATGAAATCCATTGATAGATCTTCCCATGGTGTACTTGAAACCGGTAATGGCATATATAGTCCAGTGTTTTGAATCTGATCTTTGTATGCTTGGCATACGGGACACCGTTGCACAAACTTGCCGGCATCTCTTAAGTTGTGGCCAATAAAAACGTGCTTCCAAATTAGCAATAGTTTTATCACGCCCAACATGACCACTAAGATTACCTGAATGCATTTCTCTAATCAACTTGTCTCGTAATGAACTTCTGGGGATACATAAGCGATTTCCATTAAAGAGATATCCATCTTGTACAACGAAATTCTCTTCTAATGGTAGTCCTTTCATATGTTTCATCCATATTCACTCAAAGTCTTCATCATTTTCATACAGTTCTTTTATTTGATCTACTCCTGGTAATTCAGCTTCAAAAGAAACCATGAGACTTGCACGTCGGCTTAAAGCATCTGCCACTCGGTTAGTTACTCCAGACTTGTGGACAATAAGATAATTGAATCTTTCTAAATATGCCGCCCACCTTGCTAACATGCGATCCACATGCTTTTGATTTTTAAAATGTTTCAAAGATTGATGATCAGTGTAGACAATGAACTCCTTAGGCAATAAATAGACCTCCCATGTCTTCAATGCTCTAAAGACAGAATACAACTCTTGTTGGTAGGTACTCCATTTCTGTCTAGCTTCACTTAGCTTCTCACTGAAGAAAGCAACAGGTTTCCTTTCTTGAGATAAAACAGCCCCAATGCCTACTCCACTAGCATCACATTCCAACTCAAAAGTCTTGTTAAAATTTGGTAATACTAAAACATGAGCTTGTGAGAGCTTTTCTTTAATCTTCATGAAACTAGCTTCAGCTTTTTCATCCCATTTGAACTTTCCTTTCTTTAGACATTCAGTAATTGGTGCCATTATAGTACTAAAATTCTTCACAAATCTTCTATAGAAAGTGGCTAAACCATGGAAGCTCCTTACTTCAGAGATAGTTTTTGGAGTTGGCCACCCCTTTATTGCCTCTACTTTAGACTCATCAACTTGAATTCCCTCACTTGAGATAACAAAGCCCAAGAAAACTAGCTTTGTTTCTAGGAATACACACTTCTTCAGGTTGACATAGAGTTCGTTTTCCTTCAATACATCCAGCACTTTCTTGACATGTACAAAATGTTCCTCCACGTTCTTGCTATAAATTAGTATATCATCAAAATAAACAACTACGAAATGTGATAGGAATGGACGAAGAACCTGATTCATTAAGTGCATGAAAGTACTAGGAGCATTAGAAAGTCCAAATGGCATAACTAGCCATTCATATAGCCCCTCTTTTGTCTTGAATGCAGTCTTCCATTCATCTCCGGGTCTAATTCGTATTTGATGATATCCACTTTTTAGATCTAGTTTTGAAAACACCTTGCTCCACTTAATTGGTCAAGCATGTCATCCAAACGTGGAATAGGAAATCTGTATCTTGTGGTGATTTTATTGATAGCCCTACTATCCACGCACATCCGCCAAGACCCATCTTTCTTTTGCGTGAGTAGTGCTGGTACATCACACGGACTTATGCTTTCCCTAACATGCCCCTTCCGTAATAACTCTTCTACTTTCTCCTTCAAAATAGCATGCTCTTTTGGGCTCATTCTGTAGTGTGGTAGGTTAGGAAGACTAGCACCTGGAACAAAGTCGATTCGATGTTGGATATCCCTCATAGGAGGTAGATGTTGAGGTTCTCCAAGTATGCTTTGATATTCAGACAATAGGCTTTGCATCTCCACTGGAATTTCTTTCATAGGTTGCTCATCTCCTTTTACAACTAACGCGGTACATAATTTTGACTCCTTCAAGTCTTGGGCTAATTCTCTCGAATTTTGAGTGATGGTTAGCGTACTCTTCTCCTCTACTTCAGAAGCATTATTAGGAGTTTTATTTGGAAGCATTCTTTCGCTTGTTCCAAATGAAAGAATACCAATTATCTCTTCCTTTATGTGTGGTGTTTACATCATATTGCCAAGGTCTTCCAAGAAGAACATGACATGCATCCATATCAACCACATCACATAAAACATTTGAACGATAATGCTTACCCAAGGATAGTGGTAACCAACATTGTTTGGTGATCTTGATTTTCACTCCTTTCTTGAGCCAACCAATAGTATATGGATTCGGGTGATCACGAGTCTTAAGATTTAAGTGTTTGACCATGCTTTCAGAAACTAAATTCTCACAGCTACAACTATCAATTACCAATTTGCATACCTTTCCATTCACAGTACATTTGCTTTCAAATATGCTCTTCCGTTGCGTCTCTTCAGGTTGCATGGTTGAGCATAGAAGGCGCTTGACCACACATACTATTTCTTCTCCCTCTTCTTCACATAATTCAGGCTGTTCTCCACTATCATATTTTTCCACCTCTTCATCACTTTCATCACGACGAGTGGTGTTGACGAATTTCCTTCTTGGACAGTTGCTTGATATGTGTCCCTCTTCGCGACATTTATAACACTTGATTATATTAGATGGTTGTTTCTCTTGATTTTTGCTAGAAGATGGTCCCTTATCAGTCTTCTTCCCTTTAGCTGGAATGGACCTTTCCTCCTCTCAACACGGGAAATTTCTTAATATATTTTCCGGGCGAGAATAAGACATAGCTTTAAAAGGCTTCTTGGTCTTTATATATCTCTCCGCCTTCAAGGCTAGAGTTTGGGCTTGATCTATAGACCAAATTTGTTGTATGCCAAGACGTTCTTGGATAGATTCATTGAGACCATTGATATACCTTGCGACTTGCTGGTCTTCATTTTCAGAAAGATTGCATCTGACTTGTAACCTTAAGAACTCCTCTGTATAATCTGAAACAGATTGATTACCTTGAACACAATTATGGAATTGCAGGTATAAGAGTTGTTCATAATCTGTTGGTAAGAACCTAGCCTTTAAAAGTGCTTTCATTTGTGGCCAATATCTTATGCGATTTTCACCCCTCAAATGAAGCTCTGCTTAGTGACAATTCCACCAAGCTCCAGCACCTCCTTTCAATTTATAAGCCACTAATGGTACCCGTCGATCCAGAGGGATGTTCATAATTTCAAAAAATGTCTCCACCTCATAGATCCAATCAAGAAACCCTTCAATATTTACATTACCATTGAAAGTTGGGATTTCAGCCTTAATCTTGTACATATCTCCATCATTTGCATAACCTCTTCCTCTTGGTTGTCCATAAAGATCTTGCTCCTCCACATCACCTTCCTCTCTCACATATTGTTAAACTCGATATTGTCTCCGATTATTGTTTACTTCCATATCTCTTTGTTGTGGTTGCTGATTTTCTCCTCTATTGATGTTGAATCCTTGATTTCCAGCAGCAATACATTGATTGTTTCTCACTAATATAACAAGTTCTTCAAACCTCTTGGTGAGCTCTTCACGAAGGGCATTGATTTGCTGATCCAACCTTTCTTCTAAGTTGTTCACCCTTCTAAGTTGTTCACCCTCGTTGTAAGATCCTCCATGGCTTGTTGCATTATTCCTCCAAGAGATAACAACAACTATAGCGGATCAACCAGCTCTGATACCAAACTGATGCAGCAGCACAAGTATTAGAGGAACCTCTCTAATGTGCTGAATAATTGAAACAACACAATATGTTGAAGGAACAACTTCAACGTGTTGTAAGTTATTGCCCTAAGGCAATCCGAATCCACGGACGACAAAAACTTAATTCAAAGCTTTAAAGCACAAGATCTAATCCAAGATATTAAAAGAGAACATCAAGTTTTATTAATAGAAGATATGAACAAAAAAAATTACATAGCTAGAGGGCATTGCCTCTATTTATAGGCTACAAAAGACTTATACAACTCATTTGACAACTCATTGCCAACTCATACTTGACAACTCATAGACAACTCATATTCTTAATAGCTAAGCATTCTAGAATTATGTAAAAGGCTATAATTGACAACTAGTAGCAAAGTTCAAGTTGTCTTTCTCTTCCTTGAAGTAGCAAAATTGGTTTTGACTTCCTTATTCTTGAAGTAACAAAATTGGTTTTTGATTTATGAAAATTCATTAGTTAGGGATATATATTTTGTTCCTCATCACGGGTAACTGTTTAATTGAGAACCAATGACTCGTACTGATTGAAATTATGTGTTTGCTGATAGTTAGAAATTTTAAAGCTGTACAAGTTGTTCTTCTATTTATATAGTCCTTTTGAAGTTTTTAATTGGTGCAATGCCGGATCTATTAAGGATTTCATTGTTTTAATGAAGTGCTGTTCTCTTTTTGTTTGAAGTTTTGATATCCTAGATGTAATATAGATATAACACTCAGTTTATATAGGTGTGATGATAAATCCATTCAAAATTTGCAATGTTTGTTTGATATTTTAGGATATGGGGTGAGCAAGGACAAGCAGCCCTAAAGAAGACTAGCATATATCCTTTGCTTAATTGTGGTCAGGTTCTAAGACGTTAAAAATCTTATTCTTGGTGCAGTTAGGTCGTTCACCGTGATCGATGGATTTACAGTTGAACTTGGTGATTGAAAACCATTTTTGTGCTCAACTACTCTTGTGATTTGACAGTGGATGAATCAAGTGTGGGGCAATCGGAAGCAAAATGTGTATGTGCATTTCTTCTAGAGCTAAATGATGCTCTAATATTTTTCCTAAAGGAGCATCCTGAGGCACTAATTGAGACAAATCCATCTTCTTTTTCTCAGTTTACATTGGTAATAGCTAGCTACGCAGGTATGTATTATTTTTCTCACACTTTTTTTTATCTCCAAGAAGAGCCCAAATTAAAAGATTTGTGCTTATTTGATGGAATTTCATTTCTTATCTCTCATCTGCTATCTTTAATGTCCTTTTCTTTGTAATGTAGTGTGTTTTGCCATAGTTTCTTATTGATGTATTTGTCTTCTGAACTGAATAAGCAATATCAATTATATTGTTGAGGAGATTGTGCTCCATTTTTCTGTAGTTTTTTTCCATGGCTATGTCCGCACTTGATTTCTCTCAAGTTGCTTCTTTTGAAAAATTGGACATAGTGTTTATATATATAGTACATAGTATATTGTTCTGCTGGTTTCAATGTTTTTTTAGTTTAACCTTGCTTTAATCAATTCTTATTGAGTAGCAGTACTTATTGTGTTCTGTTAAAAGGTTTAATTCGTTGTAATGTGTAACTGTTTAATTGAGAACCAATGACTCGTACTGATTGAAATTATGTGTTGCTGATAGTTAAAAATTTTAAAGTTGTACAAGTTGTTCTTCTATTTATATAGTCCTTTTGAAGTTTTTAATTGGTGCAATGTAAGATCTATTAAGGATTTCATTGTTTTATTGAAGTGTTGTTCTCTTTTTGTTTGAAGTTTTGATATCCTAGACGTAATATAGATATAACACTCAGTTTATATGGGTGTGATGGTAAATGCATCCAAAATTTGCAATGTTTGTTTGATATTTTAGGATATAAGGTGATCAAGGACAAGCAACCCTAAAGAAGACTAGCATATATCCTTTGCTTAATTGTGGACAGGTTCTGAGACATTAAAAATCTTATTCTTGGTGCAATTAGGTCGTTCATGGATCTACAGTTGAACTTGGTGATCTTGAAAACCATTTTGGTGCTGACCTACTCTTGTGATTTGACAGTGAATGAATCAAGTGTGGGGGAATCGGAAGCAAAATGTGTATGTGCATTTCTTCTAGAGCTAAATGATTCTCTAATATTTTTCATTAAGAGCATCCTGAGGCACTAATTGAGACAAATCCATCTTTTTTTTTTCTCAGTTTACATTAGTAATATCTAGCTAGGCAGGTATGTAATATTTTTCTCACACTTTTTTTTATCTCCAAGAAGAGCCCAAATTAAAAGAGGTTTGTGCTTATTTGATGGAATTTCATTTCTTATCTCTCATCTACTATCTTTAATGTCCTATTCTTGGTATTGCAGTGTGTTTTGCCATAGTTTCTTATTGATGTATTTGTCTTCTGAACTTAATAAGCCAATATCAATTATATTGTTGAGGAGATTGTGCTCCATTTTTCTGTAGTTTTTTTCCATGGCTATGTCCGCACTTGATTTCCCTCAAGTTGCTTCTTTTGAAAAATTGGATATAGTGTTTATATATATGTAGTACATAGTATGTTGTTCTGTTGGTTTTAATGTTTTGTTTAGTTTAACCTTGCTTTAATCAATCCTTATTGAGTAGCAGTATTTATTGTGTTCTGTTAAAAGGATTAATTTGTTGTGATGTGTAACTGTTTAATTGAGAACCAATGACTCGTACTGATTGAAATTATGTGTTTGCTGATACTTAGTAATTTTAAAGTTGTACAAGTTGTTCTTCTATTTATTTAGTCCTTTTGAAGTTTTTAATTGGTGCAATGCCGGATCTATTAAGGGTTTCATTATTTTATTGAAGTGTTCTCTTTTTGTTTGACGTTTTGATATCCTAGATGTAATGGATATAACACTCAGTTTATATGGGTGTGATGATAAATGCATTCAAAATTTGCAATGTTTGTTTGTGATTTTAGGATATGGGGTGAGCAAGGACAAGTAGCCCAAAAGAAGGCTAGCATATATCCTTTGCTTAATTGTGGTCAGATTTTGAGACATTAAAATTATTGTTCTTGGTGCAATTAGGTCGTTCACAGTGATCGATGGATCTACAGTTGAACTTGGTGATCTTGAAAACCATTTTGGTGCTCACCAACTCTTGTGATTTGACAGTGGATGAATCAAGTATGGGGCAATCGGAAGCAAAATGTGTATGTGCATTTCTTCTAGAGCTAAATGATGCTCTAATATTTTTCCTAAAAGAGCATCCTGAGGCACTAATTGAGACAAATCCATCATTTTTTTTCTCAGTTTACATTGGTAATAGCGAGCTACGCAGGTATGTAATTTTTTTGTCACACTTTTTTTTTATCTCCAAGAATAGCACAGATTAAAAGAGATTTGTGCTTATTTGATGGAATTTCATTTCTTATCTCTCATCTGCTATCTTTAAGGTCCTATTCTTGGTATTGCAGTGTGTTTTGCCATAGTTTCTTATTGATGTATTTGTCTTCTGAACTTGATAAGCCAATATCAACTATTGTTGAGGAGAATGTGCTCCATTTTTCTGTTGTTTTTTTCCAATAGCTATGTCCGCACTTTATTTCCCTCAAGTTGCTTCTTTTGAAAAATTGGATATAGTGTTTATATATGTAGTACATAGTATATTTTTATGTTGGTTTCATTATTTTGTTTAGTGTAACCTTGCTTTAATCAATCCTTATTGAGTAGCAGTATTTATTATGTTCTGTTAAAAGGTTTAATAGCGAGCTACGCAGGTATGTAATTTTTTTGTCACACTTTTTTTTTATCTCCAAGAATAGCACAGATTAAAAGAGATTTGTGCTTATTTGATGGAATTTCATTTCTTATCTCTCATCTGCTATCTTTAAGGTCCTATTCTTGGTATTGCAGTGTGTTTTGCCATAGTTTCTTATTGATGTATTTGTCTTCTGAACTTGATAAGCCAATATCAACTATTGTTGAGGAGAATGTGCTCCATTTTTCTGTTGTTTTTTTCCAATAGCTATGTCCGCACTTTATTTCCCTCAAGTTGCTTCTTTTGAAAAATTGGATATAGTGTTTATATATGTAGTACATAGTATGTTGTTCTGGTTGTTTTAATGTTTTGTTTAGTTTAACCTTGCTTTAATCAATCCTTATTGAGTAGCAGTATTTATCGTGTTCTGTTAAAAAGATTAATTTGTTGTGATGTGTACTGTTTAATTGAGAACCAATGACTCGTACTGATTGAAATTATGTGTTTGCTGATACTTAGTAATTTTAAAGTTGTACAAGTTGTTCTTCTATTTATTTAGTCCTTTTGAAGTTTTTAATTGGTGCAATAGGGTTTCATTGTTTTATTGAAGTGTTTTTCTCTTTTTGTTTGAAGTTTTGATATCCTAGATGTAATATAGATATAACACTCAGTTTATATGGGTGTGATGATGATAAATGCATTCAAAAATTGCAATGTTTGTTTGATATTTTAGGATATGGGGTGAACAAGCACAAGCAGCCCTAAAGAAGGCTAGCATATATCCTTTGCTTAATTGTGGTCAGGTTCTGAGACATTAAAAATCTTGTTCTTGGTGCAATTAGGTCGTTCACAGTGATCGATGGATCTACAGTTGAACTTGGTGATCTTGAAAACCATTTTGTTGCTGACCTACTCTTGTGATTTGACAGTGGATGAATGAGTGTGGGCAAATTGGAAGCAAAATGTGTATGTGCATTTCTTCTAGAGCTAAATGATGCTCTAATATTTTCCTAAAAGAGCATCCTGAGGCACTGATTGAGACAAATCCATCTTTTTTTTCTCAGTTTTACATTGGTAGTAGCTAGCTACGTAGGTATGTAATATTTTTTTCACACTTTTTTTTATCTCCAAGAAGTGCCCAAATTAAAAGAGATTTGTGCTTATTTGATGGAATTTCATTTCTTATCTCTCATCTACTATCTTTAATGTCCTATTCTTGGTATTGCAGTGTGTTTTACATATTTGTCTTCTGAACTGAATAAGCCAATATCAATTATATTGTTGAGGAGATTGTGCTCCATTTTTCTGTAGTTTTTTTCCATGGCTATGTCCGCACTTGATTTCCCTCAGATATTCATCTTGAAAATTTTCTTTATATAAAACTTTTTGCCTAGCCTATCTTTGAAATTCTTGCAAGGACATAAGATTGGCTGTCAAACGGTTGAAAATTTTGAGATTGAAACAGGCATAGGAGACAATTCTTGATCATCACCATTTCAATATTTATCTATACTTTGTTTTAAAAATAATGCAATTTATGCGATTTTGCATACAATAAATATCAAATCAATATTTTTTTATTTAATTTAGTGTTGAAAAGTTATAATTCAAATAATATAATATTATATACATATATCGTTATGATTTAAACTTTTAATTTCATGTAGCATAGCATACATCCTTTATATAAATATCAGTACTATCATACCAATACTCAAAAAATAAAATAAAATTTATACATCAATGTGAAATACATATTAAGCACACGCATGAAGATCTGATGACTATATGAATCCACTTGTTATCCATGACACTGACCTTTCAACTCCATCTCTTTCCAAGTTCTAATAAACCTTAACTAGAGCACTGTACACGTCAAAAACGTTTACACTTTGAGAAATACTGCAACCCTATGTTTGTTTTATTTATATAAATGTGGATGCGGTTTTTTTTTTTTTTTCAAAACTATCTTTTTAACATTTATTTTTCTTTTTTTCTGATTTTAATTTATATAATTTTTTTATTTAAATTTTTTTAATGTCATATTTTTTATATATACAAAAAATAAATATATACACAGCATATACATATTTAACAATACAAAATACATATACAACACATCAATAATATATCTATAATAAATCTACATAATATTTTAATATTTATTTAATTTTATTTTTTTAAAAATTTTTATTCTTACAATATTCACACAACATCAACACAATATTCATCATACATTTAATAATTTTTACATAAAATACATACAACATCTACAACACATCTAAATAATATCTACGTAACGAAATTGTATATATATTTTTTATTTTTTACATGTGTATAATATGTAAAATTTATTTAAAAATAAATTTAATGATTTTTATTAATATAGTAGTATATTTTACTCTTTTTTTAATTTTTTTTAGTGTTATTTATTTTTTATAATTAAAATTAAAATTATTTTCTTTATAAAAAATTATAACTTTTTTTAATGAAAAATAATTTAAAATATTAATTTTTATTATTTTATTAGAATATTTTTATTTAATAGTAAACTTTGAAAAGAATGATCTAAAGTAAAATATTGATTGTAGTGAGTGAAGATATATTTTTTTTTAAAAAAAATATTTTAGTGAGAAATGAGATATTTTTAAAATTTTGCACTAACTTTTTATAAAAAATATAAATATTTTTAATTTTTATATTTTTAAAATAAAAATTATTTTTTAGGATAATTATGTAAATATCACTAATTCCTAATCATAAGCCATAGCACAATAAATAATATGTAATCTGAGTTCAATATTAACATTGAAATCATATGTAAAAGATTCATGTTAGATGAATAGTTATTTGATTAAATTAAGTTAAAAGATTTAGATTTAGGATTGTATGAATTTTTTTTTTATTTTGTACATTAAATTATATAAAATAACTTTGCATAATATATCTAGTTGAGAATTATTTAAAATTACAATACTAATTTTTAATTAAATAGCAACATAGTTGGTCAACAAATTGTATGTTATTTGAATTATTTTTTAATTATTTTTTTAATTTATTGCTAGAAAATAATTTTAAAGATGTTTATTGACTTGGTACACCTTAAAATAAAAATTATTTTTTATGGTAGTTATGTAAATGTCATTAATTCCTAATCAGAAGTAGTCTCAAGCACAAAAATAATATGTAATCTAATTTCAATATTAACATTGAATCATATGTAAAGATTCATTTTAGACGAATAGTTACTTGAATAAATTAAGTTAAAAAATTTAGATTTAAGATTGTATGAATTTTCTTTATTTTGTACATTAAATTATATAAAATAACTTTGCATAATATGTCTAGTTGAGAATTATATAAGATTAAAATACTAATTTTTAATTAAATAACAACATAGTTGATCAACTAATTAAATATTTATAACTGTTATTTGAATTATTTTTTTAATTATGATGTTTATAATTTGTTGCTAGAAAAATAAACTTGAAGATGTTTATCAATTACTTTGTTGAATTTTGAGTTTGGTCTCTTGATGATTTTCTACTTGTATTGATTAGTGTGTGGAGTAAAAACAAGCTTAGTATACTGATGTTAGTTGACTGACAAAGTGAGCTAGAAAGATTAGTTATTTTACTAGAAAAAAATAAATGTCTTATCGAATCAAACAATCTTTACATGAAATTTTACATAGCATGTCTAAGTAAGGATAAAGTTGTCAAATGAGGAGTAGAAAGGGCATAGCTCTAAGCCTAAGGTATGGTACATAAATAAGTATATGATAGTGTGAAAAATTAGCTAACATTTGCATAGATAATTTAGCCTGGTGTTATAAGATTTTACTGATTTTGAGGCATTTTTGCACAAGTTATAGCTAAAGAAGAAGCAAAAACTAAGTTGAAAAAAATTACAAGAAGTGACTGAAAAAAGAGCTGAAAAGAGCCTTGGGTGTAATTCTTGGGCAATGCTTGTGCCCGAGGGTATCTGATACTTAAAGATTACATGGGTCAGCTGTGAATCTTGATCAGCTTGGTACACTTGAGATACGATTTTTGAGCAGATTTTCAGATATATATAAGGACTCAATTATCTCCATTAAGTCATAAATTAGAAATTTTAAGGGCTGTTAGTTATTATTTATTTTTATTTTTATTTTTTTTCTAAATAAGGTAGAAAACTTAATGGATATTTAAGCCAACCTGTTTGACATCCCTAGAGATATCTCTTCTTCTCCTCTAGTACTGTTCACGTTTTCTCGCAGCCATTGAAATATATTTTTAGTTTTCTTTTATAAAGACCATGCATAAGTAAATTCTATTTAGTTGAAGGGGTGTAATCAAGGTTATCAATTTGTCAAGATTTGTGAGATCTAATCAAATTTTTTTATTTTCTTTAAATTCAGTATTTATGTTTCTTCTGCAGCTTATTACTATTATTATTTTACTAATTAAATAATAGGGCCCATTGATTTAGTTGAATAATATATCATCATTCAAAACTAAAAATTCATAATTGTTCTTTAACTTTTAATATTTGTGGCAATTAGGCATGGTACTAAGAAGATGCATATTTAAATAAATTTCGTAGTAGAATATATTAATTAGAATTGAGTCCTTCTAAATCTTATAGCTGTTAGTGAGTTAAATCCTAAAGCACGTCCCCTATAAAGTTATTCAATAACGAGAATTTAGTTATAGAGCGTCTCTTAACTATTTTATAATTTAAGGAAGGATTTGATAATACAAACGTCTTGATTAACTAGAACTAATTTACTGAAAAATTAAGAAAATAATTTTTTATATCAATGATCAATCTAAGAATTGAAACTAATACCCTTTGACTGAAATCGTCAACTTTGTTATTTTTCAAATTTAAGTTGCTGATATTTATTTATTTAGTTTCAATTTTAGTTCTCAATTTATTTTTAATTTCATTTATATATTCCCTCCATTTGTTTTAATTAAGTTCTATTTTAGGTTGTCAAAGGAAATTAATTTAAGTATTCATTTCTCCAAGGATTCGATGTCATATTCATCGCTATTGCAATTTTATTTTATCCAAAAATTATTTTTATCAGTATAGGTCACTTGGTTTTATACTAATTCGCTTTTTAGCTATCGAGTGATTATTTGTCGAGAAGCCTTTGGGCCTTAGGAAATGGATAGATTGTATCTAGATACAAATAGGTCCTCTTAAGTAAGCAGAGTATGACGAAGCCTAAACCTAAGGGGCATACATGTTTGTACTAGTCAACTTTGTGCTGGAGATTGACGATTGGCTAAACGGTATTGTTAACTTAGGATGAGGTTCATGAATTCATGAAAAGTTAGGCTTAAAATGATGAACCATTTTATGAAAACAAGACAACCTATCTTACTAATAAAGAGATATGGAGAAAAATATATAGATGGAGAAAAAGAGCTGCCAACGTAGCTACTTTTTGTATTTGCAAACTAAAGGGAGATATGGACTGGGCTACTGTTGAAGCAATCAAAATGTTGAAAATGCTAAACATGAATAACAGCAAACTCTGGTTACTTTTTTTTTTTGAAGACGTACCCATTGCTAATCAGAAGCAGGTGAAACAATGATTAGAGAATGGAGGAAAACCATAATTCGAGAACAGGAATAACTAAAAATTCTGTTGTTTTTGCTATTAGTCTTGTTTGTTAGCCATGTTGTAATGTTGTGTTTAGCTGTTTGTTTAGATGTGTTTAAGCTTCCCATTGGATACAACAACAAAATCCTTTTAGTGCTAGAATGAATAAAATCAACTTTGTTCATTCTCTTTTCCTATTTTGTTCAGGAAATTCTTTTGAATTGAATTCTCTTTGAAATCTCATAACATATACAAGCTTTTAACGAAGAGGGTGGAACGTTGTTTGTTTACTGTAACTCTCCCTATAGTAGCATAAGGATAGCAGAATGCAGAATGCGAATTTTTAAGCTCAAGAAAAAGCTTTTGCCTAGTCTTCTTGATGTTCTTTCCGCTCAAGAAAGGACTGAGAAGCATCTCAAGCTCAACAATTTAAATATTCTTTTAAGACTTTGGCTTTTTGTCTACTAGCAAGTAAAAACATAATTGAAATTCCCATTCTAGTATAAGGGTCATTCTCCTTTCTTCTAAGTTCGAATACTGTTCAAGAGATGTTGTATCTGTTGTTTCACATGTTCTTGATTAGTAGCAAACATGTGTTGAAAAAGGCAACTAGTGTTTATTGGTATTCATGCTATTTTCAACATTTTGAATTGCTTGGTTAATTTTAAAAAATAGTGGTAGTTGATTTATCTCTATTTGCTTTGCTAGAGGTCCTTTTTTTATAGATGTTAGAGGTCCTTTTTGTTTTCTTTCTTATTATATAATTTAATAACCCTATTTTTATTAGGTAACTTGTCTTAGTTTTGTAACGTGGATCATTTTAAGCCTAATTTCATATTGAACTCAATTCATTAGATTTTGTACGAATTTGATTATGAAAGGCCACTCCAAAGAGCAAATAGTCCTTTCACCGTACAACTTAATCCCAATCACTAAGAATTAGAGCGTGATAAAAGGTTGAATCCGTTAATCACTTGTCTAGTATAATAACCATGGTGTAATCCCGCAAGCCTAAGGCTTTATCGTACCTTGCCTCCTCATTAATATTTAGACCTGGCTATATAATTATAGACCCAACTCACGATAATCTTATTCCCTTTAGGCCTAAGGCTCCTTAATTAATTGTCCCTTAACAACTCAAAAGCGAGACAAGTTGTGATGCGTTTCACTCTTCCTTTATACCTTTCACTTTCATTGGCTTTTTCCCCCTTCTTTTATAAAAGAAGATACAACCACAAACTCTCCCTAGCCAATTCTCACTTATTAGCTTTGCCTTTGTTTTAGATGAGCTACAATGAACTTTCTTTGGATTGATCTTATTAAGCACTTGTTTTCTTTTCAGTAAAAAAAGAAAAAGATCATGGCCTGCCTTGTGTTAGGTGCCATAATGGTTTTATAGTGCACATATTGTTATGACACAACTAAAAAAGTCCCCATAACTTTGTTGTTATAACACCTCATACATGAGGGATTTTAAAATTCAACTAATTCTGATAAATTCAACTACTACGTAATTCAACATTTAAACAATTATGTTACAATGTGATCAAACTTAGATTTATTATGACCTCACTCACTGTATTGTAGCCATTCGTGGTTTAATTGTAAAATTAGCAATAAGTTTATATATAAACATTTGATGTGAGGAATCGTAAGTATTTCAACAACTGAAATTCAAAAATGAAGAAGAAGCAAAGAAATTATGTTATACACTTGTTGTAGACCAAAAATAAAGTGCTTCATCTTGAAGAATTACAGTGTTTGAGGGCAAAGGGGAGGAAAAGGAATATATTGTTAATAATGGCAGCCCCTCATTTATGACGGTTTTTCAAACTTTTTTAATGGAGGTAGTGAGTGAACTCCGGATGGCAGATAGAAGCAAAGAAATGCAAAATCACAAATTGCCGAAAAGAAGCTTGATAATGAAGATTATTAAGTCCTAATTTAAATTGCCACTGTAAAGCCCTAATTTAAAGTGAACAACATCTTTCAATGAATGGTGGGTGATGTCTTTCAAAGGGTTTAAGTAGTAAGTTATGTCCATGCCAATGTTTTTTATGTAACTATTGTTGATAATGTTGAAATATTTAAATTATTTTTATTTATTTCTAAATGCAATGATAAAAATAAGAATAATATTTGTCTAACAATGAATTTTATGACTTTACAATTCTCATAACAAATGAATTTTGGGTATCATTTATAAACCCGGATGCCTAGCTCACCAACGATTGTTAATTTGCAATTGTTTTATAGGATATCAATATCAATTTATACATCAAAGAAAAACAACATTTTTGCGAAAAGATTTTTGAACAGCAGATGACATGACATGTAGTGGTTGTGGTATTGATGTCATGTTGTAAGTTTGACTATGGAATGTTTAATAGGAAGAAGGAAGAAAGAAAGAATGTCTTATTAATTTGTTAAAATTCTAAGAGGTGAGCAAGTATGAGAAGCCTATTTGGAATGTGGACACATTATCTCCTAGTGAACCAAGTGAACGAAGCATTGGTTTGGTTTCTCCGAGAGATTCAGCTTACCAAATGGACAATTAATATATATTCATGATTCAGTTTATATGCCTAACCACCAAGGGGATAAACTAGGATGTGTGAATATTATTGCCACGCTTTCTATTATATTGGATTCTTCAACCATTAGAGTAAACTGGAGGAAAATAAAAATTGTAAATTAAGAGCGTTTGGCAACATTTTAATATTTACCCTTTTTATTTTTCTCTAAGTTACTCTGGTTGAAGAATCCTAGTCTATTTCCTCAATAGTTAGGCATATAAAGTGAATCATACACATTAATGATCAATGAGAAATCAATGTTGACTAGATTGACTGGGAGATAAAAGTGTGTTCATATGAGATAGACTTCCCATACTTCTCTCTCCACTTAAAAACTTCAGCAAATTAATAGGAGGAATGCACCTTATTTTTTCTTCCCTCTTCCTAATAATAAACATTTTCACAGTCGAGCATAAATACGACATTAAATGCCATAACCACTTTAAAAAGTTCTTTGCAAAAATGTTATTTTTGCCTGATATTATGATATCAATATTCTGCAAAACAATTTCATACCAATAACTCATTTATATTGGACTGTAAACTTAGTATGCAAGTAATGATTGTAAAGTCATATTTTGTGACTTTTAAAATTAAAAAGTCATTAGGCATATATTGTTCTTCCTAATAATAACTCGTTATCAACAATAGTTGCACAAAAAATATTGGTATGGATATGACTTACTACTCTTTTGAGATGTCCCACCATTAAAAGCTGATTAGCTGCACAAAAAATATTGGTATGGATATGACTTACTACTCTTTTGAGATGTCCCACCATTAAAAGTTGATGTTCATTTTAGGGCTCTACAATAGACACATCTGCATAATTATTCATTATCAAGCTTTTTCTGAGCAATTTGTGATTTTTCATCCATTTTTTTCTTGCACTCGTCATTCGAAGTCCACTCTGTTAGGTTTTTTGGGTTCCCTCCTATATGAAAAACTCATATCTTGAGCCTACTTATTTTAGCCCATTAGGCTATTAATGTTTAGCATATTTATATACTAATATTACCCTAAGTTACAAGTGTGTGAGTGTCATTTTTATCAGCCACCAAAAGAAGAGAGAGAGAGAGAGAGAGAGAGAAAAGGGAGAGAAAAGAAAGAGAAATTTCTGCTGGAAATTCTCAACAGAGCAGTTTCAGTTTTTCGACAATTTGACAGTCATCCGTACTCCAATCAGGCTGAAATTTGAACAGCAATTAGAGAACTCATCGTTCTTCATTCTGAATGGTGGAGATCTATTTTTGATGGTTGAATTTCTGACATTTGTAGCTCGAAATGTACTGTTCACGTGCAGTTTTGCAACAACGACTAGTTTACTTTTCTCAGACGATCGGACAATTTGTGGTCGGATTTTGCTGAATTTTGGTAAGCACGTTTAGAATTGATTGTTCTTTAGTCTGGACGGTGGAGATCAGATTTGAACTACCGAAACTCATCCATTGGCATGAACAGTAGCTATTTTGGGTGATTTTTCTCCATTCTCTTATTTATTTCTTGATGTTTGGTTGATTTGGTGTTGTTACTTTACTTGAGGGTTGTTGTAGTAGCTTGTAATTACTGTAAACATTGATTTTGATAGTGAAGCTCTTTTACTTGGGCCAAGAGAGGTCCCGTGGTTTTTATCCTTCACATTGAAGGAGTTTTCCACGTTAAAAATTCTTGTGTTTATGTATGAATGGTTTTGTGCATCTTGGGGCAGAGTATGTGATATATGCTTGCTGAATTTTACTTAGTCACTCCTCATAGATTCATTCAAGTAGGAAAGAACTTATCCCAGTTCCTTTCCCATCAAAGTGGTATCAGAGCTAGTTTATTGGTTGTTTGCTTGTTTGATTGATGGAGGTGAATGTGAGTAAAATGATTTGTTTGGATGACATGAAGTATCACAAGTGGAAAGAAAAAATGAAAGATTTTCTTATCGTGAAAAGATTGCATTTATCTGTATTTGCTTCTCAAAAATCTGAGTCTAAATCTAATGAAGATTGAAAATTTGAGCATTTGCAATTATATGGTTTTATTAGGTAATGGGTAGAAGATAATGTATTGAATCATATTACTAATGAAACAAATGCCAAGACCTTATGGGAAAAGCTTGAAACTTTGTATGCTTCAAAGACTGGTAATAATAAGTTATTTTTGCTTAAATAAGCTATGCTCTTGCAATATAGAGAAGATAGATCTATACTTGATCATGTGAATGAATTTCAAGGTATCTTTGATCAATTATCTGGCATGGGTGTCAAATTTGATGAAGAAGTTATCGGACTTTGGTTGTTGAATACACTTCCTGACTCATAGGAAAACTTTTGTGTATCTTTGACTAATTCTGCTCCTGAAAGTGGTGTAACCATGTCATATGCAAAGACTTGTGTTTTGAATGAAGAGATGAGAAGAAGAAATCAGGGGGCATCTAGTTCACAGTCATAAATTTTGGTTACTAAAAACAGGGGGAGAAGTAAAAGCAAGAGTCAATATTAGAATAGAGGCAAGAGCAGGAGTAAATCAAAATCAAGTTATAAGAACCTTGAATGTCATTACTGTGGTAAACCAGGGCATATCAATAAATATTGTTTCAAGTGGAAGAAAGAGAACAAGGCAGACAAAGAGAAGCAAGAAAGGAGAGTCAATGATAACAATACTGATAGTATTGTCACTACCACTTTAGATGATGATTTGGCTATAGTTTATCAAAAGAATATGGTCAATATAGCTTATGATGATACTAATTGGGTTCTTGACAGTGGTACATGTTTTCATGTTACATCAAGGAAGGAGTTCTTCACTTCTTATACTCCGGGTGATTTTGGAGTTTTGAAGATGGGTAATGATGGAGTGTCAAAGGTGATAAGCATTGGCACTATTTATTTAGAGACTCAAAATGGAACAAAGTTAGAGCTGAAGAATGTTAGACATGCACCTGACATTAGGTTGCATTTGATCTCTACTAGTAAGCTTGATGATGATGGCTATTGTAACACTTTTGATGATGAAAAATGCAAACTCAGCAAAAGTTCCTTAGTTGTGGGTAGAGGGTTTCCTTAGTTATGGGTAGAGGAAAGAAGGCTTCGGGTTTGTATTGGCTGCAAGCTTCAATCTCTACAGATCTTGTTAATATAGTTGAAAGTGATAGCTCTTCAGAATTATGGCACAAGAGGTTAAGTCACATTAGTGAGAAAGGACTTGATTGTCTAGCTAAAAAGAATTTACTTTCTGGGTTGAAAGGTGCAAGGTTAGACAGATGTGTTCATTGCTTAGCTGGGAAATAAAAGAGAGTTTCTTTCAAACATCATTCTCCTTCCAGGAAAAATGATTTGCATGAGCTAGTACATTCAGATGTATGTGGTCTTTTGAAGGAAAAGTCATTTGGTGGTGTAATTTACTTTGTGACCTTTATTGATGATCATTCTAGGAGACTTTGGGTTCGTACCTTAAAGTCCAAAGATCACATTCTTAGTGCATTTAAAGAATTTCAAGCTTCTGCTGAGAGAGAAACTGAAAAGAAGTTGAAATGTATTCGCACTGATAATGTTTGTGAGTACTGTGGGCCTTTTGATGCGTATTGCATAGAACAAGGTATCAGACATCAGAAGACACCTCCCAAGACTCAGTTGAATGGTTTGGCAGAAAGGATGAACAAAACATTGATGGAGAGTCAGATGTGTACTTTCAGAGGCTAAATTGCCTAACTCTTTTTGGGGTGAAGCTTTGTATACTGTTGCACATGTGATTAATCTAACTCCCACTGTTGTATTGGGAAATGATGTTCCAAATAGGTTATGGTATGGTAAGGATGTTTCCTACAACCACCTACGAGTGTTTGGTTGCAAATGCTTTGTACATGTTCCTAAAGATGAGAGGTCCAAGTTAGATGCCAAGACTAGACAATGTATCTTCATTAGTTATAGGCAAGATGAGTTTGGTTACAGATGCTATGATCCAATTCTGAAGAAACTTGTCAGAAGTCGTGATGCAGTATTTGTAGAAGATCAGACTATTAAAAATATCAAGAAATTGGAGAAATCAAAGCCTGAGATTAGTGGTTTGATTGACTTAGACATAAGTCATACGCCTAATACAGTTGAGGTTCATAATCATGAGAATCATGATGATGTGCAAAATGATAATCAAAATGCAGATGAGGTTGATGCTCCTGAATATGAAGCAGTTGATGATCAACAAGAGGCACATGTTGAGGAACCTGAAGTTTCACTTAGGAGGTCTACCAGAGATCAAACGCATTCTATCAGGTATTCACCTAATGAGTATATACTCTTGACAGATGGAGAAGAACCTGAATGCTATGAAGAGGCTATTGAGAGTGAGCAAAAGTCAGAATGGATTGCAACTATGAAAGATGAAATGCAGTCTTTAGCTGATAATTACACCTTTGAATTGGTGAAGCTTCCTAAAGATAGAAAAGCCTTGAAGAATAGGTGGATCTATAAAATAAAGCAAGAAGAGAATCATCTCCACGATATAAAGCTTGATTAGTTGTCAAGGGCTTTAGTCAGAAAAAGGGAGTTAACTTTGAGGAGATTTTATCACCAGTGATCAAGATATCATCAATTCTTGTTATTTTGGGATTAGCTGCTACTCTTGATTTAGAGGTTGAGCAAATAGATGTTAAAACAGCCTTCCTTCATGGTGACTTAGAGGAGGAAACTACATGGAACAACCTAAAGGTTTTGTGGTAAAAGAAAAAAAAATTATATTTGCAAACTGAAAAAGAGTTTGTATGGGCTGAAACAAGTATCTAGGCAATGGTATAAGAAGTTTGAGTCAGTTATGGTTCAACAAGGCTACACAAAGACTACTTCTGATCATTGTGTTTTTGTGCAGAGATTTTTTTATAGTAATTTTATCATCCTGTTGCTATATGTTGATGATATGCTCATTGTGGGTTCTAGTTTTTCAATAATTGATAGCTTGAAGAAAGAGTTGAGCAAGTCCTTTACAATGAAGGATTTAGGGCCAGCAAAGCAAATTCTTGGCTTAAGGATCATTCGTGATAGAAAATGTAAGAAGCTGTGGCTATCTCAAGAAAAGTATATTGAGAAAGTATTGCAGCGATTTAATATGGCTAAAGCTAAACCTGTAAGTACCCCCTCTTGCCATGTCTTTCAAATTGAGTGTCAAACAATCTCTTTATAGTGAGCAAGAAAAAGAATATATGCAGAAAGTTCCTTATGCATCTGTAGTAGGTAGCTTGATGTATGTTATGATTTGCACTAGGCCAGACATAACTCATACAGTTAGTATTGTTAGTAGATTTTTGTCTAATCCAGGAAAAGAACATTGGGATGTTGTGAAGTGATTTTGAGATATCTCCGTGGCATTGCTAGTTTGAAGTTGTGTTTTGGGACTAGGAACCCTATTCTCAGTGGTTAGACAGATTCTAATTTGGCAGGGGATGCAGATTCAAGAAAGTCTACTTCTGGATATCTGATCACTTTTGCAGGGGGAGCTGTGGCATGGCAATCTAGATTGTAGAAATGTATTACATTGTCTACTACAGAAGCCGAATTCATTGCAGCAATTGAAGCATGTAAAGAATTGCTTTGGATGAAAAAGTTTGTGAATGAGCTTGGTTTTATACAGAAGAGATATGTCTTATTTTGTGACAGTCAGAGTGTTATTCATCTCGGAAAGAATCCTACTTTTCACGGTAGATCCAAACACATAGATATAAGATATCATTGGATTCGTGATGTTTTGGATTCTAAGCAACTTGAACTTGAAAAGATACATATTGATGATAATGATTCTGATATGTGCACAAAGGCTTTATCAAGAGGAAAGTTTGAGGCATGTTGTAAAGTTGCCGGTTTGAAAAATTCCTCCACATAGTTGGGAAGGGGGAGAATTGTTAGGTTTTTTGGGTTTCCTCCTATGTGAAAAATTCATATCTTGAGCCCACTTATTTTAGCTCATTAGGCTATTAATGTTTAGCATATTTATATACTAATATTATCCTAAGTTACAAGTGTGTGAGTGTCATTTTTATCAGCCACCAAAAGAGAAGAGAGAGAGAGAGAAAAGAAAGAGAGAAATTTCTACTGAAAATTATCAACAGAGCAGTTTCAGTTTTCTGACAATCTGATAGTCACCCGTGCCCGATCAGGCTGAAATTTGGACAGTAATTAGAGAACTCATCGTTCTTCATTTTGAACGGTGGAGATCTATTTTTGACGGTTGAATTTCCAGCATTTGTGGCTCGAAGTGTACTATTCATGTATAGTTCTGCAACAGCGACCAATTAGTCTGGACGGTGGAGATCAGATTTAAACTACCGGAACTCATCCATTGGCATGACCAGTAGCTATTTTAGATGATTTTTCTCCATTTCTCTTGTTTATTTCTTGATGTTTGATTGATTTGGTGTTGCTACTTTACTTGAGAGTTGTTGTAGTATCGTGTAATTGCTGTAAACATTGATTTTGATAGTGAAGCTCTTTTACTTGGACCAAGAGAGGTCCCGTGGTTTTTATCCTTCACATTGAAGGGGTTTTCCACATTAAAAATTCTTGTATTTATGTGTGAATAGTTTTGTGCATCTTGGGGCAGAGTATGTGATATATGCTTGCTGAATTTTACTTAGTCACTCCTCATAGATTCATTCAAATAGGAAAGAATTTATCCCAGTTCCTTTTCCATCACACTCATCTTCTACATACTTTGGATTTCACACTTTCGATCTTTTTACAACACTTTCATAGAAAAATGGTTAGGGAAACAGTGATGATAAACAAGGGAGTAGCTGCAAGCCTTCTATCATCTTCTATTATATTAACATTTAAAATTAATTAAGATAACATTAAAAATTAATAAAATAATAATTTATATATCAAAATATTTTTAAAAGAAAAAAACGAAATTAAAAACAATATCATACAATAAAGTTTTGTTTGAAAAGAATGCTTTTTGATTAACCTAAGAGCAAACAAATATTTTTATTCCCCTTTATTTTTATCATTTTTTTATTGCACCATAAAAAATAAGTTTAATATACATATTTTATTTAAAGTTAATTAAGATAAATTTAAATTTAATAAGACACCATAATAATGATATATATATATATTAAATATTATAAAAACTAAAAATTAAATAAAAAATAAACTATAAAAATTAGACAGCATAGATTAAAATTTTATTTGAAAAGAAAATTCTTAATTATCTAAGGAAAAAATTAATTAACTAATTCTTTAATTTTTAATTTTCCTTTTATGTATATTTTTATCACTCTTTTTACTACTCCATATAAAATAAATTTAATATACATATTTTATTTATATATTATTCAAAGTTAATTAAGATATCATTTAAAATTTAATAAAATAGTAGTAAAAATAATTTATTTATATCAAAATATTTTAAAAAATAATTTATTTATATTAAAATATTTTAAAAATTAAATTAAATGTAATCCACTAAAATTTTGTTTTAAAAAAAATCCTAGATTAATAATCTAAGGGCCAAAATTAACTAACCAATTTTTCTTTTAGAATTTTGATTTGTTTTAATATTTTTATCATTCTTTTTCACTCTTCATATAAAATAATTTGTGTTATTAAAAGTTAGTTAAGATAACAATTTAATTTAATAAAATGATAATATATATGTAATAATTTATATATATATTAAAATATTTTAAAATAAAAATTAAACTAAAACAACTATACATTAAAGTTTTATTTGAAAAGAAAATCCTCAATTAATTCTAAGGGCAAAAAGTTAACTAACGAATTCTTTATTTTGATTCCATTTTTATCATTGTTTTTATTGCTCCATATAAAATAAATTTAATCTCTATATTTTATTCATATTAACATTTAAAATTAATTAAGATAATTTAAACATAAAAAAAATTTTATATATATCAAATATTTTTAAAAACTAAAAACTAAATTAAAAACAATATCATATGATAAAGTTTTGTTTGAAAAGAGAACGATTAACCTAAGAGCAAAAAAATATTTCGATTCCCCTTTATCATTCTTTTTATTGCACCATATAAAATAAATTTAACCTAAATATTTTATTTTTATATTAGTTATTCAAAGTTAATTAAGATAACATTTAAATTTAGTAAAATAATAATTATATATTTTAATATTTTAAAAAACTAAAAATTAAACTAAAAACAATATCATACATCAATTTGTTTGAAGAGAAAACCTAAGGGCCAACTGACTATATATATATATATATATATATATATATTTCAATTTTGATTCTCTTTAATTAACGTATATTTGTATCGTTCTTTTTATTGCTTTATATAAAATGAATTTAACCTAATTTTATTTATTTGAATATTCAAAGTTAATTAAAATACCATTTAAATTTAACAATATGAGTAATTTATCTATAGTTTAAATATTTTAAAAACTAAAAATTAAACTATTAATTAATTACTCAACATATTAATTATTTTTTTACCAATAAAAATTAGAAAAAAATTATAATGCCACTCAAACCTGAAATAAAGAATTAACAAATAAAGAAAACAACTTGTAGTTAAATCTAATCAAACCTGACAAATCTTCAATTGTTCTTCAATTACTGGTAAAGGAGTAATAGAAGCTGAGCCATTGTTGTTAATACTTCCATCATCTCCAGAAAGATTAGGTACTTATGGTGTATTAGCCGGAGTAGGCACGAGAAGACCCATTGGAGAATTGCAAAATCCTTGAAGATGGAGAAAAGGACGATTTTCTAATGAGATATTTGAGAGCTCAGCTTCTTCTTCAGATCAACTTTCACTGCAAAAGGGTCTTCAACTTTCTGCAATGCTTCTCCAGAACCAAGTGTATTATTGTTCTTGGCTCTATTGAAGCTTTTCTGCTTGGCTATGGCAGAGGATGGGGGCCCATAGCAAGCCCAACAATCAGGGAATCATTTGTTATATCAGTAAGTGCAGATCGATCTTGTTGTTGTTGAATTGCATTTCTTCTTCTTCTTGATTTTGCAAACCCTTTTTCAGAATCTTCAATTTTCCCTGAAAACCCCATTAAAAGAAAAGATTATTACTTCAATTGTAGTTTTAGTAGTAGCAGACGGTGGGAGAGAGACGGAGACTAAGATATGCATAGTGAAATTCAAAATAAGCGGAGATAATGAGAGGAGTGAGATTAAGCAGAGATAAATAATAAAAATAATAAAAGGAGAGAATACCGTTATATAAATAGGAAAGAATATTACATTCAAATGATATTAACGTTAATACATTCAAATGATATTAACGTTAAAAATTTAAATTGAAGAATAACGTTACAATTTTAAAAATTGGGTTTTTGGTGAATTCCAATATAATTCAAATTAGAGTTTAAAAATTTAAATTGAAGAATAACATCACACCTGCTTTGTTATTTCCAAAATCTAACAGATCGAAAAAGTTTATTGTCGTTCCTAACAAATACAAAAATAGAGCATATTAAAGGGATTTAGGGGAGTTTTGGAGAAATTGATCATATTACCTGTGGATAGATTTCTCTTTGGAGAGAGCAAAGGTTACTCAATCGAACCAAAGGTCCCAATTTTCAAATTTTTTTCACTTTCAATTCATTTTCATTTCTAGAGTTTTGGAGCTATGTAATAGCATATCTCTTAGCATTAGTTTTGATTATCTAAATTAAGTTCTTGAAATCTCCTTAAATTTACACTGCACTTCACAATTTACAGTCATCAAGCTTGGGTTTTCTCGGATTTCTCTTCTCCACTTGGTTTTTATATGCTAGGGTTCGATCTTATTGCTTTTGGTAATTGCTGTTACTTTGCAATTTTATCAGAGTGATTAGATGGAATTAACACCATATTAACTTTTCTACTCTATTTTAATCTGATTTGTTTTGCAATTCTCGTGTGATTTTATATGTGCTATGTTCACTTTTTTTTTCAATTTTAGTTTTTGCCGTTGAGTTTATTTTTTATTGTTATTTTCTCTAATAATAATTCTATTGTGCAGTTTTTTGGAATTTAATGCCTATCAATCATTTTGGGTTCCATGTATCTGTTAATTCTACCACCACACTATCTTTTCACTGTGTTATATATTCTTTATTCTTTGATTATTTTCTCAACTGTTTAATTCAGTAGGCTTGTGAGATGGTTATTTTTATGGGTATTATTCTACAACATTTTTTCTATATTGAATAAGTTGTTAAGAGTCTTTTTGAACTCTATTGAATATATGTTGTTGTGTAGTCTTTGAACAAAATAGGAAGCATGGGAATTTCTTGGCCCTAAATAATTCAGTTTAGCAGGTCTCACTTTGAATAAAAATCTGCATAATGGCACCATTACGAGGAGGTACAGAGGTACCTTTGAATAATTTCCTGGCCCTACATAATGGTATCTTTAAATAATTTAGTTTCTCATTATAAAGATGTTTTATTAGATCATTTGGGAGATTTCAGGTGAAGCACAGGTTCATTATGGTGTTTTGATGGCTGTCAAAGAAAGGGAAAATTTTGGATGAATTTGGTGGGAGAACTGCTGCAGAGGCAGTGGCACTGCTAGCTGAATTGGCCATGGCTCGTGGGAGCAAAGATAATATCAGTGTCATTCATAGTAGGTGAATTGAAAAGCTCGAAATAACAGAGCAACTTGTTTTGTCCGGTGCTTCAAGAATGAAGAAATCATATCTTTTCAAAATTTTATTTAGTATTAGAATAAACCGAAGCAAAAAATATTTATAGATCTTTTAATCTGATGCCAACTCCTTTGTTCTATAGATTTTGTTTTTAATATTTGGCTTGCTGAATTGAAAATGAGATTAATTTTTAATTGAATCTTCTTCTCATATGTTGTCAAAAATATTTAAATCAATAATAATTTTAAGCAATCACTTTCTATTTGTTTTTGATATAGTTATTTCTGTGTTGCTTTCAAAGGATTCATTGTATAGGAATTTAAAGAGAAGAATGAATTACGGGGATATGTTCTCTTCTCTTTTCTTTCTATTGCAGCTTTCTTTCTTTGGGCTTGTTTTGAAAAATTTGATATAGTGTTTATATATATATAGTACAAAGTACATTGTTCTGTTGGTTTCAGTGTTTTATTTATTGTGCTATTGAGTTGCTGTATTTATTGTGTTTTGTTTATGTTTAATTGGTTATAACGTGTAACTGTTTATTTAAGAACCAAGGACTTATGTTGATATCCTTGCATTAATCGACGCTTTATTTATTTTATTTATTGTGATATTGAGAAATAGTATTTATTGCGTTTTGTTTAGGTTTAATTGGTTGTAATTTGTAACTGTTTAATTGAGAACCAAGGACTTGTACTGATTGAAATTATATATATGTTTGCTTATAGTTAGTAATTTTGAAGCTGTACAAGCACTTGTTCTTCTAAATATGTAGTCTTTTCGAAAATTTTAATTGGTGCAATGGCTGATCTATTAAGGGTTTTGATTGTTTTATTGAGATGTTGTTCTCTTTCTGTTTGAAGTTTCATTATCTTAGATGTAGAGATATAGCACTCAGTTTATATGGGTGATGATGAAGGCATTCAAAATTTGCAATGTTTGTTTGATATTTTTGGATGTGGGGTGAGTAAGGACAAGCAGCCCTAGAGGAGGCTAGCATATGCTTGTTTAATTGTGGTCGTAGGACCACTGAAAAATCTTGTTCTTGGTGGAATTAGGTCGATCACAGTGATCGATGGATCTACAGTTGAACATGGTCATCTTGGAAACAATTTTGGTGCTCATCTAATCTTGTGATTTGATTGTGGATGAATCAAGTGTGGGGCAATCAAAAGCAAAATGTGTGTGTGCATTTCTTCTAGAGCCAAGTTCATAGAAGAACATCCTGAGGCACTAATTGAGACAAATCCATCTTTTTTTTTTCTCAATTTACATTGGTAATATAGCTAGCAACTCAGGTATGTAATATTTTTCTCGCACCTTTTTATCTCCAAGAGTTCAAATTAAAAGAGATTTGTGCTTGTATGATGGAATTTCATGCCTTATCTCATCTGCTTTCTTTAATGTCCTATCCTTGGCATTGTTGTGTGTTTTGCCATAGATAAATATGTTGCCCAAACCTTTAAAAGAGATTCCAAGTTTCTTATCAATTATATTGTTGTGGAATTTGTGCTCCATTTTTCTATAGTTTTTCCATGGCTATGACTGTACTTGATTTCCCTCATATATATTCATCGTAAAAATTTTCTTTATTTAATATAAACTAATGCCTAGCCTATCTTTGAATTTATTGCAAGGACAAGAGCATTTCTTGTAAGGACAAGAGCATTGGTTGGTCAAACTGTTGAAAATTTTGAATATTTATCTATCTTTTGTCTTTTAAAAATAATGCAATTTATGCGATTTTGCACACAATAAATGTCTACTTTTTTTTAACTATGAAATCAATATTTTTTAAAATTTAATTTATTGTCGAAAAGTTACGAGTCAAAATAATATAATATGTATAATGTATATATTTCATAAATTTCTTATAGACAATAAGAATTGTTATGATTTAAACTTTTAATTTCATGCAGTATGGCATACATCCTTTATCATCGAGTTATTAGCTCAAAATTATATGAAGAAAAATTTTCTATCATATCAGTACATCTCTCATACCAATACTGAAAAAATAAAATAAAATTTATACATTTATATAGATTATTTTTGGAGCAGTGAAATACATATTAGGCACATGCATGAAGATGTGGTGACTACCTTCCACTTGTTATCCATGACACTACCTTCCAATTCCATGTCTTTCCAAGTTCTAATTAACCTTAATTCCTATATGCAAGCTACTCAAGCTCACTAAATAATATGTAATCTAATTTCAATATTAACAACCAAATCATATGTAAAGATTCATGTCAGACGAATAGTTATTTGAACTAATTAATAATTAAAAGAATTAAAAGATTTAGATTTAAGATTGTATGAATTTTCTTTATTTTGTTAATTAAATTATATAAAATAACTTTGCGTAATATATCTAGTTTAGAATTATATATAAGATTACAATAATAACTAATTTTTAATTAAATAGACATATTTGATCAACTAATTAAATATTTATAACTCATTGCCAGATATGCAGAATGTATATTATTTGAATTATTCTATTAATTATTTATGATGTTTATAATTTATTGTTTATATCTAAGCACGTGATGAAGGAGGGTGAGACTCGTCAACAATGGTAAGACTTTATGCTAGAAAAATAATCTTGAAAGTGTTCATTAACTTGGTACCCCTTAGTATTATCAATTACTTTGCTAGATTTGGAGTTTGGTCTCTTGATGATTTTCTACATGTATTAATTGGTGTTTGGAGTAAAACTGAATTGAATATTGATGATTGTTTGGAGAGTTATTTCGAGGTAAGTCTAGAGAACTTTTTTAATGTTAGATACGTTATCTAAATAATTTATTGTTTTTGAATACTTATAACATTGAAGTTTGTTTTTCTTATTGAACCTTGATAAGAAAAATATTGTTGAATGTACATTTTGATTAAGTTATATAAGCAGAAACATGTGCATAAATATAGATATAAATTGTGTTAATATGAGTGCATATGTGGTATTCATTCGTGGTGATTTGCAACAGTTTTAGACTGTTACAATGATTATTTTTTTTGAAATAATTAAATTTTGTGATGGTTGATTGCTAGTGCAAAAATAATAATATAAAAATAAAATAAATTTCACGATGGTTAAAAACCATCACAAAATGACAATTAAAAATTAACAAAATGACAATTAAAATAAAATAAAATAAATAAAAATAATAATATAAAAATAAAATAAATTTCACGATAGTTAAAAACCGTCACAAAATGATAATTAAAAATTAAAATAAATATCGTGACGATTCTAAATCGTCATAAAGTAAAAATTTTGAGAAGTAAAATAAATATTGCAACGGTTATAAACTATTGTAAAATGATAATTCAAAGAAATAAAATAAATATAAACCGTCCCCGAAAAGAAATAATATAGTTTGTTGTTATATGGTGCCATAGTAATAAAATAGTGTATACCAATTTCCTTAAATTGCAAAAACTTATGTTATTCATTTCATCAAAAATTGCATCCTAATCACCTACCTTCCTTTGAGACACTGTATTATAAAAATTAAGCTAGTTTGAAAAACTTGGATCATACACAGGCATGTGTTTGCATGATTCTCCACATTAGTTAATTTTAACTGATTTTTTACTTCATCTATTGACTTGGGAAGTTTTCAGGATGCCATTAAAAATATTAATAGTCTCATGAAGCTGATTAATTCCATGGAAATGATTGTAAAGGGCAACTAGCAGGTAATTGTGATATTATCTCATATAGGAACTTTAGAAAAATGTTAAGAATTTAGATATCACATCAATGGCAATTGCACATGAATATAATATTGAATGGTAACCAGGAAAAAAAAAAGCATACTTTTAGATGGTGGTTTTTCTTCTTCCATAAGGCATTGATGTTCTCCATTTGATATCATATGTTTGCTTTTGATTTTTGACAAATATGTTTCTGAAAGGCCCAATGTATCAACTCCATGCATGAGAAAAATGAAGCTTGCTGGACTTTGCAGCTTGTGCGACTGAGGTTTATTATTTGCCAATTTCATGTAGGATTGCACGTTTGGCCGGTTCAATATGGAATTTTAATTAAGAGAAATAATCAAAATTAAAAATATAATCAAGTTGAAAACTACATTAATTAACTGATTAAGTTAAATTGTTGTATTAATTTTTGGTTTGGTTAGTTACTTTGTACTGATTGGTTTGTTTTGGGGTGTGTACTTCAGTTGCTATTTAACCAGAACAGAGTAAGAAACTATTATGTACTTAAATAATGCCATGTTGGTGGAGATTAAACTCTTTATATAATAAAAATATATGAAATTGAAAGAAAAACTATAATTAGTTCAAGATATTCATGCTACATAAATACAAATATAAGTAAATAAATAAATCCTAACATGCTATTATTGTAATTAATAAATATCCTAATATGCCAAAGCAACTAAAATTCATCAGTTTTGTTTGGTTTTTTGGTCATGATAGATTAGTTCTTATGCATACTTTTTAACTGGTATATGTTTTCGCATGAAATGTTCTTGAAATGTATTTGTGTTAATACCATTTGTTTTTCACATTCAATTAGTGTTTATGTTTTAATGATCTTTCTTTCAATTATTTGGGGTGGGTAATTGTTGCTGAATCAATCTTAGAGAAGCTATAAAAGGTGCAAATTGGGCTTCAAGAAAGCACAAGCTTGTAATACTCTTAAGAAAAAGTATGTTAGAGCCAAGGCATAACAAAGGCACTGCTACTCAGTCTTAAAAGCTTTTTAGCTAATCCTTGTTTTCATTATTCCACACTTGATATAAGGGTGATATTGCAAATAGAGAATTGTGTGCAAAATACTGTAGAAAAAAGATTATCTTAATACCAAGTGTTTTGTACCACTAAAATATTGGGGTGGTTGTAGTTTAGTGAGAAACTCTAGTGTATCCCAATTTTATAGACTAAAAGGTCAAATATGATTATGAAGTATTGGTTTAATCTCGACTTAGACATTAATTTTTTTTTTACCAAATACAACTTTTTTTCTAAAAAAAATGGTGCAATACGACCGTAGCTGTTATAGAATGCCATGATACCATTATAAATTGTTGAGTTACAGAACCAACATATTCATCATATTCGTCATGGGCATGTTGATGTTGGCATTGTCTTCGCGCCATAGCCAGTTATGCAACTTAGTCCAACTCAAGATGTGTAGAATATTTGAAGGCCTTATCAATCTTTTGGCCTATTCAATTAATTCTGAATAGATATTTTTTTGAGCATTAGATGACTTGATGGTTAGCATTAATCAATTATCTAGAAAGTAATTACAGGATAAATTATTATTTCATTTATAAGATGATTTATTTAATAAAATAATTTAAAATTTAATTAATTCGTATTTCAGCTTTGTTTTTGTTAATGAATTAATTCTTACATATAGAAATATATCACTCATTCCTAGAAAGTGCTCATCGCCTTTTCTAGAATGCACTTAATCTTTTGGTTTGAAATTTCTGCTTGTCCACTAGTTTGGGGATGTACTCCATACTTTTTCAAGAGTACCTCAAATATTTAATTACAAAAATGTGAGCCTTCATCACTAATAATACCTCTTGAAATTTCAAACTGAGTGAAGATGTTCCTCTGACAAACCAAGAATCTACCTTGAAGTGATTTGTTCGACTAGCGATTGCATCAATCTAGTTCGAGACATAATCAATAACAGCAAGGATATATTAATTGCTAAGAGAGGATAGGAATGGTCCCATGAAATAGACGTCCCACACATCAAATAGTCCACTTCCAAAATTGGTTGAAGAGGCATATCATCTCTCATTGAGTTATATTCCCTACCAATTGGCATCAATCGCACCTCTTAACAAAGTTGCGAGTATCCTTGTACATTGTTGGCCAGAAGAACCTCGATTGCCACACCTTGGCAATTGTTTTTTACGAGCTTGAAAGTCCTCCACATTCCCTTGAATGGCAAAAATCTAGAATGGCTTGAAACTCTTCTTTAGGAGCACACCTTCTCACATTGAACTCCCATTCAATGTTTACAAATGTTCTTTAAGAAAAGTCTCATTGATTGGAGTCTCATCTTCATTCTTCATCTCTAATTCCAACTGGGAAAAATGATAAGCCACAAATTTTTGACCCCCTTTTTGTCCATAATTTCAACTAGGTATGACCATCGGTTGGGTTGGTCGGATTTTAGGACTCGACCAACCCAACCACTTAATAATGGTCGAAAAAAATTAATTTTGAAAATCGATCATTATTGGTCGGTTTGGTCAATTTTTTATCCGGTGTTGAGAAAGCACCCAAGTATTGTGTTATGAAAATTGGATTATTTTTACCAATAATATGTATATTATATGAACAATTATATAACTAATTATACCAGAAAAAATTTTAGAAAAAAGACACTTAAATATCAAGTCAAAATAGATAAAATTTTTCTAGACATATAATTAATAACACACAATACTATCACAACTATACCTCAAAATAGTTATTAAATGAACAATAAAGAGAACACCATAATTTTTCTTACGTTCTTGGATACCACCAAAATAACTTTACTAATTTAAAAAAAAATAGTAAAAGAAAGAGGGAAGATAAAATAAATCTTTATATTTTCTTCAAAAAAAAATCTTTATATATAAAGGGCTAATTTTTGGGATGGATACTAACTGAGGAGGAGGGGTCTTTTATAAGCTTAAGGCCCCTCCTCAAATCTATTAAAAAACAATGTGAGATAAAATTAAGCCATTATTCACAAATCTCCATTTTGGCTAATTTTTATCTACAATATGCAAATCTTCTTTCGAAAGATACTATTATTTGTAGTGTCTTTAGATGCGCTGTGAAACGCTCATCTTCAATTTCTCAAAATATTGATCAAATCCAAACAATGGTTGAACTTGATAGTTGTCACCACTTTTATCAACATGCTTGCGAAATTGTTAGTGGTCCAAATTTTTTGAAGTAATATTTCATCATCCTCCAGAATCTCACGTATAAAGTTATACCAAATATCGATGTGTTTTGTCCTTACATGATAAAGTTAGTTCTTTGCTAAATGAATGACATTTTGACTATCACAGTGCAATTTGATGTGCTTTTGTTTAATTTTCAGTTCACCAAGCAACCTTTGAAGCCAAATTGCTTCTTTAGCAGCCTATGATACTGCCATATTCTCTACTTCTATAATAGACAAGGTAACTATTGACTACAATGCAGACTTCCAACTAACTAGCCCCTTAGCAAGTGTAAATATATAATCAATAGTTGATCGACATTTATCCAAATCACCAACATAGTCAGAATACCAATATCCAACTACACATCTTTCTCATCCCGCTCAAATTGTCAACTCAACATCTATGGTGTTCAAAATATACCATGGAATATATTTCACAGCTTGTCAATGCTCCTCACTAGGATCATGTATGTACCTACTCACAACTCTAATTGCTTATGAAATGTCTGACTTTGTACACACCATAACATACATCAAGCTACCAACAATATTTGCATATGGAACTTTTGACATATACTCTTGTTTCGCTTCATTTTTAGGAGATGAAGATGCATTGAGCTTAAAATGAGGTGCAAGTAATGTACTCACAAGTTTTGACTTTTCATTCAGGCTAAAATGTTGTAGTACCTTCCTTCATATATTGTTTCTGATTCAAACAAAGCTTTTCTCTCTTCTTGTCTCTGCATATCTCCATGCCTAAAATTTTCTTGGCTTTACCAAAGTCTTTCATTTCAAACTCTTGATTTAGCTGAGCCTTCAACTTTTTAATTTCTCCTTGTTTCTTTGAAGCTTAACATATCATCATACTTGAGAAGATATATAAAAGATCTATCTTATAGCTTGAGCAAATATACACATTGATCGTATTTACTTCTTGTGTACTTCTGTCTTATCATAAAACTATCAAATCGCTGGTACCACTACCTCAGAGATTGTTTCAATCCATACAATAATTTTTCCAATTTTTACACCCGTTTTTCCTTCTCAAGCAACCTTGAACCTTTCTGGCTAAGTCATATAGATTTTCTCTTCTAAGTCACCATGTAAAAATGCAGTTTTTATATTAAGTTGAATGACTTCCAAATATAATTGTGCTACCAAGGCCAATAAAATTATAATGGAGGAATATTTTATAACTGGAGAAAACACTTTATAGAAAACATCGTTATTAACCTTACCTTGTACCAAACATTGTTATTGTTAGAAAATTCTTCTTTTTTTTTTTCATATACCCATTTGCATCCAATTGCCTTTTTTCTCTTTGGTAAATTAGCTAGCTTCCATGTATGATTCTTTCTAAGGGACTTTCATCATCCATTTAATTGTGCTACCAAGGCTAATAAAATTTCAATGGAGAAATATTTTACAACTGGAGAAAATACTTTATTATATAATCAATTCGCTCCTACTGAGTATAGCCTTTAGCTATTAACCTTGCCTTGTAGCAAATATCGTTATTGTTAGAAAATCATGCGTTCATTTCATATACCCATTTGAATCCAATTGCCTTCTTTCCCTTTGGTAAATTAGCTAGCTTTCATATATGATTCTTTCTAAGAGACCGCATTTCATCATCTATGGCTTTCTTTAACTTCTTCTTTTTAAACTTTGGACAGCTTCATTGTAAGTGTTAGGAATACCATCATTTACAATTAGAGATGTATAAGCCACCATATCATCAAATGAAGCGGGTCTGTTAAAGATTATTTTCTTTGTTTCTGAACACCGAAAAGTGAAATCCTTTCACATCAGTGGTGATCCCCCTCTAACTTTAATTCCTTAACATAGTAGTATGCAGTGAAACTAAATACACGTAAGAAATAGTAATTAGAAGCAGATTTTTCAAATCGCATCTCCAAAGGTGTTTTACCACCAGTAACAGTTGATGGTAAGTGATTTAACGAGATGGCTTGCAAATATCACAACCTCAGCCTAAAATCGCCGGCCTAACATTGGACAATATACACCGAACTTTCTCCACCAATGTTTGGTTCATGCATTCTGCTACTCCATTCTATTATGGTGTATCTCTAACTCTCCACCATTATCTGTGTAGAGACATTTGACTTTTCTACTAGTTTGATTTTTTACCATCTTTTTCCATATGAGGAAAACTCTGAACCTTTCATCCTTCATCTTCATAGTATACATTCATACTCTCTGAAAGAAGTCATCAACAAAAGTTATAAAATAGTATTTTTCTCCTATTGAAGCTAGACCCACACATCTGAGTGAACATAGTATAAAATACCCTTGGTATTGGATTGCAGTACTAAACAAACGTCACTCTAGTCTTCTTTTCTTTAACACAATGCTTACATAAATCTAACTTTTGGGACTGCACTCCTTTTAGTAATCTTTGATCTAAAAAAACTTTTGAGGATTTATCGCTAATATAATCCAAGTGTATATCCATAATCCAGTTGCTTCTAACTCTTGATCACTACTGGAAGTAGCTGCTACTGTCTCAATAATTGCATTACCTTGATAGTAATGCAAGTTATTGTTCTTCCTTATTCTTTTCATTATCACAAGTGCATTAGAGATTCTAGGGTTCCCACAGAGATAAGATTCTTTTTCAAACTCGGTACATATTGAATATTTATCAGAATTCTGATTGATCCATCATGATTTCTTAATTAGATTAAACATCCTTTTATCATACATAAACTGTCATTTATTGTGTAAACAATTGTACTTTCTAGTTTTCTAAAGTCAAAGAACCAATCCCGATTATGACACATATGATTGCTACAACATAAATCAAGTAGCCATACACTAGAAGAGTTTGTTGATGATACAACAATTAATGAAATGTCTGAATCTTCATCATCACACTCAGCTACATTTGAATTTAAGATAACTTTTTCTTTATCAAATTTGTTTTTATCTTTCAGCTTGGGACAGTCTATCTTCCAATGTCTTTTCTCCTGATAAAAGGCACATTCATCTTTGGTTAGTCTGGATTTTGATCTCTCTTTTTTTCTTTTTTTCTGTTTAGAGAACGACCTCTCACTACCAATGTTTCTACTGCTTCACTTGTACTTTCTTTCTTGTCTTTCTTTCTTAGTTCATAATTATATAATGTAGCAGCTACTTCAGAGAGTCACTTCAACCTTCCCATAGAGTAAAGTTGTTTCAAGAAACTCAAACTCTTTAGAAGGAATCCCAACAATATTAAAGCCAAATCTTCATCTTTGAAAGTCACGTCCAAATTCATCAAATTAGCTACCAACTGATTAAAATTAGTGATGTGAACATTCATAGTGGTACCAGAAATATAAAAAAAGCGAAACAGTCTCTTCTTCATATGAAGGTTGTTCTAACTGTTTTTCTTCAAACAAAATTCCTCCAATGCCTTCCACAATTTACTTGCAGAAAACTTTCTTAGAGAAAATATACTTTTGTTCTCTAGAAAAATATGATCGAATTGTACTACATGCCACATGATTGATAGATTTTCATTTTTTTTAATTAATATCTTCTGGTTTCTCATCTTTAATAGTAATGCCTCTAGATCTTACTGAAGAGAGTGTCTAGAATATTACTTTGTCACATGCCAAAATGGCCTGCACCATAAAAAATTTTCATTGCAAATCTAGCATTTGATACAACAGTCCTTGACCAAATTAACGAAGTGGATGTTGTCTCTTTTTGCAGTTGATGATCTATTCAGTATTGTCATCTCTGCTTCAAAAAAAATTATTTAATAGCTAATAAATACGGAATGCCAGTAATCCAATAAAAATTTTTCTGATGTGGAAGGTCAGATTAAGTTGCAACCACAGAGCATACTTAGAAAATCTGGCTCTAATACCAATTGTTGTAGAAATTAGATTATTTTCCATCAATAATGTATAGTATATAAATAATTGTACTAATAATTATACTAAAAAAATTTCAAAAAAGAGAGGTGAATCATAATGGATACACTTAAATACTAAGTATTTTATTAGTCAGAATTTTCATAGACATATAATTAATAACATAAAATACTACCATAACTATACTTGAAAATAACTATTAAATAAACAATAAAAAGAACACTACAATATATTTGACTAATTTTGCATATATCCTCGGACACCACCAAAAGGCACTATATATATAATTGGTGAAAAATAATCTAATTTCTATAACAATTGGTATCAGAGCCAATATTTTTTAAGTATGCTATGTGGCTGCAGCCTAGTCTGATCTTTCACATTAAAAAGATTTTCTTGGATTATTGGTATTCCGCATTTGTTAGCTATATTAAATAATTTTTTAATGCAGAGATAATAGATAACTCAAGTAGATCATCCATTACAAAAGGAGACAACATCCACTTCATCAATTTGGTTAAGGACTAGTGTGTCAAATGCTAGATTTACAATGGAGATTTGTGAAGGTACGGATCATTTTGGCATATGGCAAAGTAAGGTTCTAGATGCTCTCTTTCAGCAAGGTCTAGACATTGTCATTAAAGAAGAGAAACCATAAAATATTGATAAAAAAATTAGAAAGCCATCAAATTATGGCATGTGTTACAATAATTCACTCGCACCTTTCTAGAGAATAGAAGTATGCTTTCTCTAAGAAAGATTCTGCAAGGAAATTATGGAAGGCATTAGAGGAAATTTTTTTTTGAAGAAAAGTAGTCAAAACAAATTTCATATGAAGAGGCTGCTCCATATAAATTTCCTCCTCTAAATCACCATGGAGGAAAGCGGTCTTTACATCAAGTTGTTCGATCTCTAAATTCAAGCTAGCTGCTAATCCGAGCATAACTCTGATAGAAGACATCTTGACAACAGGTGAGAAAATCTCTTCAAAGTCAACTCCTTTCTTCTGACCGAATCCCTTCACAACCAGCCTCACCTTATACCTTGGCTGTGAGTTATTCTGTTCAGTCTTCAACCTGAACACCCATTTATTCTTCAGTGCTTTATTACCTTGAGGCAGTTTGACCAGCTCATAAGTGTGGTTATCATGCAAGGACTTCATCTCATCTTGCATTGCTTTCAACCATTCATTCTTTTTGAAATCTTCCATCGCCTCCTGGTAGTCCTTTGGTTCTCCCCCTTGAGTGAGTAAATCATACTCATTTGGAGAGTATCTCTCGAAAGGTATCCTACCTCTCACAGATCTTCTCAATTGAGGTGGTTCTTCTGTTAGAGCTGGTTCAACTTCATTCTGAACTGGTTCACCATCTTCTTCTTGCTCATTTTCTTCAACACCTTGTAAATTTACTTAAAGTATACACAATTTATGAATTAGAAATAAATGCACTAATAAAAGCAAAATCTGAATAGCTTTGTAATTTAAAGAATAATTTTCACTTAAAAAGAATAAATCAACAATTAAAAACAGATTTATTAAAATATAGAATGGATCTGATTAAAGCCTAAATAGAAAGTAAACTATATGTTGATCTATCCAATGCATTTTGAGGCAAAAAAAAACAACATATGGTTGATTTACCTTATGAAAAAGATTTTAATGAAAAATATATAACTACTAAACCTAGGCCCATCCAGATGTGCTCAGACGTGATAGAATTTTGTAAAAAAGAGATTACAGACTTAGAAAATAAAAAAAATTAATTTGCAAATCTGGAAGCTCATTGTCTTATCATGCATTTTTTGTAAACAATGTCTCTGAAATAGAAAGAAGAGCTCCTAGGTTAGTAATTAATTATAAACCTTTAAATAAAGCATTAAAATGAATTATGTATCCTATTCCAAATAAAAAAAATTTACTAAATAGATTATATGATGCAAGTATTTTTAGTAAATTTGATATGAAATCTGAATTTTGGCAAATTCAGATTAATCCTAAAGATAGATATAAAACTACATTTATTGTTCCATTTGGCCAATATGAATGTAATATAATGCCCTTTAGATTAAAAAATACACCCTCTGAATTCTAGAGAGTGATGAATGATATTTTCAATCTTTATTTAAAATTTTGTATTGTTTATATTGATGATGTTTTAATATTCAGTAAAACCCTAGATGAACAATTTAAACACCTAAAAATATTTTTTACGGTGGTAAAGAAGAATGAAATGGTATTAAGTAAAAATAAAATATCTTTGTTTCAGACTAAAATTAGATTTTTACGACATTATATTGACTAAGATATTATAGAACCCATAGAAAGAAACTTAGCTTATGGACATAAGTTTTTTGACCAAATATTAAATAAAGCTCAATTACAGAGACTTTTAGGATGTTTAAATTATGTTATAAAATTTTATTCAAACCTGAATAGGTTAATAAAATTCTTACATGATAGGCTTAGAAAGAATCCAAGCCCATGGACCGAAATTCATACTAGTATAGTTCAACAGATTAAAGCTTTAGTGAAAACTATTTCTTATTTTTATATCCCAGATTCATCAGCCCCTAAGATAAGGGAAACTGATGCCTCAAACTTAAGATATAGTGAGATATTAAAACAGATTAAAGAAGGTAGAAAGACTATAGTCCAGTTTACTTCAAAACATTGGAACCCGACCCAATTAAATTAGTCTACTATTGAAAAAGAGATTTTAAGTATTTTACTTTGTTTTTCTAAATTTCAATGTGACTTAATAAATCAAAAATTTTTACTTCAGATTGATTATAAAAGTGCAAAAGAAGTTTTACAAAAAAAATATTAAAAAACCTTGCCTTAAAATAAATTTTTACAAGATGGTAAGCTATTTTGAGTATTTTTTATTTTATTAAAAGAGAAAATAATAGTTTACCTGATTTCCTGACTCGTGAATTTTTTTCTCAGAAATCATGGGGAATAAAAAGAAGAAATCAACTAAAGTCAAAGAAAGAGTAAAACCATACTAAGCCCATCTTTTTCTAAAGCCTTGTCTGACCACTTAGACAATATAATTAAGCCTTCTGGTACTAAAATTATAAAATATTGGGCCAAAGTGACTGAAGGAATAAATTCTATAGACCATGATAAAACCTAAAATGATGCAATTAAAGCCTGGGTCACCCAATTGACCCATTCTCCAGAAGTGCTCCAAGCAATTCAAAAGTTGGGGCTCCCGCCTCTTGAACAAGCTCCACAGGCTACTATAACTTTAGGTAAAACTCTTGTCCCTTTTGTAAAAACTGAAGCAGGGAAATCTTCCTCTTCAAATGCTTTATCTTCAAACATTGTAAAACCTAAGTTGGCAATTTCAAAATCTCCAGCTCAAATTGTTTCTTCAGATTTTTAATTTAAAGGATATTCAAAATGGTTTACAAAAACTTTAAAAATATAGAATTAATACTTGAAAATGGATTTTTGGAGAAGCAAATCAAAATCCATGGAATATTATTAAATATGTATATCCAAAAAATTAGTTTTTCAAACCTTTTGATTATCTAAACCTCAAGAATATTATCTTCATGTCCTTGAGGACACTGGTTCCATAAAGCTTAAACATAACCTTGATCCTAATGATAAAACACTAATCTCACATTTTCTATCCAAAATTAAAAAAGTTTTATATCCTTCTGAATGAAAAAAACTCTTGCACACTCATGTGCAAATTAAAGTCAATTTCCTCACCTATAAAACATTCTGCCCTTCTTATACCTATTGGGATCATGTAGAAGTCTGGACTAAAGCTTTATTTTTTCATAATCCTACACATACACATTCTTGGTTACCCTATTTCGATACAAACATCAAGACTGACACAATCGCTATGTGGTTTATTGAATGGTGGTGTTATTTTTGTAATAATGAAAGGACTTTATCACCTTAACCTCTTTTAGCTTATCACTATTTTAAAGCTAATGTTCATCCAACTCTATATGAAAAATAATTTCCTTCCCTTCTGATATTTAAATGAAATTTTTTATACCATGGGTATATGAATGGTATTTTGAGTTATCTTATCAGCCTGGTACTAATGTACAAATGGTATCAAGAATTAATCAAGTGAAGTGGTGGAATTTCTTTAGAAATACCTCTACTGATCTCACATTAAAGAAACAGTGCTTCGAAATAGAATATGGCAAGGTTGACCAAAGCCAGGCCATATCTTTTGGAGCCCAAAAGGCTTATTGTCAAGTCCTTCTCGCAGCTGCAAAGACTGCTGAAGAGTATAAAACTATTATGAAACAGATGTTGAGTCCATTCTCTCAACTTTTGAGTTCATAATCACAAAGCCTTATTCTTCTGGTTCCTCAACTAAAATCTAGTCGAAGAAATCTAAAGCTCAGTCTAGAAGAAATAAATATGTTTCCTCTTCTTCTTACTTATCATCCATATCGTCATCATCATAATCCAACTCATCTTTTGAATCTGACTCAGATTCAGACTATAAACCATAAATGAAGACGATTGTTATGAGGTCCTATCTCCAGTAAAGAAAAATAAAAAGAAAAAAAAATAAAAAAGAAAAAATAAAAGAAAAAATAAAAAATAAAAAATAAAAAATAAAAGAGAAAAAATAAAATCTGGTTTGAATTTTTATAAAAGGCAGAAGGAACTTTATTCCTTCACATGGCTATAGTAAAAATAGTATTGACAGAATACTATTTGTCATTAGTATAAATTAAGTATTATTTACCAACAGTAAAAACAAATAGTATCCTCTTAACATAGTACTATTCATCTACAGTGCTGGATGCGTGAAGATACTATATACCCGACAGTGTACTGTTCATCTACAGTACCAGCATGTCAAAAGCACAGTAAAGATGAAGTCTTCTGTTTATTTAAAGAACATTTTCTGAAGCTTGAAGATCATCTGTTTTTTCTTTCAGAATACTCCCAGTTTTGAAGAAAGACTGCAAGCTTAGTTTAGGTTTTTCTTTTTCCTCTCACAAAAAATCTTCTTCCATTTTTGTATCTCCTCTATCTGTAAAATTCTTCTATAAGTTTAAATATTTATTTTTATATTTTAATTATTGTATTTTATTTTTAAAATTATATTTTATAAGTATACTTTATACCTGCAACTTAGTCTGATCTGGTACATTGAAAACTTATTTGTATTTTTGTATAATATTGGAATTATTAGTATATCGAATGAAAATCCAGATATAAATTCAGGAGTTGAATCCGAATGGACAGTATTCATGTATGCACTTAGGTATAACAATTTCACATACCAGTATTCTTATATTTCTTTGTATAATTTTAAATCTTATTAATAGTATTCTTGTATTCCTATACTAGTAATCTTGTATTCCATGTACCAGTATTCTTATATTTCTTTGTATAATTTCTTCTACCACCCCAAAAATCCAGATTTACAAAATATATATATATATGCTCCATTATTTTAAATAATTATCTGAGCGCAACAGAACACCATAAGCATTAATTTGGGAAATGTAAAGTATCAATTATACATTTTTCTCTCAAGCCTCAATTGTAATTGCATAATAAAAGTTATGGTTGTTGTAGTCAATTGCACTGTTAGCTAGATTTGAATGAGATAAATCACCAAGTTCTTTCAAAGTTCATAAAAATGGCTTCTTAAGTAATTTTTAACTCTGCTAAACGTGCCATTTATTAATATTAATATAATCAATTTGCTAGCTTAATTTTTTTTTTGTTAAGTTAATTAAGCTATCTAATTAAATATGTTTTATTGAATTAAACATAAAAGATTATGGTCCATCTTCCTTAAGAAATTCAAATTCTAAGCATTGTTTGTTTGTTTGTTTGTTTGTTTTTCCTTTTAGATGGAGTATATACTAAAACTTTCGCAAGCAATGAATTTCGTTTTACTCTCTTTTCTTTTTTTATTATTTTGCTTTTTTTACTTCCCTTTTTATGTTTTTGTATTCTTTCTTTTTTATACTCCCTCCGTTCTCTTATTTTAGAGAAAATAAAAAAAAATACGAGGATTAATGAGATAGTTAATAGATTTATTGGCCATAATTTGCCTTAAATAAGCGTAACTCTGTAATTTATAATGTTAAGAGGGATACAACTCATGAACATAATACTATAGGGAGTATTTATGACTGAAATTTTTATTTCAAAACGAATGAGATAAATTGTCCTCCATTTATACAATAAGGATACATATTAGCACACAAACAATATGAATCATTGTATATAATTAAATTATTTTCATAAATAGGGCACTACTTAAAAGAAAACTTGACCTCTGATATCGATAAATAACATATTCAATTGATGCAGAGGAGATTCAAAAATAGTAGGACATGGTTTAATAAAAAAAGGGTATAATACTTTGTAAATCTATGTACAAAATATTGAAGAGAGAAGAAAAAATATATATCAATCGTGTACAAATCTATAAATTTGGGCAAAAATATCAGTCATTATGAAGAACTTTTTTGCCTATAAATTGCCTAAAATACCTCTATTTTTTATGTTTAGGGACAACTTTTTTAGTCACATCCGATTCTGAATGGGTTTGAGGAGCAATAGTTTTTGAGGATGAACCCTTAACATGAGATCTTTTTTTTTTTGGAGTAAGAACTGAGGTCGACTTTTCTTTTCTTTCAATACTTTAGTTTTTTGTGGATCAACATTTGGTTGAGAATCATCCCTGACACTAGCCATTTTTGTTTTCTTTTTAGTGATTGATTTGTTCTTCGCCTTCGATGCCATTTATAACGGTGGAGCGACGATAATGAATGGACCCTTGCTAACGGTTGGTGGAGGCTGTAGAATTTGGAGAGGTGCAATTTAGGTTCTTAAATTGGCACCTGTTGAGTGAAAAGAAATCCAACTTCTGTTATTTGACTACTCAAAATTGGATATGAGTGTAAAAAGAAACGATGTCATTTTATGTAGGTTAAAATAGAGTTTGAATCGCATATTTTATATTGAACTTGGTGACTTCAACAAACTATTTTTTGGGCACTAAAAATAATAATTGTTGGCTAAAAATGACAACATGTCGTTTAACACAAATGCATTTATTTCAAAATTAGTCTACAACTTCAATATGAAAATTTTAAATCATATTGGTCGATACAATTTAAAATTATGCCCTAATTATCAATCTAATACCAACATCATCATGTCTTTCAAATGATTAGGGTTCGATAGTTAAAATTAGTGTCATATTGTTATATATGATAAGAATTAATTCATAGTTGTGCTCTAATTTGTAAAATAGAATGTAATTTAATAAAATCTCTCATAACCATAACATTAATTTATGCATTAGAAAATAACACATATTAATTATATAACTCATATTTGTCTGCCACTAGTTTTGTTTGATGTGCAAAATATAATTTCTTGCAAGGAAAATTTTAAATTTTTTTTAAGGAACACTCTTCAATAATTTCTATTCTAAGAATTTTTTTTCTATATAAAGATAATACCTAAATGGAAATATTCTCTAAAGTAAGAGAACGAGGCAGTATTGTTTTTACTTATTCTTTTTTTCCTTTCTTCTATTATATTTCATTCATGTCTCTTGTTCCTTTAAATTTCTCTAATTCTTTTAGAACTTAATTTTGTTTTCAATAATTTTATGGAAAAACAAAGTTACTCGGGTAACCAAAATTCCGTCAAATTATATATAAATTCAATAGTGCCCTTCCAAAATAAGTAGTTTATTTCCATTAAAATACTCGTATTAAATGATCTGCATTGAAAATATGTGTTTTTCAATTCCAATGTTATCAAAATACTACTAATTGTGTTTGTCTATCCAAAATATTTTAAATTATTAGATTATTTATTTTAATTAATAAAAAATAAAAAGGGTATAGGAAAATAACAGTGTGCCAATTACATGAAACGACAACATAATTTTAGATAAAATAGTGAGTTGCACTTTGTTAAGAATATTTTATTCTATTAACGTAATATACCATGTAATTAAAATAAAATTACTTAATAGTAGATTATATATAACTATATAATAGGTTTAATTTTCAGTATTTATATAAATATAAATTAATGCAATTCAATGTATAATATATCTAATTTTAGATAATTGACTATGTTATAAATATAAATTAATGCAAACAGTGATATAATAAATTTTATAATTTTGAGTAATTAACTATATTATAAATATAAATTAATATAATTTTTTATAAAATAAATTTATTTTTAAATAATTAATTGACTGTGTTATAAGTATAAATTAATTTAATTCATTTACTCTAAGATAAATATAAGTTTTATATTGTTTATTGTAAATTTCTAAAAAACAAATTATATTGTTTTGCTAAGTTTGGAACGAATGACCTAACAGATGTCACTCTAAAGTTTTTGATATGTTAATTACCCAAATTGTATTTATATCTAGATAATCATAACTTCTCTTTAAAACTAGTTGATGCAATCAAATGAAGCCACCTAGGAAGGAAAGAGAAAGGCATATCGGTTATTATCTTGATCTACCGCTTTTTGTCCACTTTCCGACCATACTGCACACACCACTGTAAATTTCATCCACCGATAACTGTGAAACTCGCCGTAGACGATTACCAGAGTAGCCCAGATGCACCATTCGAAGTGATTAGAAGGTGCATCGCAAGCATCAACTTTTCATCGAGATTCCAGCCGACTTCAACCTTCTTTTATGGCGATTTTGATGGCTTTGGAACCCTCTATTTTCTAGCTTCATTTTAATACCTATTGGGTCACCGATTATGGTCGAAAATAGAAATAAAAAATTCACGGTGGCCGAAAAAAATTATTATAAACTTTTAAATAATAATAATTAATTATATTTTTGGAAAAAGGGAAATATTTTAAAAAAGATAAACTTAATAATTTACTTGTCTACTAGGAAATTGCATTAATAAATAAGAGAATAAAATTTGGAAATATAATTTTCAAATCTAAAACCTTATAAAAGGATATAGAAGTAATTCTAACTTTTAAAGGCCAAAAAGTGGATTCTGGCCATTCTAGCCATGTTTTTATCTAGTCACTTACCATTTTTGTAATTTTATATATTAACTAGTTAATTTTTTAATATAATTTTAGATAGACAAACTAATTAATTAGCATGATTTTTAAAATAATTTTTCGAGCAATGCTAAATTGATCAAGTTGATCCGTATCAAATCTATAAATGCTATACATATTTGCTTATTTACCCTTAGTTTTGCTTTACTTGTCTTGCTCTTTGTGCTAATTTTTTCTTTAGTTTACAGTTTTGTTTTTCAAAATCCAATGTCATTAATAATTAGTACTCTTTCATTTTTACAATAAAAGCAATTAATGCTAATATTATTAAAAAAATAAAGTAATAATAATTTATTTTTTAAAATTTATTTTCTTTTGAATAATAAATTATACTTTATTAGTTTAATATTGAATATCTTATCTATATAACAAAAATATTTTTCCAAAAAAAAACTTTTTGAGAGGTTGAAAATTATAAATTCTTCATCCATAATGTGTATTATCTAAACTGCACATTTATTTTTTCTTTAAAAAAATCAATATTATTGCAAGCTAACTTATATTTCAAATTTTAAATGTTGAATTTATTTTATACATATCTTTTTTAAATATAAAACATCTCATGTTACTTGGTTAAATTTCATAATAGTTTTGCTTGGGTAAAATCTAAAATCTTGAAAATTAGCAATACTTCTAGCAAAATTTTAAGCCATTTTTTTTTAATAAGGGAATTGAAGTTCGTTATTTAAACTAGCAATAAATAATAAAATTTTTTGAAAATAATATGAAGTTACTGACATAAGCATATTCATGTATATAAGCATATACATGTATATATATAAATAATTTTAGTTTATCAAGTATTTTATTTTATATCTTAAGTAAGACTAGTTTATATATGCTTTATATATCGATTCAATGATATAATAATATCTGAAATAAAACAAAAAATATATATATGAAATAAAAGTTAATTACAAACATAAAATTCATATAAATTAATTTTTTCTTTATCTATTGATTTAAAATATGAGGCAATAGATGCTAAGTATAGAGAAAAAAAATCTATCTCTAATAATATTTTATATTAAGATTTTGATCATTATGATATCTAATGTAATATTTTTTTATTAAAAGCAAGTTATATATATATATAAATTTAAATTATTTATTTTTTTGCAATTTTACAAAAATACACTAAAATAAAAAAATAAAATATACAGATCTTAAAAAATTACAAAAATACTAAAAACATTTTTGAAATTACAAAAATATGATACACTGTCATTTCTATAAAACTTTCATTATTTTGTAAATTTTCAAAAATATCATATATTTTGTGCAAACTCCGCCTGCGAGTATCGTAGCCGGTCCCAAGCCCGGATAAAGGAGGAGGGTTGCGGTAGGTTGGCGGCCAGCGTAAAAATTTTGCCAAACTTTTTATGGATCCTCAAAACTATCATTATACCGTTGGGATGTGCTCACCTAGGCACGCGCTACATCGGCACCCGGTTGTAGTGTTAAATAAGCAAGGGGTTCCATCACATCGACGTCTGGGCCTGGTGGAGTATGAGCAAAGGTTGGAGTTGCCTGGTTAACTAAACTCTTTAATGCTATTGTGAAAGGACGTAAAATGCCGAATGCCTAGAGGAAGAGTATCCTGGTACCCATATATAAAAATAAGGGAGACATTCAATGCTGTACAAATTATCGGGGTATCAAATTTATGAGTCATACTATGAAATTATGGGAAAGGATTATTGAACACAGATTGAGGAAGCTTACAAGAGTTTCGGAGAATCAGTTTGGGTTTATGCCAGGGAGATCTACCATGGAGACTATTTCTCTTCTAAGAAGACTAATGGAATTGTATCAAGAGAAGAAGAAAGATCTCCACATGGTATTTATTGACTTGGAGAAAGCCTATGATAGAGTACCAAGAGAAGTGTTATGGTGGGTTTTGAAGAGGAAAGGAGTCAGCGGCAAATATATCAACATCATCAATGACATGTATGAGAATGCATCCACTAGTGTGAAAACACCTGGTGGAGACACTGAGGCTTTCCCCATTACTACCGGATTGCATCAAGGTTCGGCCATGAGTCCATACTTATTTACCCTGGTTATGGACGAGCTAACCAGAAGCATACAAGACGATGTTCCTTGGTGTATGTTGTTTGCTGATGACATTATTTTAATTGATGAGACTAATGCTGGTGTAAACCGTAAGTTGGAAGTGTGGAGAAAAACCCTCGAGGACAAGGTTTTAAGTTAAGTAGGAGTAAAATGGAATATATGCACTGTGAGTTCAGTCTAAGGAAGAAGCAGGAACATGAGGTTAAGTTGGATGGAGTTTTGGTGCCTAAAACCAAGCAGTTCAAATATTTGGGTTCGGTGTTCCAGAATGATGGCCGTATAGATGAAGATGTGGCTCACAGAATACAGGTAGGGTGGTTGAAGTGGAAGGGTGCGACCGGGGTTCTATGTGATAAGAAAATACCTCTGAAAATGAAAGGTAAATTTTATAGGACGGTTGTTAGGCCTGCGATGCTCTATGGTAGTGAGTGTTGGGCACCAACAGGACAACATTTGCATAAGATGAGTGTGGCAGAAATGAGGATGCTAAGATGGATGTATGGACATACCTGACTGGACAAAATTAAGAATGTTCATATTCGACAAAAAGTCCAAGTAGCGGATGTCGGAGATAAGGTGAGGGAAGGAAGACTTAGATGGTATGGACATGTTTTAAGAAGACCTCCTAATGCTGCGGTTCGTAAGTGTGAGAATTTGTTGATTGAGGGGGCTAGAGGTCGTGGAAGACCTAGAACTGTGTGGAAGGAGGTGATAACAAGAGACTTACGTGCCTTAGATCTTGATACGGATTTGATTAATGACAAACTTGAATGGAGACGTAAAATCCGTGTCTTGGAAGGGGCCTAAGGCTGGAGTATCTTTTTTGGTGTCTTTTGAGCTTATTTTGTTGAGGATCCATACAGCCGACCCCAACTTGTTTGGGACTAAGGCTTAGTTGTTGTTGTTGTTGTTGTTGTATCATATATTTTGTGCATATGTTGAATATGTTGTGCATATGTTATATATATATATATATATATATATATTGCAAATATGTTAGTTTTTAGATAAAAATATATCTATTATCTTTATATCTTCTTTAAATATGTTAAAAATATAGTATAAATATAGTTCATATATTGAATTCTAAGTGATAATATATATATACCACTATTAAAAGTAACATAACATTATATATATATACATATATATATATTATGGATTTGTTTTGTATATATTATGAATAACTTAAGTTATAGCTAAAAATATATGCACTATTTTTATATATTCTTCAAACATAATGTATATATAGTGTATATATAGTTTATATATTATATTCCAATTGAGAACATATATGCTACTATTAATAGTAATATAATATAATGTATATGTTGTGAATATATTATAGATATGTTATGAATATGTTTTGCATATATTATGTATATATGCATTATTTTCACATCATCCTTAATTACAATGTATATATCTTATAAATAATATACATATATTGAATTATAAGTGAGAATATATGTACTACTATTAATAATAGCATAAATGTGTTATACATGTTGTGAATATGTTATAAATATATTGTATATATGTTGTAAATATAATGATTTCTATAACTAATTTCAACACAATTCAAAACGTCACCATATTACAAAATAACTATCTAGCAATAATAAAATAATAATAGTAATAAATAAGAGAGTTTAATAACCTAACAAAAGAATCAATTGCAAAATAAAAAAAAAAAGAAAAGAAAACATGAAACAAATAAAATAATAATAATGTTTGAAAATTAAAGAAGGGAAAGGAAAAAAATACAAAGAAAAAACAAATCATGAAAAATATTTTTAAAAAAAAGGAACGTATATTTGAAAAAATATTAAAAAAAAAGTTAAAAAGAAAAAGAAAAAATGAAAAAAAGCATCAAACTTGAAAAAAAAATTTAATTTCATATTTGATTTAAATTCCTTTTGTTTTTTAAGTGTAACATCACATTTCATAACTCTCACACATTATTTTATTTTATTTTTTATATTTATAACTCAATGAGAAAATTTTTTTGGATTTTAGTTAATTTATTTTTTTTATATAAACAATGGTATGATTTTAACCCAATTGGCATTTTTCAAGCCATCGATCCAATTCGTAGATTGAGAATCTTTAAATTGAATTATCCTAAATTTTTTTTCTCCATCATTTTTTTATTATCCTTTAGCAATAAGACTAAAAAACTCACATCAACTTTATATAAGTACAAAATAAAAAAATATTTACTTCTAAAATAGATGTTATTATTTAAAATTTTTAATTTAAATAAAATAATTAAAAAATGGTCGATATAATATATAGATGTAGAATAAGAAGACGAAAAATAATGTGCCTTTTTTATTTTTTATGATGTAATATTCTATTTCATATATATATATTTTATTTTTTAGTACAATTTTTTTTATAATTTATCACATTTCTTAAATTCTAGTTGAGGACTATTGAATTCAAGGCCCATTTATGCAAATTACAAATAAATATTATATTTTTTCATATTAAAATTCCTGTTTAGTTAACAGTAGAATATTGACAAAATAGTTATTAATTTATCAATTCTATTTTACTTTGTAAAAATATTATATCAAATTTTGAATTTTATATGAAAAATATTAATAAATATATATATATAATTAATTTCATTTATGAATGCACAATTAATGTTTATGTAATGCTCAATGGTCATTAATAATATCATTAAGACTAATTTTGTAGTATTTAATGATTATTAATAACCCCATTCCTTCTAAATTAATTAATGTTAAAATAGTCATTTTTCTTATATAGTTAATACATAAAATGTATTTGATTTTGATCAAATTGATCCATGTAGTATTTTTGTAATTTTTAATAGCCAAAATAATTAATTGGCAAGATTTTCAAAATATTGAAATTGAATATTATTGTATTTCCAATGAATCATTTAATATAAATATTTCGGGAAAAAAAACTGTTTTGGAACTAAATGTACATTAAAGACATTTTTTTTTTTTTTTGTAGTTTGACCAAAATGTCTGGCCAACTAGCTTTTTCCATTTATATATTACAAACAGGAGGGGCTCAATTCTCGCAGAAAATTCTGTAAAAGCTTTCTAGAAGTTTAATTTTATTTAGTAATCATTTTAAAATATCATTTATATTATTTATGATAGGTTATCGTATTTATAATATTATCACAGTAATTAACATATTTAATAGGGGGATTTTTATGATATTATTAATTGTTTCAATAATTAATAAGTTTAATATGCCTGTTCAAATTCACTATCATGATCAAGAAAAAGCCAGCCAACATACTAATAAAGTTCTTCAAAGTTAGTAGATCTCTGCAGCAATAATGGCTTCTAATTTGCCCAAGAGAGACCATGGAAGTTTGATCTTTGAGGCTGAGAAACCCCATTTCTTCAAGATAATTCTTGATGTTACCATTACTGATGGCAAGCTTGTAAGTTAATTTCTCCTTTTGATTTGTGTAATGTCTTGAATAATAACATCGGTAAATACTTCATTTCTTTAATTTGGTTTTCACAATCTTTGCTATGAATTCAGGGTATTCCAAAGAGGTTTTTAAGAAAGTATGGAAATGATCTGTCAAGTCCTACACTCCTTAAAGTTCCAAGTGGTGCAAAGTGGAAAGTAGAAATTATTAAAAGTGATGGTGAGATTTGGCTTAAAAATGGCTGGAAAGAATTCATGGAATATTACGCTTTAACACAGGGATCCTTTCTAGTTTTTGAATATGACAAGAAAAGTTCCCATTTCAATGTAATTATATTTGACAAGAGCGCTTCAGAAATTGACTATCCATGTCTTATCTCAAACGGGGATGATAATAATCTTGGTAAAGAATTTCAAGCGCCAAAGATGGAAAAAGAAACTGAGAATGAGCCATCTTTTGAAATCTTGGATGATTTTTCATCCTCTGGAGAAACAGAACAGATATCTCAGCCTCACAAGAAGATGAAATTTGTTGAGAGTTTTACAACAAAAGTTAAAGGTATGCAGCCTGTAAGTAACCCAATATTTTGATTTCTAATTATCCATTTGATTAAATGATTATGATGATCTAATGTTTCTATTTCAATCTGTTCTAGAAAAATAGGCCAAAGATCAATATTTTCTATAACTAATGGTTGGAGGGTATTTAAATACACAAGACAACCATTTACAAGTTGGTGGTATTTGTGTGTTTTTGAATTGCTTAAAGGCATTGAAATTACACACAAAGTTACCATTTTTCGACAAAACGAATGTGCATGCAAATTTGATCAATATGAGATTCAGAAAACAGAATTTAATCTGCTCTAAATTTTATATTTCTGCAGTTAGCAAGAAGCAATTGGTGCCTTCATTTTCAAATCTTTCTCGACCCAATGAAGCTGCTAAAGAATTTACCTCAGTGAATCCATTCTTCAAAGTGATAATTTCATCATCACATCTGAGGCATAACAATATAGTAAGTGTCTTGTATATCTAGCTCGTACTGCATAAGCAAGGAGTTGAAGCTTTACACTCCAATCCTCTTTAAATATATTCAGTATATGTCACCAAAACAATAACAAATTAAAAAAAAAAAAAAGGAACAATGGTGCATTGAAATTTCTATTTAATTTGTGCAGGAAGTACCAAAAAGATTTATCATAAACATCAGGCAAAGAGCAGAAAAAGCAAAATTGCAGGTTGCAGATAAATGGTGGCTTGTGAATCTGCGTAAGTATCCACATCGTGGTAGAACTTCATTTGGTAGAGGATGGCCTATATTTGCAAAGGAAAATTCTCTGCGACAGGGAGATGTTTGTGTTTACGAGCTACTTGATGATGAAAATTTGCTAATCAAAGTCCACATTTTCAGAAATGTCTAACTAATTTCTTGTTAAATTGATTTTTAATGGTTTAATAATATAATCAAAAGTTCAAAACCCTTTTATTTTTTTGGCGTGTGTGTTCTTGATTTCTTGCAAATTAGAAACCTTTCCAACTACTGCAAAATTTTACTTTTGCAGGCTGTGCCACTGTTCTTTTTTTTTTTTTCGAAATTTACCATGAAAAACGAAGAAGATATAATATTAGAGATTGGCAATAGAAGGTGGCAAGTGAAATGAATCAAATATCCGTCTTATAATAGATGTCAGTTCTCTGCTGGATGGAATTCATTTGCAGTTGATAATTCTCTAAAACATGGAGATGTTGCCAAATTTGAGCTGATTAATGCTAAAAATTGCCTGCTAAAAGTCTCCATCTTCAGAATGCTAACTGATTATGTTCATATTGCTATATTGGATATGTTGCAAGGGGTTTTTTTTTTTTTTTCCGTGGCTATCCGTAAGGAATTTATAATATGGTAGACGATTTTTTTTTAATAAATTATAGTTTCAACAAACTATCTCAAACTTGAATATTAATTTGAAACTATTATAGATAAATATAAGCCTACTAATTTAAAGATTCATAGTTAATGATAAAAGTATCTTGATGGTAGAGATAGACCATGTAAGATCAGATTCCAAATGTGAGAACAATTGATGTTGGGATGTACCTCAAGAGGTCCTAGCTCATGCTCGAGTTCTTCTGCTACTAGCTCTTCTACCTATAAGACAAGAGAGAAGAGTAGACTCGGGGCTTTCCTGGGAGGCTCTAATGTCTAAGTTAAAGTTCGGTCGGTTTGAATGTAATGAGAGCTCCAGAGGGTCTACTTGTAAGGGTTTGCCCTTATATATAGTTGGCGGAGGGAGATAACCTCTGAGCAGTGTCAGTGATGATTAAGAATGTATCAGTATCATACAACGGTTGTATTAAGATATTGTCTATCCGGATACTAAAAGCTCGATCAGACTAGAGTGTTCGGAATCGAGATTCACCATTCCTTTGAGACTTTTTATTGTAACTCACTGTTTTATAATAATAATAATAATAATAATAATAATAATAACAACAACAACAACAACAACAACAACGGTTACATTCTTCATATACATCCACTCTAAACACAAAAGGACAGAATTTCAATTAACAAAAAAGGGTAGAAGAATATACAGCATTAGCCATATCGTGCAAAGTATGTGAGTGAAAGTGTTAGATACTTGCAAATATATATTAAAATTAATAAAAATAAAAATATTTTTCATTATAAAAAGGGATAGAAAAATACACAGGGGGAGAGATAAAAAAAACAAAACACATAGAGAGGAGAGAAAATTGAGGTAGGTTTACTAGTAGAGGAAACTAAAAAACAAAGAGAAAAACCTTAATTTTTTATTAGAACAGGCAGTGTTCTTAACAAACTTTGAAAGTTTGATCAAGCAAGCAATATCTAAAAAATTAAAATTCACAAAAATTAGAAAATTCATATAAAACAAAAAGCCAGAAATAACACAGAGACAAAATTTACAAGAGAATATTCACAAGAAATTAGGAGATAGAGAAAAATTTTCTAGTAGAGAAAATTGTAGAAAATATGAATGTCATCAAGTACAAGCAAAATTTAAAAATTAGACCAACAAGCAATAAGAACTCATCAATTTTGATCACAAAAATACAAAAATTAGGAAGTGTACCTAATACAAAGCAATATGAAATTCAAGATAACTAGCAATACAAATTCAACACTTTCTGACAATTAAAGATCACACTGTAAAGACATTTGTATTATAATTTTAATTTTTTTTATTTAATTTTTTTACTGCAATACCCATTCTCTTTTACTGCAATTATACATAAAATTATGGGTATATAATTACATAAAAAATGTAATCAGGAAGTGATTACATCTATATATGTAGGGTAAATGGTTCATAAAAATGGAGGAAGTACATACAATTAATACAACCACACATACATACACACAATAATCCTAGATTTGCCGACAACATTCAAAAAATGCACAGATTTAATATCAACATGATACATATATATATATATATTCAAAGCAATTACCATAAAAAATATTAATCAAAGGATTGAAAGACAAAACATAAAAGCATTTAGAAATAATACAAACACATTATATACACAACTTCTACACTAGATCAAATGCAAGATTTCATTTACAGAAATAATTAATAAATAAAAATGGAACAAATGGAACAAATCCTCAAAATAATAATAAAAAATGAATGCATGATTTAAGGTCTAAAAACATCGAATAATAATAATAAAATAAAATTTATCCCAAAAGAACAATAAAACAAATTTTAGAAATTTTTTTTAGCAAAAGAATTAAACCTAAGATCCTATAAATATTTATACGTTTTAAAAATAAAAGAAGCAGAAATGAAAATAAACAAAATCCAAAATACAGAATTAATAATGCACAACAAATAAAAAAAAAGCTAATACAAGTAAATCTTTGCGTTAATAGATGTTAGAAACTCAAAAGAAAACTTGAAAGGATGACGATTCAGAAGATAAATCACTTAAAAATGCTGGAAGAGTAAAGAAAAATAAATTAAAAATAAATATCTATATCATCCATTACAAAAATAATGCAGAAGAGAGACTATAAATAAAAAAAAATATTTAAATAAAAGGAAATTGAATAAAAATATGAAATTTTACCTATGATTTTGCTTGAAAGAAGCCATCAACAATGGAGCATTCAACAAAGGTGAGCATACACAGGGAAAAAGTGAATTCCATTTGAGTGTAAAGAGAGAAAAAGAAAAATGGTAGAGAGCACTAAACGGCACAGTTGTTTTTTTTTTCCTAAAGAGAAAAATAGAGTTTTAACGACAGGCAAATTACTTTTATTTTATTTCATTTTATTTTTTATTATTATTATTTTTTTGAAAAAGAAATGCAATTCAAGCCATTGATTTTTCAAAACTGATAGTTGTTTGTATTGAGAGAGGAACTGTGAGAGAACTGACAAAGTGAGAGAGCTTGCAAATTTATTACTTGAGTGGCTTAATGAAGTCACATTGCATTTATTTTCTCTTTATATATATATATATATATTGATAAATTACAAATATGGGGAGTAGAAACACCTAACCCGAAACTTAGGTAGGAGCAGTACAATCTCCTGGCTAGCAGGCTACACCTTGGTGGTTCACTTAATATGTGTGTGTGTGTGTATGTTATGTATAGCACTGAGTATGGATCATGAAGATATCCGAACCGATCCGAATATTCAAACAGAAATATCAAGAAACGAAAAGATCCATTGATTTTTTGACTTTATCCGAACCGAACTGCACTGATTTTTTTTAATATGGAATGGTTCTTGATATTAGTCTATAACCGAATTGAATAACCAGAATAATATCTTATTTATTATTAATAATATAAAATTATATTATATTATATTGATGCATTATTTAATATTTGATATTTTTAAAATATATTAAAATTATTTTATTAATTTATATTATGTCATGTTATATATTCAAAATTTCAAATTTTATATACTATGCTCTATATATACCTTAAAAACTTTTATGTTTTGTCACTAATTAAGCTAATTCTATAACTAAATATAATTTATTAACATATTTATATGAATAATTACTATCACTTTTCTAATACAAATAATAGTAATTCATACTAATTATAGTAATCTGTATTTAATAAAGTAAATTAATATAATATATTAGTAATTTTTTAAATAATAATAATAATAAGTATAAATATTAACAATAATTAATATTTATGAGTACTGATAATGAATACAAAAAATATGATATAATTTTTTATGAATACGAGTAATAACAATTAACAAATGAGTAATTGTGAATGAATTTGACAATAATATGAAGATATAATTACAATAATATATTTGTGCATGTATATAATAACATAATTATGTATTAGTAGTAAATAAAAATTTATATTATAATTAATAAAAATTAAAAATTATTTAATTAATAATAATTATTCACGAATTGTATGTTAAAATATATCTATAATTGATTAATTTAAATTATTAAGATATTTAAATTTGAAGTTATTTTATTTTATTGTCTCATATTTTATTATATTTAATATATAAATAAATTAATGGGTAAGTTAATAAGTAAATAAATTGGTTAATTGAAATTGGTTGATTAATTAAAATATATTAATTAGCAATTAATTGAATAAGTTACTATTATTATTAAAATAAATTATTAATCTTATTATAAATTTATTAACTTTGAGGATAAATATAATTAAATTTTTAATCTTATATGATTGTGAATTTATTTATTTATAATTGTGAAATTGTTTAACTATGCTAATTCAACAAAATATGAATAACTTATAAAATATTATTAATTATTATTCTATTATTTAAATTTAAAAAAATATAATTTTAAATATCTGAATTTCAGTCTCCGTTTGAAATCGGAACCGCTCCGTTAGAATTGAATATTTGAACCAAACCGAATCAAATTTTTTGGTTTGGTACGTATATTTTATATGTTCAGTTCGGTTCTGGTTTTAATGATTTTAAAATATCCGAATTTCGATTCGGTCCCGAAGATTTAAAAATCTCTGGACCGAACTGAAATTGCTCACACCTATAGATCTTGCTCAATAGCAACTGTTAACTAACCGATTCTATTGGCTGCTTTTGTAATAACCCAATTTTTAACTAATTTAAAATAATATTTTTTAAATAAAAATAATTATTTTATTATCTAATTAAATTATTTTTATTTATTTGAAATAAAGAAAGAGGGAAAGCAATGGAAGGGAGAGAAGAGTGTATGAGGGAGAGAGAGAAAGTAACAGAGAGGGAGAGAGAAACAGCAGGTTGATGAGTTTTTCTCAGATCTATTATCGTCCGGTGATCAACTATCGACACCGCCCATACCACTGTGTAGCCCATCATTCGATGAGTCCAGCGCCGCTAAAAATGCCGCTATTGGCCACCAGAGTATTGTTCACACGCCGTCTGACTAGTCCACCTCCGGAGAGCTTTCCACGAAGATTTCGGCAGATTCCGACGTCTTTTCCCAGCAAGACTAGTGTTTCCCATTATTAATCAAATGTTCCATAGAGAATCGTTGAATTTCTGTATAATGTGAGTTATCTATATTATATGTGTTTATTTGATACGGTTATGATGATATGGAACCACACTTTATCGGAGTTACAAGTTAGAATATGATGATACTATATGATGATGAGATTAGGACTGACGTGACTGCGGTGGCATTTTCATGCTCAGCGCTGTTTATCAGTTGGGTAGCGCTGCTTGGCTAATACCTTGATGGCGAACCCTACATATTGGGATATAAGAGAAATATATGGACTAAGAGAGCCAGACAGGGGGGATCGGCTCTCCATATTGAAGTTTAGTGTGACCACATTAATTTACTCCTATCATTGTTTGATTATGTGATTTTGGTTGTTTGGTTGACATTTGCATAAGCACTATCCGTATGGGATTGCGATATTATATTAATTTCTATATAGCTCATTGAGTCGAATGCTCATTTTTGTTTACCATTTTTTTCAGGTTGCAGGTTAAGCATGGGAGAAATTCTTAATCGAGTTAACCTGCCTTTCATTTCTCGGCAAGAGTATCACTTATATAGTTTATTATATAACTATGTTATTTGTGTGTGTTATGGTATTTCTTTATTTATCTATCTTTTTATTTATTTAGTTCTGATGTTTAGCCAAACATGTTCATCAACCAATTTCTGATGATGATGATGTGATATTGTACTAATTGTGCATAGTAGTGGCTTGTGGGCCCAATTTGAGACAGTGACTGTTGTCCTAGTCCATTTTTCTCTAGAAAAGAGTTGTCAGGCTGACTATGGATTTTGAAAGCCAGGTGCTTTCTCGTTCTCTGGTACCGGTCACATACCCTTGGGTTTGGGCCATGATAAAGTTGGTATTAGAGCAAAGATTTTGTGGCCTGTAGCATGTCTATGGTTGAAATAGTTCTATTTGGTCTATATTCATATATCATGCAGAGTATATGTTTTCTTTTCATTTTAATTAAGTCTCGATTGCTTCAAATTCAGCGTAATCCATGGATAATAATATAGTGGTGGTTATACATGTTTGTTAGTATGAGATATAAGATTTGTAGTTTGTGGCTTCGAAGTGTAAAATAGTAAGCTTTTAATAGTTTCTTAAGCATACTTAGTAACTCAAGAAATAAGATAACTGATGTAAGATAAATGCTAAATTGGTTTGAAGGATATTTGGGAGTGAAAAATAGATTATAAGATAGATGAAATTGAATATGAAGTATGGTATATGATGAAGTTAGGTTATACATGATGCATTAAATTGTAATGTGTTTAACTTGTGAAATTTAGGATGTCAATGGCGATGAATGACTCTGAATAATTAAGCCAGACAAAAGTTGGACTAATAAGTAATAATATTCGTGATATGTATGAATAGTAGTTTTAGATCTGTGAATCAAATATGGCATTAGGATTTGATATGGAAAAAATGAAAATGAAAGATGATAATTTATGGATTAAAAGTTCATAGTAAACTTAAATTTTTCTGAGGGAGAGTGTATGACGAGATTAGGTATGAAAATATATGTGATATTGAAATATAGAAATATTAATTGATCTAAATTGTTTTGGATGATTAAAGAATGTATGTCTATAATGTAGCTAGAGTTGTGATGTTGGAAATAATATGAAGTACAATGACAAGTTAAAGTGGTAGAGAATAGTTAAACACTGTGAATTTTTGGGTTTAATTAGTCAAATATATACAAAAATGTTATCAATTCAATTAGGGTCAATGTGATACAGAAACATCATTAGTATGAATGAGTAATTTCTATTCTAAGGTCCAATTGAATTAATTGATGAATTAAAATTTTGAATTTTGACTTTGACGAGTTTATGATAAGGAATTGGATTTAATATTTGAATTGATTGACTAGAAAATATATGTATAATGATTCATTAATTAGGAATAACTACGATATTGATATTTGGAAAGCGTGAAGAGACAAAAGCTATATAATTGCAAGAATTGGGAATATCGAGGTAAACATATGAGAGTAAGGTCTAAAATGGCTATTTAAACATTTGGAGATAAGTTGTGGTAATAGCTAAGTAAGATCTCGAGATGATTGAATAGTCGATCCAAGAGTATTAGTTATAGCTCTTAGGATAATATATATAAGAGTACGCAGGAAAGCGTAAGAAATTTGATTTTTAACTTGAGCATTTACCTTAGTTTAAAATTTTAAGGACGAATTTTTATTAAAAGGGAGGAAGAATGTAATAACCCAATTTTTAACTAACTTAAAATATTTTTTTAAAATAAAAATAATTATTTTATTATCTAATTAAATTATTTTTATTTATTTGAAATAGAAAAAGGGAAAGGAATGGAGGGGAGAGAAGAGTATGTGATGGAGAGAGAGAAAGTGACAGAGAGGGAGAGAGAGAAAGTAATAGGGAGAGAAAAACAATGGGCCCATGGGTTTTTCTTAGATCTGCCGCCGTCCGGTGATCAACTAACAACATTGCCCATACAACCGTGTAGCCCATTATTCAATAAGTCCAGCGTCGCTAAGAACGCTGCTATCGGCCACCAGAGTACTGTTCACGTGCCATCCGACCACTTCGCCTCCCGAGAGCTTCCGACGAAGATTCTGACTGATTTTGATGTCCTTTTCTGGAATCATTAATTTTTGTATATCTGTGAGTTATATAAATTAATATAATATCTCGCTCTCCTAATTTACGCTGATAGCCACATTTGCGTAAATGCATTTGATTAATTGTGCAATATAAACATAATTATCATTATTAGCATTTGATTATAGAAACATAATATATGTCAATTCATAGGTTGAAGGATTTTGATGCATATAATATGTGTTTATCAGATATGATTAGGATGATATGATCGGAGTTACAAGTTAGGATATGATGACACTATATGATTATGAGATTAGGATTGGCATGACAGCGGGGGTATTCTCATGCTCAGCGCTGCTTGTCAGTTGGGTAACGCTGCTTGGCTAAAGTCGTGACTACGAACCCTACATATTGAAATATAAGAGAAATATGTGGACTAAAAAAGCCAGATAGGGGAGATTGGCTCCCTAAAATTTAGATTTAGTGTGACCCCATTGACTTACTCCTATCATTATTTGATTATATGATTTTGATTGTTTGGTTGACATTTGCATAAGCATTATCTGCATGGGATCACTATATTATATTAATTTATATATAGCTCATTGAGTCGAACGCTTATTTCTATTCATCATTTTTTCAGGTTGCGGGTTTAGCGTAGGAGAAATACTTAATTGAGTTAACCTTCCTTTCATTTCTTGACAAGAGTATCACTTATATATTTTATTATATACCTATGTTATTTGTGTATCTTAAAACTCTACATAGTATTTCTTTCTTTGTCTATCTTTTTATTTATTTAGTTCTGATGTTTAGACAAATATGTTTATTAACCAATGTCTGATGATGATGATGTGATATTATACTAATTGTTTATAGTAGTGGCCTGTGAGCCCAATTTGAGACAGTGATTGTTGTCCCAATCTATTTTTTCTCGAGAAAAGAGTTGTCGGCTGATTACGGATTCTGGAAGCCACGCTTTCCCATTTTCTAATGCCGGTCACGTATTCTCAAGTTTGGATCGTTTGGATCGTGACAGCTTCCAGTGGAACTTAGTCATGCAATAGCGGATCTCTCTCGCTTGGTCTGCAGGCACTTCGTAAGCTTTCTCATCTGCCTCGGATCCTTTCCCCATCGCATGCACTAGGTTACTTATGGAATCTCAAATCTCTCTCTTATGTATATTAAACAAAATAAATATTGGGCTTATGCACTACTACGGGTCAATTTCCTCACCCTTTTTTTTGAGGTCTTTAATCTTTTTTTATTCTTTTTTGACTTAAATAATTGAATTAAATAATAATAATAATATATCGAACTATGAAGATTTTGATTTCATAAAGCAGATACATAGTCATTTAAAATCAAGTTTCAAATTCAAGTTCACTTTAATTAAAAAATATATATTTTTCAAAAAATATTAATGAATTGCAAAAAATAATAAAATAATGCTCATAATAATAAAATTGTGGAACTAGAACAATCATGTTCAGGGAGGGGTCATAAAAAAATAATAATAAATTTAACAAATATTAAGTCATTTAACAGTATAAAATTTCTATATTTAGATAGTGAATATAGATTAATTCATAAAAAATTAACCCATGGTAATAAAACTGTTAGAAATAATAAAATTAAATAATAAAATTAATAATATATATTTGTGTTCAGATAGTAGATATAATAATAAAATTGTGAAAATAATAAAAAAAATATAATTAGGATTTATATTCAGATAATAAATTAATTTCTCTTATAAAAAATAAATAATAAAAAATCACAATAATTATAGTATCAATTTTGGATGTTGAATGGTATTTTTTCTTCCTTGCATGAAATTAACCTCTCGAATTCTATCTCTAGAAATGCAGTCCAATACTAGTAATGTGTTTAGTTGCACAAAAATTCTAAGAAAGTTGACTATATAATTTTATTTGGCCAATAATACTATATTTATTTGCAAATGATCTATGTAAAATAAAATGTTGGGCTCGCTAAACATTACCAACTAATTGGTAAAATATTTTACTTAGAGAAAGTAGAAAATAATAATTTACTGAAAAAGAGGGGGGTATGGAAAAAAATTTATTGAAAAAGAGGATTGAGGGGTTCACATATTAAAAGATAATTATACTCTTACTTTAGAATATGATAAAACAATAAAGAAATATTATAAGAGTAGCTTAGGTATTGTTTAAATTTTTTCTGTAAAGTTAGGTTACAATCAAACAAGTTAACATTTTTTCAATCCATTTTTCTAGTATTTCGTTGCATATTTCAAACACAGTAATATAATTTTTCCTAATAAAATATAATTTCAGTAATATATCTCTGTAAAATATATTCTCAGTAATCAATTTTTTCAATAATTTACCAAACACATTATAGGTGTCTAATTAAACTTTATAATTGATTGGTGACGACTTCTAATATACATAAAAATAATAAAAACTAATAGAATCTGACAAACAAAAACTAATTAAACTTATATTCAGCCGGCTTCCCATTGTCCCGTGTGCAACAAGTTCGGTGGTAGGAATGACCGGACAAAACTCGCCCTGGGAGCTCAGGAAATGGGGGAGTATCAAATATAGATATTTTCACATTAGCTCACAATATGAAAATATGCTGATTTAAAAAGAAATGACTATTTTCAATAAAAGTTCAAACCTAAAGCAGAGTATCTAAGGAAAGTTAAAAGAGAAGATAACAAAAAATACAATAAAAAAAAACATAGTATTTTTAAACTGCATAAAGCTTATGCAGGATATCCAGGAATCAAAATGCTCCATTTTCAATTAAAAATGAAAAAATAAATTAAAAATCTAATGAAAATAGGAAGAAAATATGAGTAGTAAGATTTATAATTATATATTTATATTAAAATTATTATTAGTATCAATATTATTACTACATAAATTATTAACTTATAATTAATTTATTAGTAATGTTAAAAGTCATATATTTTAATTTAGATAATTTTTAAATAGGATACAAATTAATTATCATTATAAATAAATTATTAATCAAATGAATTATCTAATTAATATGTATTATTAATTTATTATGAATATTAAAAGTCATATATTTTATTATTTATTTTTAAAAATTTTAAAAATATATAAATTAATTATTATTATAAATAAACTATTTAATTTATAATTAATTTATTATGAAGATTAAAATTGATATTTTTAACTTTTCAAATTTCTAAAAAAATATATAAATTAATTAATATTATTAAATTATATTAATATGTAATTAATTTATAGAATATTAAAAGTTATAAATATGATTTATTAATTATTAAATTTTAATTTTAAATAAATTATAAAAAATAAATAAAAAATAATGAATTAAAAGAGAAATAACAAATTTTAAAAAGTGATAACGTGGAAGCCTCGAAATATATTTTATTCCTTGGCTTTTATATATAGATTAGTTGCATGCCCACATGATGTATGAGTGTGATTTTTTATTATATTATAAAACTTTTCTTATAAATATGATAATTTATATTTATATATTAATAATTAATTAAATATATGACATTTTATTTTTATATATTAATAGTGAATAAATTTTAGATTTATTATAATTAGCATTTGTTAGTATAGTCGTAGGAATTAAAATTGAAATATGATATAATATTTTTATCTTTACATATTAATAGTTTCATATAATAAATTATGGGACATAAATAATATATGAATAGATAAATAGCTATAATACATAATATTTTTATATTATATATATACATTACACAATAATTTACTTTTCATTCATTTTTCAATTTTGGCTAATAGATTTCTTATATATAAAATATTTTATCATCAAATATTAATAATTTATCAAATATATAATTTTTTATTTTCACATATATTAATAGTTTCAGTTAAAAATTTATTAAAAATTTATTATATATATGATCTTTTATCTTCACATATTAATAGTTTCAGTTAAAATAGTTATTAATAATTTATTAAATTTATTAAATATATGACATTTGATCTTTATATATTAATATTTTCAGTTATTAAATTTATATTAATAATTTATTAAATATATGAGTTTTTATTTTTATGTATTAATATTTTTGAATATTAATATTTTATTAAATATATTACTTTTATCTTTATAAATTAACAATTTAAATTAAAAATATTTTTAATAATTTATTAAATATATGATCTTTTATATTCATATTTTAATGAGTTTTTTTTTATTAAATGCAATAAATAATATTTTTTTAAAATTATACATATATATATATATTGTGACACCATATAATATTTTCATTTTTCTTGACTTATATATATATATATAATATTAATTAAGATTTAGGAACGTCAACTATCATTTATTTTATTATTTAATTTTTTAAATTATATAATATATAAATTAATTATTATTATAATAAATTATTTCATATGAATGTTAAGAGTTTTATATTTTTTTAAAATTTTAAAATTTTTAAAAAATATAAATATATTATTAATTTATATTAATATTTAATTAATTTATAAAAGATTAAAAGTCACAAATATAATTTATTAAATTAAATTTTAAAAGATATTATAATTAAATAAAAATTAATTAAAAAATCTGAGTTAGCCTTTTTTAAAATTTGATGATGTGTGTGTATATATATTAGGAATCTCATAAATTATATATTTTATTATTTAATTTTTAAATTTATAAAATATATAAATTAATTATTATTATAAATAAATTATTTAATTTATAATTAATTTATTATGAAGGTTAAGAGTTATATATTTTTTAACCTTTAAAATTTTTAAAATATATTATTAAATTATATTAATGAGTAATTAATTTATATTTTATAAAAAATATATATATTATTATTTATTTTTTTAATTTCTAAAAATATATAATTAATAATTTTTTATTTTTTTATTTTTTTATTTATTAGAAAGGTTAAGGGTCATATATTTTTTTAACTTTTCAAATTTCTCAAAAAAATATATAATTCAATCAATAATAATTAATTATATTATTGTGTAATTAATTTATAGAAAAATTAAAAGTTACAAATGTAATTTATTTAATTAATATTATAAAATTATATTAATGTGTAATTATTTAATAGAAGATTCATTGTCACAACCATAATAAATATTAAATTTTAGATTTTATATAAATTATTAAAATTAATTAAAAATGAAAAAATGATATAGTATTCGGTAATACCTCTACAAAACCGGGCTTAGCCCTTGAACTCCTCGAGTTCTCCCTCGAGCTCATCAAGCTCTTTTCCTTGGAGCTCCTTGAGCTCCTCTCCCTTTATCCCCTCCAGCTCCCATTTTTTAGAGCCCTCTCGAGCTCTCTTTCCTCAAGCTGCCCTTTAAGCTCTATCTTATGTCTATCAGCTTCCTTGTAGCATCGGCTAAGTTTGTTTTGACTTCTTCAAGTCACAGATTTTAGTTTGACATAAATATCAAATAACGAGAGAGATTAGTGATAATACTGCTGTTTACAAAGCTCGCCTGTCGAGCTCTTTGTCCGGTCATACTTATGGCTGAGTTATCAGAAGAATATTGAACCTCGATTTTGTGCACTCTCATTTCCACAGGGCTCCTAGTGTCCGGTAAATACTTTATTGATTGAGTCGTCGTATAGCTCTGATACACCCACAATCAGTGCTGACACTACATAAGAGATTGTCTCCCTCCACCAACTGTAAATAGGAGTCACTCTCATAGGTATTTACTCTCTTCCACTCTCACTTTTACTTAGACTGAACGAGCTCTGATTTAACCATCGAAGTCTCCTCTCGGGGAGCTCGGTCATTTCTCTTTTCTTGTCTTGCAGGTAGGAGAGCCACAACAATAGCAACAACCAAGCCTGAGCTACAGAAGTTAGAATTGCCTATGAGGTAGAAGCTAGAATCATTTTAAAAAATTGATAATGTGTCATTTTTTTAATATTTTTTCCATCTTTGGCTTATATATATATATATATATATATATTAAAGCATATATTAAAAACATATAAAGAATAATTATAATCTCTTTTAAATGGTACGGCGGCGTTGTTTCATACCTGGTGCAAAGGAGGGCTTCAGACAAGTGCAAGTCTGACGTTGCTCCAATTTATATTTAGGTTTCCAGCCTTATATACCACTTTAAAGATTATAACTGAAATAATAAAGACAATACCATAACAACAAATACATACAGTTTCATCGACTGTTTCTAGCCTCGAGTGTATAAGTTGTTCTAATATCAACTTTATTGAAAATAATTATATCTTAAGTCTAGAATATTTTTATTGAGTTTTATCAATACACACTCTTAAGTCTATTTCTTTTAGTATACATATTTATACTAGGTGAGGTATAAATATACGGATCCCGTATAAGTATACAGCGTTGAATAGAGAGAGAGGAAGACAGAAAATGATAGAATATAGAGGTCCTTTTCAGTCTATAAATAGTGCATATAATTTCTGATGTTCTAATTCCAGATCAAGCTCAACTTGCTCGTTTTTGCTTGTAAGAATTGGAACAGAGCATACTTAAGAATGAAGATGAGAGATGAGATATAAAATTTAACTTTATTTAAATAAATAGAAATAAAATACAATACAGAATAAAAACTTTAAAATAGAAATACAAGTTATAAATTTTTGCTACCTTATACAAGGAGATCAGTAGGTGTGGAGTACAGAACTGGAAGAAATATAAGTGAAAGAGGAAAGAGAAGAGAGAAGCTAAAGCTAAGGCTTAAGTTTCTTCAATGTCTTCTGTGTGAGAGAGAAGTATTTCAGATCCCTTTTACCTTTAGATTGAGCTTCAATATATAGACAGATACTTTAAAATTTCACTATTCTTGTCACATGCTTTTGGCACTGTAGAGGAATAGTAACATGTCGTTACTATTTTCTTTTACTGTACCTTCACGCCTCTAGAACTGTGGATGAATAGTACCTTGTCTGGGGTACTGTTTGCTTTACTAAGGAGAACTATAGATGAACAGTTCTTCTGACTTTACTGTTGGAATCCCTCTGGTGAATACTATAGATGAACAGTATTTTGTTAGTGGGCACCGCCTTTATTGACTTTAGTAACCTGAGTGGAGAAATTAGGTTTCTCCTGCCTTTAATCAGATGAATCTGAATCAGATTCAACTTCTGACTCAACTTTCTTTTTATTTTTCTTTGTTTTTTCTTTCTTTTCTTTACTTTTTCTTTTTTCTTTTTCTTTTTTCTTTTCTTTTTTCTTTTTTCTTTTCTCTTTTCTTTTTCTTTTTTCTTTTCTTTTTCTTTATTCTTTTCTTTTTATTTTAATGGGAGATAATATGCCATAGCAATCATCCTCATTATTGGGACAATAATCCGAGTCAGATGTCTCGGTGGAAGATGATGTCATGGATGATGTGGAGGTATCCGAAGAAGAGGAAAGGGATTTTCTTCTTCTGGATGAAGCTTTAGAAATTTTAGTTTGGGCTTTATTTGAAGATCTAGCAGAGCAGGTTCTGCTGGGCTTAACAGGCTCAGAGGTTGAAGGAAGAGTCTCAACCATTTGTTCCATTAAGGCTCTATATTCTTCTGCAGTCTTTGCAGCTGCAAGAAGGGTAATATTTTGGGCTCTTTGAGCTCCAAAAGAGACTGATAGTCTTGGGTCAAGATCATTATGATTTCTCTTTAGGAGCCATGCTTTAACAGTTTCTTCAGTGGTAGAATTGCGAAAGGCAGTCCACCACTTGACTTTATAGATTTTCTCAATATAACAGGGATATTGGTGCCTGACTGAAATGAGGAGTCAAAATACCATTGATATACCCAAGGTACATTGAAGTTTAGGCAAAAAAGAAGTAGAGGAGGGAAATTCCTCTCATATGGTGTAGGATTTAAGTGAGCTTTAAAATACTGGTAAGCTAATAGTACATCTTGTGGAAGAGTTTTTTCATCATTTCCACAATAATGCCACCAATCAACAAACCAGGAGGGAAGGTTATTGACTTTTATATTGGTTTTACAATAGATGAGCCAGGAATGGGTTTTTCCAGGGTTTTGAAAAAATAGGGCTTTAGTCCAGTCATCAATGTAATTTCAATAGTTATATGAAGGATAATGGGCTATAGGAAGGGCTTTAAATTGCACAGGGATGTGCAAGGGTTTTCCCCATTCAGAAGGATGGAGAATTTTCTTTATTTTAAATGAGGAATAAGCTATTACAGCCTTATCCTGCTGGTTATAATTGTGTTTAAAAAATAGAGATTCAGAATCCACAAGAATTTTAAGATAATACTCTTGGGTTTTAAGAAAATCTGTTGGTTTGAAAAACCATCCTTTAGGATAAACAGAATCAATAACAGACCATGGGTTCTGTTGAACAGGCCCAAAGTTAATAATTAATTCTGTAAAATAAAAATTTTTATTAAACCAAAAAGTTTTTTGCTTTAATGAAAAATTTGTTGAAACAATTTAGTTGAAGATTTTGAAAAATCCAACTCAGTTTTAGAAATATTCTGAGATAGGGTTTTTTGAGAAGAAGATTCTCCTATCTCGATTTGGTTTTTTAAATAAGGAATTAGAGAATCTTTACCTAGAACCCCTAGAGGATGTTCATGTCCCATCTTTAATAAGGCTTTAATTACCTTAGGAGATTGGGCCAGCTGGGAGACCCAATGCTCAATATTGGCTTTATCTTTTTCTTGGACAGCATCAGCCCAAGACTTTATGGGTTTAGGTTGAAGAATACTATCTGAATGATCCGATAGAGCTTTAGGAGAATTACCCTCTAGGGTTTCTTTGGCTTTATTGACTGTTTTCTTTTTTCTCCCCATGATTCCTTGGAAGGAATTCACGAGTAAGGAAATCAGGTAAACTATTATTCTCTCCTTTAATAAATTCAATATCAAAATCAAATATACTCAAAATAGCTTGCCATCTAGCAAAAATTTGTTTTGAGACAAGGTTTTTAACATCTTTTTGCAAAACATCTTTTGCACTTATACAATCAATTCTTAATAAAAAAAATTTATTTAATAAATCAGATTGAAATTTTGAAATGCATAAAACAATACTCAAAATTTCTTTCTTTATAGTGAAATAGTTTAATTGGGTTGGACTCCAATGTCCTGAATAGAATTGGACTATGGCTTCTCTACCCTCTTTAACCTGTTTTAAAATCCCACCAAAACCTATATCTGAAGCATCAGTCTCTACTATTTTGGATGCTAAGGGATCAGCTATGTGTAGGCAGGGAATAATTTTAACTAAGTTTTTAACCTGTCTAACTATGCCAGAATGGACATCAGTCCATGGGCCTGAATTTTTCTTTAACCTATCATGCAAAGGTTTAATAGTTCTATTTAGGTTGGGAAAGAATTCTATAACATAATTCAGACAACCTAAAAATCTTTGTAATTGAGCTTTATTTAATATTTGGTCAGGAAACTTATCTCCAAAGGCTAAGTTTCTTTCTATAGGTTCTATAATTCCCAGTTCTATATAATGTCCTAAGAATCTAATCTTAATTTGAAACAGAGACATCTTTGTTTTACTTAACACTAATCCATTATGTTTAATTACCATAAAAAATATTTTTAAGTGTTTAAAATGTTCTTCTATAGTTGTAAAATATATTAAAACATCATCAATATATACAATGCAAAATTTAGTGTATGGATTGAAGATATCATTCATCACTCTCTGAAACTCAGAGGGTGCATTCTTTAAACCAAAAGGCATAACATTCATACTGTCCAAATGAAATAGTGAATGCAATCTTATACCTATCTTTAGGGTTAATTTGGATTTGCCAAAATCCTGATTTCATATTGTGAACACTCGAATTTTGAGGCTCAGAAAGCCAATTTTCTCAGACTGCAAATGACCGGGCTGGACCGGGGGTCCACGGTAAAAGTTCACCGGAAGTATATCGATATGGTACTTGAAATGTCCGGGACGACGTGAGAATCACGGATATGGTCCCAGAATAATTTTTGGAGGTCTCTAGCTCCCGAAAAATCAGTTTGAGCGAAAACCGGACGAAATCGGCTGCCCAGCCACCTTGACCCCAGTGGCTCAGCCGCCAAAATCGGCGGCTCGGCCGCCGTGGACGGAGGCCCGGCCGCCGTCCAGCCCGATTTTGCCTATAAATTGCCTTCAGGTGTTCAAAAAAAGGGGTTGGCTTTTGGGAGACTCCGGGCCTCATGCTGACGAATTTAATCCGTAATCAAGAATCATAATCCAAGGTCCAAGAAAACGAGATCTGGAACTTCGAAGTGGGAAGATTCTAAGCAAGGTAATATTCTAATCAATTCTTTGTCAATTTAAACATTTCATAAGCATTCCATCTTCTTCTCAATTTCTTCTTAGTCAAAGACCTAATCCTTTTAGGTCTAAGGCCTAATGGACTAATTAATCAATCTGTTAGCACGAAGTCCAAATTACATCTTTCCGGTACAAAGTACTTAAATTTCACAATTAAAATTAACTTTTTGGCACGGAGCCTAAATCGCACCTTTTTCGGTACCAAGTACCTAAATTTCACATTTAGCACTAAGTGCTAAAACTCACCATTTTGGCATAAAGCCCGACAACACAGGCCAAAGGCTTAAAAATTGCATTCTTTTGGTACAAAGTACCTAAAATTGCACCATTTAGCACTAAGTGCTAAATTTCACAAATTTGGCAAAAAGCCCGATCAATACTTGGCATGAAGCCCGACACCAGCACGAAGCACTAAGTGCTCAAAATCCCACATTTGGCATGAAGCCTAAATTGCACTCCTTTGGTACAAAGTACCTAAATTTCACCATTTAGCACTAAGTGCTAAAACTCACAATTCTGGCAAAATGCTTGAAAAATGCACGAAGCATACACACACACATGCATGAAGCATAAATTTCATCGCCTTTAAATAGGCTTTTCCGAAATACATGGGCTTTGATTTCCCATTCAAACGGGAGTATGTAGGCATATTTGGGATTCACCACAAATAGCAAACCCACAATTTACTAACAATCTGTCTCTTCTTTTCTTCATTCCTTTTAAATTTGTTCTTTTTGCAAGTTAGTCAAATGCATGACATAGTCCCCGAATCCTCCTTGGGTTCACAGACTAGAAACCTTTACATTGGACAAGTTATTGGAGTCAAACAAGGGTTTTCTTAGTTTTTCCCTTCGAACAAAATAAACTGAGTGGCGACTCCCGACAACAAGTGAACTTTCGCGCGAATCCTTTTCGGGCGGAAAATCGAGGTTCACAGACTGGCGACTCCACTGGGGACTATAAAAACCATTTATGGGATCCTAGTGGACTACTATTGATTATTTGACTAACTTGCCACGGGAGACCATAAAAATAATTTATGGGATCCTAGTAGGCTACTATTGCTTATTTGACTAATTTGCCCTTCTTTAGGGTGTTTTTATTCATTTTGCAGGGTACCCTAGCAATATATATCCTCTCCTTAAGGATATTGGAATGAAGATTGGCAAAAGGAATCTTTTTCCTTGGATGGATCTCTTGTTTGGCTAAATGTGCATTTGTTTTGTCATTCAGAGAATCTTTTTCTCTTGCATATATGGGGGAATCATTTTCCTCCATTGCATAAAAAATTATTTTCAAATGAATTTCTTCTCTTTCTGTTCAAAGTTCTGAGTCTGGATAGCAAGTAGCGCTGACCGGTAGGTCTCCTTGATTATGCCGGCGGACAGCCAAAGCGTCCTCCCTGTTGTCGCAAACCATTCCAATCCTTTTGGAGTGGCCCATGAGTAATCGTACTGTTGGACCCACGCGAAACTCCTTGTTTCACATGTGGTTAGGTATATCTTACTCAAGACTCAAGGGTCCCTATTATAAGCCGATTCTCTATTTTTCATGTGCCAATAGAACCTTCCCTTAGGTTGTATGTACCCAATGATAGTGCCACATTCCATTAAAATGAATTGTGATGTGATGAGGTGCATTCATGCAACATAACAACACGGGTTTGGGGAAAATCTTTTGATATGTGCAAGTGGACCAAGAGTTTTCCTACCCTACACACTACCCTGATCCTTTACCCTTGACCTTTTCAGGTATCCACCATCCGTGTGCCGTCACCTACACAAACTACACCAACTCCAACTGGGCAATCACCCACAAGTCCTACTACCCCAACTTCACCAACCACTCCAATTTCTGAAATGGCTACAATTGAACAGATCAAAGCCTTGTTAGATGGACATGCTAAGGAAATTGAAGCTAGAATGCAAGAAAGAATTGATGAAGCTTTAGCCGCCCAAAGGGTAGCCATCCTGGCTGAATTAGGAGGAGCACCAAAGACAGTCTCTACTCCTGGAAATTTAGGGAAGGAACCTATTGTGGGACAAGCTAGTACCCCCATGACTACTCAGAATACCCCTGTCATCAATTTGGAGGATCCACCCTCTAAGAATGTCACTGAAACTGATGAACTGAAAAGAAAACTTGAATTGCTGGAGAGGTCGATCACTGCCATGAAAACTCATAAAGAGGTGGTAGACATGGATTCTTTATCCTTGTTTCCTCAAGCTAGATTTCCTCCAAAATTCAAGATGCCTGGGATGGACAGATTTGACGGGACTACTTGCCCTAAAACTCACCTCAAGATGTATGTGGGGGCATTAAGCCCTTGGGGTTTAAATGATGAACTCTTTGCTCAATTATTCCAACAATCTTTGACTGGTGCTGCCCTCAAGTGGTTTGTAAGCCTGGACCATGCCAAGATTAAGACCTGGGAAGACATCTGCAATGCATTTAACTCTCAATACCACTACAATATTGAGGTGGATGTCACCAGAAGGGAACTTGAGACCACCAAACAGAACAACAATGAACCCTTCTCCTCGTTCCTTACGAGGTAGAGGGCAAAGGCCGCCCAAATGATCAATCGCCCTTCTGAACAAGAGCAGATTGATATCATAATCAGAAATTTAAGGCCTACATATCAAGCCCAACTGCAAACCCAATACCTACCTACTTTCAAATCGCTCATTGCGACTGCAACCAAGGTAGAAGATCTGATACAATTGGGTAAGATAGTAGATGAAGAAGCTATCACAAAGTATAAAAAACAAGGCCAAGCTGCTTCCTCAAGCGAAGTAAATGAAGTGGCCAATATTGCCCCTGCGAATCCTTTACGTGTGGGCAATCTTGGGCAGAGAAATCAGCCAAGAAGGCAATATACCGACCTTGGGATGCCCCTTCATCTAGTGTTTAAAAAGGTCGTGGAAGGGAAATATTTGAAGCCTTTGGACCCAAGGCCTCCCCCAAACCCATTACCCTCCAATTACAGGGCCAATGAGTACTGTGAGTACCACCAAGGAAATGGGCACAAAACAGATGCTTGCTGGACTTTGAAAAACCGCATCCAGGATTTGGTGGATAGTGGTGACATCATTCCTCTCAGGTGGCAACCAAACATTAACACTAACCCCTTGCCCAATCATTCCATCAATGCCATCACTGTGGAAGATTTCATGCAGCCTAGTCTCTTTGATGAGGTTGCTATGGTAACTAATTTTGAAGACAAAAAGGGGCTTCACCAAGCTGATCAAGACCACAGATGGACCACTGATGAACTGGTACGCCGAGGAGGGACAGGCTGCTCTAGTCAAAACTAGTCCAGTGTCACACCTTGAACCCGAGTCTTGTACCGAGTCAAATCCTGAGTCAAACACCAAGCCAGAGTCTAGTTTTGAGTCCTCTATAGCTTCAGGTTTAGAGAACCCAAATGTCACATTTAATGTAATCTTGGAGAATGACTCCACCATTATCAATAAAGCTCTTCAAATTCTTGGTTACCCTGTGTCTTTTGCTTTCCAAGTATTATCTAGCAAAAATGATATAAATGAAATAAAAGAAATAAATCAAAAGATAATAATTGGCAAAGAAAATGAACATACATACAATGCATGTGATTGTGTAAATAAGGAATAGGTTCTCGAGTGCATCAGAAAGTATGCCAACTGCTTCATGTGGAAGACAAGTGATGTCACGGGAATAGACCCAGCCATAGCAGTTCACAAGATTTCGCTATACCCCGATGCAAAGCCGGTTAAGCAAAAATTGAGCAGAATGAAGCCAGAATGGTCTTTGAAGATTAAAAAAAGAGGTTGCCAAACAACTGGACAATAAGTTCATAGAACCAATTGCCTACCCTTTCTGGTTAGCAAACATTGTACCGGTCTCGAAGAAAGACGGAAAGGTCAGGATGTGTGTTGACTACAGATATCTGAATAAAACTTGTCCCAAGGACGATTTCCCGCTACCACACATCGATTTGCTAATAGACGGGATGTCAACGACAATCTTTCATGACATGATTTACAAAGAAGTAAAAGTGTATGTTGATGATATGATTGTCAAGTCAAAATCTCCAGAAGAGCACGTCTAAGCACTTGAGAAGTTCTTCCTTAGACTTCGCAAGTACAATTTGAAGCTTAAATCCTGCAAAGTGACTCTTTGGTGTAACATCAGGCCAATTTGGGATATTATTGGTCCGCCATGAATACAGACTGTGTATCATTTGTGCAAGAATGCCATTAGTGTCAGATATTTGCTAAGCTGAAGCAACCTCCCGTTGCCCTGAATACAATCACTTCTCCATGGCCCTTCGCTACTTGGGGAATTGATATAATTGGAAAAATACATCCAAAAGCCTCGAATGGACATCAGTTCATCTTGGTAGCAGTGGATTACTTCACAAAGTGAGTTGAAGCAGCTTCCTATGCAGAATTAAACGCTAAAAAGGCAGCACAGTTTGTCCGAACCAACATCCTTTGTCGGTACGGAACACCATTCGAGATTATCACAGATAATGGAACTCATTTCCAAGCAGAATTTGCTAAACTCTTGCAGGATAAGAAAATCCAACATCATAAGTCTTCTCCTTATAGACCCCAAACAAATGGAGCTGTAGAAGCAGCAAACAAGTCTATAAAGGTGATCATACAAAAAATGATCAAGGAACATAGGCGTTGGCATGAGAAGTTACCACTGGCTTTGTGGGGATACAGAACATCAGTTAGAACTCCTACTGGGGCAACCCCGTATTCACTGGTATACGGAATGGAAGCAGTACTCCCCATTGAACTGGAAGTTCAATCGGCGAGGATAATTCAAGAAAGTCAGATAAATGAAGCTGAATGGATCAGCAATTATCATCACCAGTTGTTGAGTTTGGATGAAAAAAGACTTCAAGCTCTACATCAGATTCAAGGGTATCAAAGGCGAATGGCCAGACATTTCAACAAAAAGGTCAAAGATCAAAAGTTGGAAGAAGGTTGTTTGGTTTTGAAAGAGATCAGAACACCTGTCACAGATCCTCGTGGGAAGTTTCGTCCTCTTTGGGCGGGACCCTACATTTTAAAGAAAATACTTTCCGGCGGAGCCGTCATCTTGTCTGATTTGGATGGTCTGGAGTTCACAAACCCATGCAATCTGGATCAACTGAAGAAATATTATGTATGATCATGCATTGAAATGAACTACATTAGACCTGATTCTCGCAAACTAATTCGAGATATGTAGGCAGCTCTCCTTGAGCACGGTCTAAATTTTAATAAAAATCATTCATTCATTTTTCTTTTGCCAAGAAAAAAAATAATAATAAAACAAAAAACAAAACAAACAAAAAAATCCCGCTAAGCCGAAAACCCACAAAGGGCGGCTTAGGCAATAGTGGGGCCCGCTAAGTCGAAAACCAGCAAAGGGCGGCTTAGACAAGAATGGGTAAAAGCTCGCTAAGTTGAAAATCCGAAAAGACGGCTTAGGCAAAAATTAGAGCAAATAAATAAAGTAGATAATGCTTGGAAAGCAAAGGAAAGAGTCATGCCAAGAAGAGTCATTCATTCCCAAGGGAGTCATTCATTCAAAAAGAGTCATTCCTTTCATAAAGTACCAAAAACCAACCAAAAAGAGTCAAACCACAAGTCCTAAAAAAAAAAAAAAGGGGTCAATCCTAGGGTCAAAATCCTAAGCCTCCTACGTGGGGCAGAGTCTTCGGTATCTTCCTTAGTTCCGAAACTCTCTGCAGCATGTGTCTCCCCCTCGTTAAGAGGAACCGCCTCCTCTCCCTCCAGCTCCTGCAGCAATGCAAGCCTCCTCGGCTTTTCAATTGGCCAAACCTCGGCTATACACCAAGTTCTGTACTCGGGAGTAGTCTGAACAAGGGAAGACTCTGCAAAAGGCCTGATCATCTGATGGTTCCTAACCCAAGTTTGAAGAACAGCTCGAGTAACTCCGGGAATAATTTGGGGGCAACTTCAGAAAAATTCAAGTTTCTTCCCCAGTAGAGTTGAACTTCCTAGAAGATTATTTCTAAGTTCTTTACTAGAAATAATTACTGATAGCTTGAGCTTGAGGCCTTGTAAAATTGAAAAGCCTCTGAAAAGACCCCACATAGCCGACTTGAACCTCATGCCTTACAAGAAGGACATTTGGGTCGCATCCAATAATTGAGCAGAATTCCTCAAAAAGAAGACACATCTCTTCCATCCGGGCACCAAATCTGAGGACGTGAGCTTGGGAATCCCAAAATCTGATACAAGCATGCAAGAAATCCCAATCTACAACTACGCCTCTAAGAGTAGCAACAGCTTTCAATCCATATCTTCCCATATTGATCCTTTCAACCTTATGGAGACTTTTGGTCCAGTTGTGCATACAACGGTTGCAAAAAAAAATCCTTTTTGAAAATAAAAGAGGACATCATGCATACATATGTACTGTTTGTGCTAAACGAAAGTGCAAGTACAGAAAAAATCAGAAGTGTTGCAAGCAATCCGGAAGTGCCAAAAGGCGTATCTTTTACCTTTCGCTCAAAATTCGCTCTTCAGACGACCACTGGGCTCCATAAATCATTTTTATGGACCCCACTGGGGGGCAATTGTGAACACTCGAATTTTGAGGCTCGGAAAGCCAATTTTCTCAGACTGCAAATGACCGGGCTGGACCGGGGGTCCACGGTAAAAGTTCACCGGAAGTATATCGATATGGTACTTGAAATGTCCGGGACGACGTGAGAATCACGGATATGGTCCCTGAATAATTTTTGAAGGTCTCTAGCTCCCGAAAAATCAGTTTGAGCGAAAATCGGACGAAATCGGCGGCCCAGCCACCGTGACCCCAGCGGCTCAGCCGCCAAAATCGACGGCTCGGCCGCCGTCCAGCCCGATTTTGCCTATAAATTGCCTTCAGGTGTTCAGAAAAAGGGGTTGGCTTTTGGGAGACTCCGGGCCTCATGCTGACGAATTTAATCAGTAATCAAGAATCATAATCCAAGGTCCAAGAAAACGAGATCTGGAACTTCGAAGTGGGAAGATTCTAAGCAAGGTAATATTCTAATCAATTCTTTGTCAATTTAAACATTTCATAAGCATTCCATCTTCTTCTCAATTTCTTCTTGGTCAAAGACCTAATCCTTTTAGGTCTAAGGCCTAATGGACTAATTAATCAATCTGTTGGCACGAAGTCCAAATTACATCTTTCCGGTACAAAGTACCTAAATTTCACAATTAAAATTAACTTTTTGGCACGGAGCCTAAATCGCACATTTTTCGGTACCAAGTACCTAAATTTCACATTTAGCACTAAGTGCTAAAACTCACAATTTTGGCATAAAGCCCGACAACACAGGCCAAAGGCTTAAAAATTGCATTCTTTTGGTACAAAGTACCTAAAATTGCACCATTTAGCACTAAGTGCTAAATTTCACAAATTTGGCAAAAAGCCCGATCAATACTTGGCATGAAGCCCGACACCAGCACGAAGCACTAAGTGCTCAAAATCCCACATTTGGCATGAAGCCTAAATTGCACTCCTTTGGTACAAAGTACCTAAATTTCACCATTTAGCACTAAGTGCTAAAACTCACAACTCTGGCAAAATGCCTGAAAAATGCACGAAGCATACACACACACATACATGAAGCATAAATTTCATCGCCTTTAAATAGGCTTTTCCGAACTACATGGGTTTTGATCTCCCATTCAAACGGGAGTATGTAGGCATATTTGGGATTCACCCCAAATAGCAAACCCACAATTTACTAACAATCTGTCTCTTCTTTTCTTCATTCCTTTTAAATTTGTTCTTTTTGCAAGTTAGTCAAATGCATGACATAGTCCCCGAATCCTCCTTGGGTTCGCAAACTAGAAACCTTTACATTGGACAAGTTATTGGAGTCAAACAAGGGTTTTCTTAGTTTTTCCCTTCGAACAAAATAAACTGAGTGGCGACTCCCGACAACGAGTGAACTTTCGCCCGGATCATTTTCGGGCGAAAAACCGAGGTTCACACATATCAAATTTGCTAAAAATATTTACTTTATATAATATTCCTAATAAATCTTTTTTATTTGGAATAGGATACCTAATCCATTTTAAAGCTTTATTTAAAGGTTTATAATTTATTACTAATCTAGGTGCTCCTCTTTCTATCTCAGAGGCCTTGTTTACATAAAATGCAGCACAAGACCAAGGGCTTCTAGATTTAGTTATTAATCCTTTATTTTTCAAATCATTTATCTCTTTTTTACAAAATTCAATTAAATCAGGCACCATCTGAATGGGCCGAGCTTTAGTTGTAATAGACTTTTCATCAAAACCTATTTCATAAGGTAAATCAACCATGTGTTGCTTTCTATTCCAAAATGCGTTTGGAATATCAGCACACAAATCTTTTTCTATTTGTAACTTTAATTTATTAATTTTTTCTTGTGTAAATTTATTATTTAACTGTTCATTTATTTTCTGTAAATGATAATTATTTTTTAAATTACAAAGTTGTTCAGACTTTGCCTTTATAAGTGCATTTATCTGTAATTCATTTATTGAATGTGCCTTTAAAAGATTTAAATTCCTCTTTTTAGGTTTTTCCAAAAATGAAAAAATTATCTTTTGATGTCTAACTTTAAAACTTATACTATCATCATTTACTGAATAAGGTGTTATCAAATTCATAAATGGCGTTCCTAAGATTACTATATGATGAATATTGGTTAAAATAAATATATTCTTTATTTCTAGATTTTTATCTAAAATAGAGGCTTCTGCTTTACCAAGTATATTCAGTTTAGATTTATTAGCTGCAGATAAACTTTCTCTAGTTTTTTGCCAAAATCTTTTTGGTACTAAGCTAGGTTTAATACAGTTTAAATCAGCTCCTGTATCGAATAATGCTATAGTTTCTATGTTATAATTTTCTGAAAATTTTAATTTTATTTTTATTAAATATTTTCTAGATGTTATTTCATGTAACATAAAAATCAAATTATCAGAAATTTTATCTTTACTAATTAAACTAATTTCATTATCAGTTTCTTTACCAATTATTTGTTCAATATCTTCTTCAGCTTCTTCATCAGAAGAAGGAGTTGAGTTTAATAAAGATTTTATTATTTGTGAATCATGTTCTTGTCTATTTTTTAATTCTTTTAGTTCTAATTTAATTTCTTTAATTTCTTTTTGTAAATCATTTATAGTTGGTATGTTTTTTATTGTTTTATTTTTATTTAATATTGTGGTTAAGTCATATGTTTGTTTACTAGTACTAGGTAACATAGAGTTTTTAGGTTTATCATCTTCTAATATTTTATTCAACATTTTTTCTTGAATTTTAGGATCACTTATATATTTTATTGCTTCTAAAATAGATTCTTGTTCTTTAGTTAAAACATTTAATGATTTACTACTATAATCAGAACTTGATTCCGTTCCTATATCATATATCTGATTTAATTCTTCAGAACCTGAATATTCTTCAGAATCTGAATAATCTAAATATAATTCATAAATTTTATTTAATACAGATTCTTCTAAATTTAATTCTTGTAATTTTTTTTATCAAATTTACAAAATCTTGATGTGTGGTCTTTCCTTCCACATTTATAACATGTTAAATCTTTATATGATGTAAATTTTTTATCTTTTTGTTTATATGGTTCTCTACTAGGTTTTCTATATTTGTAAGGTTTATAAGGTTTCTGTTTTTTATAATAATCATCTTTATCAAGTTTTTTCTTATAGCTCTTTTTATGATATTTTTTATACGGTTTTTTATACTTTTTTGTAGTAGAACATTGTCCATTACAATCTTTATATTTTTGTGTTATATTATAATCAAATTGTTTACAGAAAGAACCTAATTCTTGTTTAGTCTTTCTCATTTTGTATTTTAATGATTTTTGAAGTTTTATGTCTTGACAAAGTTTTAATCCTTCTTTTTGAACTATACTAAACAGCTGTCTATAGGTTAATAGGTCATAAGGAATAGGGTTTTCAAATTCCTGTTTTATATGGTTCCTAACCTTTTCTCCTAAGAAGAAGGGTAATCCTGCTAAGAATTTTTCTTTCCAGAAAGCCTGGTTAGAATCTTCTCTAAGCATTATCCTAGTTAGGAAAGTTGTTTTATAGAATTGAAAATCACTAAGTTTCTTACATTTAAGGTTACTTAGTAATTCTGCATTTTTATCTTTTAAATGAGTAGGATCAGCTATAAAATGAAGTGATATAGTCAAGATTAGTGTTGCCACTGCATCTTGAATAGTATCACCAAGCTCATCTAATATAGGTATTCCATCCTCATAAGTTTTTATAGCATTTAGAATTTCTAAATGTTGTTCATCAGTGAGATGATTATCCCACCAACCTTTAAGTTGGCCAGTAAAACCAGCTATAAGGAGTTCAGCTATAGTTCTATCTGAAGTTCCTGTTTGAGTTCTATAAGCATTAGCAGCCATTATCATCTGTTGAAGAAGACTCAGAATATTATATTCTGATAGGCTATCAATGTTCCATTCATATACTGAAGAGGCATTATATTTATATTGTGATAGAATATTTGGTCTATCTGTTATACCTAAGTCTGGGGCAGACATTCTAGGTATTACAGGCTGATTATATGTTATACGATTTATTTGTGGTTCTAAAGCTTTACTAAAGGTTTCAATATCTTCAGATTCAGGTTGAGATTCTTCAACTGATTCTGAATCCTGTTCTTGAGTGACTATACTAATGGTTTTAGAGGCTTTAGATTGAGGTGTTTCTTGAACAACCTGTTTTGACCCAGAAGAAGAGTCAATTTTACTTAATTGTTCTTTAATTGCTTTAACAAAGTCAGAATCTTTAGATTTTACTTCCTTTTGTCCTGTTTTAGAAACTTCGAAAGGTTTAAAAACATGAGATTTAAGTTTTTTATCTTTTACATCTTTTTCAATTTTTATTATTTTACTTTCTTTAATAGTATCTTCTATTCTGTTTAATTGTTGTCCTATACTTAATAGGTGTGCATTACTAAAGTTATTTTGTTCTAATATTTTTCTATTAGGGTCATCTTCAGATACTATTTTAAATGGTGCTATATTTATTTCTTTATCTCCATACAGGAATACACTTGATGCTTTAGGTGGATGTTCACTTTGTATTATTTTATCTTTTACTTTCCATTCTGTATCTTTATTCCTAATAGTTACTGGATTTATTAATTTTTCTGCTTTAAGTTTTCCTCTATAAATTCTTTTAAATCAATCAAAGAATTTCATATTAACTTCATAATGTTTTATAAAGTCAATATATTCTTCTTTAACTGACTCAAAGTCTTTTACTCTGTTCATTACATTTTCTAATTTATCTCTATTTTTAGTTGTTGTTAATTCTTTATTTAATTTATCATAATTAAAAACAAATTCTTTATTAATTACATTTAATTCTCTATCTATGTTTGCTACATTGTCTGTCATGAAAGAAGCCGTAGGTGACATAGGTGGAGAGGGTGAGTGTTCTATATTCTGAGGTTGATTATAATTAGGGTTTGGTTCCAAAGGGTTCATTGTTTCGGTTGGATTATAATATAAGTATGGTACTGTTGTACTATAATTTACACCTTTTAGTTTATTACTAGATTCAGGTATATCTAATGTAGAATATCTAGGCTTTACTACTGTATGCAATACAGGTTTAGGTTCATTTTCTTTATGTGAAGCGTATATTACAGAAGGTAACTGTGAGGCTCTACCTATATCTACTGTTGAAACAGAGGAGGAAGAGTCTGCATACCTACTGCTTACACTATGTCTACTAAATTTTAATTTAACTTTACCGTCTTCATACTGTTCAATTTTACTGAGTTCTATATTAGGCTTAACTATAGTCTTTGGTTCAGGAAGAGGAACAGCATCCTCTAAGACCCATTCATCAGGGAGACTAATATCTTTCCACTGAATAGTCCTAGGAATTACTGTATTAGCTTTACTTAAATCTGTTTGTTAGAATTTAGTTTCTCCTAATTTAGGTTGCATTATATACTTCGTGGCAAAGGCAGATATCATTGATTTATACTTTATTTTATACATTAATGCTACAGGAATAGATCCTTCAAGCATTTTATAATTATGTGTTTTAATTTCTAATACTACGCTTTTTAATATATTTGGATCATTTAATGAAATTGTTATATCTGGGAAACAGTCAAATGAGATAGGTCCACTACTCAGACTGGTTTCTATAGTTCCTAATATTGAGTCATTAAAATTTATAAACCTAGCATCTCTGACCACAGCCAGAATACTAATATTTAATCCTTCTCTGGTTAAAGGTTTTATACCTATTTGTACTAGTCCTATGTGTATATACTTGTATTTTTTATTTTTATAATGCTTTATTGATTCTGCAGAAAGTAGAGTTATCTTTTCAAAGGGTTTACTTAACTGTACATCCCTTTCTTCAGCTTTAATTATATAATCAATTTTAAATATGTTTAGTTTTGGTATTTTATAAATCTGTTCTTTATCTATATTTGGTATTACCCAATTATCAATTGCTTTATTAAAGTCTTCTAAAATTACTTCATTTCTGTTTACAATCCTTTTAACTTCTGATAACTCAGAACTATCTGATTTAGTTGTACTAGCAGATTTACATAGAAATGGTTCCATTTTTAAATTTTTGAAAAATAGATTTTAAAGTTTATTAATGTTGGTTTTGGTAGCGACCACTGACTTACTGCCCTAAACACCTGTCCGTCGGCTAACACGGGTCTTACTGCATATCCAATACCTAGACAACACTAAGTCCACTTCTAGACCTATAAATCAAAAATTTAACTATGTAAACAGTTCTATATCTATCTACTACCACCCCTAAAAGAAGATGGCTCTGATACCATTGCTATATATATATATATATATATTTACATCTTTTTTATAAGTAATATAGATTACTACTTCCGTTCCGGTAAAATTGTCATTTTTGCAAGTTTAAAAAATTATTCCACTAAAATTATTACCTCATACAATAAAAAAAATTTAATTATTTTTTTTAATTATATCCTTATTATTAGTGATTTAATTAATAAAGTGAGAGTATAGTAATATTAATATTAATGAGTTAATATTAAAATTACTATACTCATTAAACATATTGATTATACGTTACCAGACGATAACAAATAAAAAAACAACAATGGTGTAATATTGAAATTTCTATTTAATTTGTGCGTAATGTAACATCAAGCAAAGAGCAGAAAAAGCAAGATTGCATGTGGGAGATAAATGGTGGCATTGTGAATATGTATCACTATCGACATTGTGATAGAATTTCGATGAGTAGCAGATGGCGTATATTTGCAAAGGAAAATTCTCTGCGATTTTTGTGTTTTGAGCTACTTGATATTGAAAATGTGCTAATCAAAGTCTCCATTTTCAGAAATGTCCAACCAATTTCTTGTGACATTGGTTTTTAATGGTTTGATATAATCAAAAGTTCAAAACCCTTTCATTTTTTGGGGTGTTCTCCACTTCCGACTATTTTTTATTTATACTTTCTCCATTTACAAATAATTATCACTTTAGAATGATAAATTTATTCACAAATAATTATCACTTTACAAATATCAAGATTATTTTATACATTTATTCCAAATTTACCTATATACAATTATTAAAAAATTACTATTAATAAAATGAGTAATAAATTAAGAAAAATGATAGTTTAGTAAAATAGTTATATAAATTAAATTATTATACAACTTTCTTAACTTTTATATAAAATTTTAAAGTGACAAATATTTGTGAATAAAGAAAATAAATACATAAACTCCATTGTTTAAATTATTACTTTTTTCATTTACAAATACTTATCATTTAAGGTTTTTGTATAATAATTAAGAAAACTATGTAATCCTACATTAAAAAAAAAACTATGTAATAATTTATTTTATATAACTATTTTACTAAATTATCTTTCTTCTTTAATTTATTATTCATTGAAAATTGTAAAAACTTAAAAAAATTGAAATTCTAAATTTTTTTTTTTTTGAGAATTGTTGAGAGATAAATTTAAAATAAAGATTATAAAATAATCTTGATTTTTTATAAAATAATAATTATTTATGAATAAAATTTATAATTCTAAAATGAATTATATTTATGGACGAAGAGTATATATCAGTGGTGCAAAACACTGTAATCATTGATTTGAGTAATACAAATGATTAAATATTTTCTCTCTCAGGCCTATTAAAAACATACCAAATAAATACTCCTCAAGTTAGTGACTTATTATTGCCATTGAGTTAAACCGATAATACAGTTTGGATGAGATAATTATGCCTGTTCAAATTCACTATAATAATCAGACAGCTATGCAGCCAGCCTCAAGGCAGTAACCATTGTCATAGAAAGCTTTTCAACAATGGCTTCCAATTTGCCCAGGGGAGACAATGGAAGTCTGATTTTTGAGGCAGAGAAACCCCATTTTTTCAAGATAATTCTTGATGATACCATTACTGCTGGGAAGCTTATAAGTTTATTCTTTTGATTTGTGTAATGTCTAATGTCTTGAATAATAACATTGGCAAATACTTTATTACTTTAGTTTGGTTTTTACAATCTTTATTATGATTTTTTTTCAGGGCATTCCGAAGTGGTTTGAAGTATGGAAATAATCTGTCAAGTCCTACGCTCCTTAAAGTTCCAAGTGGTGCAAAGTAGAAAGTAGAAATTTTTAAATTGTGATGGTGAGATTTGGTGAAAAAATGGCTGGAAAGAATTCATGGAATATTATTCTTTAACCCAGGGATCCTTTCTTGTTTTTGAATATGACGAGAAAAATGTCCATTTCAATGTGATTATATTTGACAAGAGTGCTTCAGAAATTGACTATCCGTATCTTATCTCAATTGGAGATGATAATAATCTTAATAAAGAATTTCAAGTGCCAAAGATTGAAAAAGAAACTGAGAATGAGCCATCTTTTGAAATATTGGATGATTTTTCATCCTCTGGAGAAACAGAACAGAAATCTCCCTTGCCATTCTCTCAGCCTCACAAGAAGATCAAATTTGCAGCAAAAGTTGAAGGTATGCAGTTTCTAAATGACCCAATATTTTGATTTCTAATTACCCACTTAGTTAAATGATTATGTTCTAATTTTTCTATTTCAATCTGTTTTAGAATAATAGACCAAACATCAATATTTTCTATAACAAATTAATGGTTGGAGGGCAGTAAAAATAAACAGAAGACAACCATTTACAAGTTGGTGGTATTTGTGTGTTTTTGTATTGCTACTTTAATCAAATATGCGATTCAGAAAACAGAATTTACTCTGCTCTAAATGTTATATTTTTTGCAGTTAACAAAAAGCATTTGGAGACTTCATTTTCAAATCTTTCTGGAGCCATTGAAGCTGCTAGAGAATTTACCCCACTGAATCCATTCTTCAAATTGGTAATTTCATCATCACTTCTGTGGCTTTTCAATATAGTAAGTGCCTTGTATATCTAGCTTGCACTGCATTAGATCAGGAGTTGAAGCTTGACTCTCCATTCCTCTTTAAATATATGCAGGGACGGATCCAGTAAGTCGGACAAGCCAGGGCCAGATCGGCTTGTCTGATTTTTTGGTTCCGTATTCGTCATATATTTTCTTAAAAAAAAGGGCATTATTTAAGATCCAGAGGAGCTTTGCTTAGTTGCTTTGTCCCTATTCTGCGTTTTCACTTACCATTCCCATTTCTTCCCTCTGTTATGTTTGTTTGTGGTTATTTGGTATAAAATATAATTTTTTTTTCCACATAGAACGCGTCGTTCAACTTAAGGCTTTTTTTTTTAAAGTTAAATGGGTCTTTTTATATTATACTGCATAGCTTTCTTTTCCATTTTCCCTACCTCTCGTCTCATCTTCTTCTTTTTGCTGCAGGTATAGCCGCCGGAGATTCTTGCTTGCTCAGCTGTCAGCTCTTCTGCCGCCCGCAAGCCAGGGCCTCGGCCATGGCTGGCCCATGAATAGATCCGTCCCTGAATATATGCATTATACGTTATCAAAACAATAACAAAAATAAAAAAAGAACAATGGTATATTGAAATTTCCATCTAATTTGTGCAGCATGTGCCAAAAAGATTTATCAATAATATCAAGCAAAGAGCAGAAAAAGCAACATTGCAGGTTGGAGATAAATGGTGGCTTGTGAATATGCTTAACTATCCACATCGTGATGTAACTTTGATTGGTAGAGGATTGTTTATATCTGCAAAGGAAAATTCTCTGCGAGTGGGAGATGTTTGTGTTTTCGAGCTACTTGATATTGAAAATGTGCTAATCAAAGTCTCCATTTTCAGAAATGTCTAACCGATTTCCTGTTACACTGATTTTTAATGGTTTAATATAATCAAAAGTTCAAAACCCTTTTACTTTTTGGCGTGTGTGTGTGTTCTTGACTCCTTGCAAATTAGAAACTTTACCAACCATTATTTATATACATATTGTTTATATATGCTCCATTATTTAAATAATTATCAGTGCAGCACAACACTAAAACTAGATTTACAAGAGATAATTATGCCTGTTCAATCCACTATCATAATCAAATAACTATATCCAGCCAGACTACAGGCTACAGGAAGTAACCATTGTCAAAGAAATCATCAAGTTCTTTCAATGTTCATAGAAAGCTCTTCAATAATGGCTTCTAATTTGCCCAAGGGAGACACTGGAACTCTGATTTTTGATGCAGGGAAACCCCATTTTTTCAAGGCAATTCTTAATGATACCATTAATGATGGGAAAGCTTGTAAATATCATTTCAATGTAATTATATTTGACAAGAGTGCTTTAGAAATTGACTATCCATATCTTATCTCAAATGGAGATGATCATGATCATGAGAAGCCTAATAATAATAACCTTGATAAGGAATATCAAGAGAAACTGAACTGAAATCTCCATATATGTAAAATTTTATTATTTTTTCTTTCTCTGCTATTATTATTTGGCTTATAATTAGTAATTTCAAGTTTAATTATTACTTTTAAATTTATTATTTTAAAATTTAATCATGAAATCAACACTTGAGAGAAATCAAATTTTTGTATTGCTCAACTTGATTATTAATTCACTTTGGATTATTATTATTATTATTATTATTATTATTATTATTATTATTATTATATAATTCATTAATATATAACTATATACATCCACAAATAATATTCTTTAATTAAAGTATATGTAACATATATCCCACATATACATACAAATATTATTCTTCAATTAAATTATATGTAACATATATCTATATATATCCACATATACCAATTTTTAGTTAAAATATATATCATATATACCCAAATGTATCTATAAATACCCTTATTCAGTTAAAGTATGTAAACATATACCTATATATATCCATATATATCATTATTTAATTAATGTATATATAACATATACCAACATATACCTACAAATAATATTTTTTTTATAACATATACCAACATATATTATTATTGTTTTTAGTATATCTAGTTATATATAACATATGTCCATATATAAATAAATATATAAAATAGTTATATGCCGACATATATCTCCAAATACCGACATATATTCACATACATTGTTATTCTTTAGTTAAAGTATGTGTAACATATACCGATATATATCAATATATACTCACATATATACATTTATACGTAATATATATTATTATTATTTTACAATATATACACATATATATCTAGTAATATGTAATATCTACCGACATATACCTGCATATATATAACATATATATAACTCTAGTTATATGTAAAATATATTGATATATATATATATATATCAATATATACTAACATATATCGATTTATGTTATTATTCTTTAGTTAAAATATATATATTATATACTGACATATACTGTTAGTTAAAGTATATGTAATATATACCGATATATACCAATATATATCCACATATATATATGTAACATATATTGTTATATTTTTTGCAATATTTATCTATATATATCTAGTTATATGTAACACATACCGACATATATCTACATATATATATAACTATATATATTGTCTTTAAAAAAATGTTAATATGCAGTTGTAATATCTTAGTATATGAAGGTATATGTAATATATACTTATATATACATATTATTATTATTATTATTATTATTATTATTATTATTATTATTATATAATTCATTAATATATAACTATATACATCCACAAATAATATTCTTTAATTAAAGTATATGTAACATATATCCCACATATACATACAAATATTATTCTTCAATTAAATTATATGTAACATATATCTATATATATCCACATATACCAATTTTTAGTTAAAATATATATCACATATACCCAAATGTATCTATAAATACCCTTATTCAGTTAAAGTATGTAAACATATACCTATATATATCCATATATATCATTATTTAATTAATGTATATATAACATATACCAACATATACCTACAAATAATATTTTTTTTGTAACATATACCAACATATATTATTATTGTTTTTAGTATATCTAGTTATATATAACATATGTCCATATATAAATAAATATATAAAATAGTTATATGCCGACATATATCTCCAAATACCGACATATATTCACATACATTGTTATTCTTTAGTTAAAGTATGTGTAACATATACCGATATATATCAATATATACTCACATATATACATTTATACGTAATATATATTATTATTATTTTACAATATATACACATATATATCTAGTAATATGTAATATCTACCGACATATACCTGCATATATATAACATATATATATAACTCTAGTTATATGTAAAATATATTGATATATATATATATATCAATATATACTAACATATATCGATTTATGTTATTATTCTTTAGTTAAAATATATATATTATATACTGACATATACTGTTAGTTAAAGTATATGTAACATATACCGATATATACCAATATATATCCACATATATATATGTAACATATATTGTTATATTTTTTGCAATATTTATCTATATATATCTAGTTATATGTAACACATACCGACATATATCTACATATATATATATAACTATATATATTGTCTTTAAAAAAATGTTAATATGCAGTTGTAATATCTTAGTATATGAAGGTATATGTAATATATACTTATATATACATATTATTATTATTATTATTATTATTATTATTATTATTATTATTATTATTATATAATTCATTAATATATAACTATATACATCCACAAATAATATTCTTTGATTAAAGTATATATAACATATATCCCACATATACATACAAATATTATTCTTCAATTAAACTATATGTAACATATATCTATATATATCCACATATACCAATTTTTAGTTAAAATATATATCACATATACCCACATGTATCTATAAATACCCTTATTCAGTTAAAGTATGTAAACATATACCTATATATATCCATATATATCATTATTTAATTAATGTATATATAACATATACCAACATATACCTACAAATAATATTTTTTCTGTAACATATACCAACATATATTATTATTGTTTTTAGTATATCTAGTTATATATAACATATGCCCATATATAAATAAATATATAAAATAGTTATATGCCGACATATATCTCCAAATACCGACATATATTCACATACATTGTTATTATTTAGTTAAAGTATGTGTAACATATACCGATATATATCAATATATACTCACATATATACATTTATACGTAATATATATTATTATTATTTTACAATATATACACATATATATCTAGTAATATGTAATATTTACCAACATATACCTGCATATATATAACATATATATATATAACTCTAGTTATATGTAAAATATATTGATATATATATATATCAATATATACTAACATATATCGATTTATGTTATTATTCTTTAGTTAAAATATATATATTATATACTGACATATACTGTTAGTTAAAGTATATGTAACATATACCGATATATACCAATATATATCCACATATATATATATGTAACATATATTGTTATATTTTTTGCAATATTTATCTATATATATCTAGTTATATGTAACACATACTGACATATATCTACATATATATATAACTATATATATTGTCTTTAAAAAAATGTTAATATGCAGTTGTAATATCTTAATATATGAAGGTATATGTAATATATATTTATATATACATATTATTTTAAATAAAAAATATGAGTATGCAGTTATTATCTCTCATTAAATTTAGATATATACTAACTATAACTATATATATCTATTGTTTTTTATAAAATAATGTCAATATGCAATAATAATATATTAGTATATGAAGGTATATGTAACATATACCTACATATACCTATTATATTAGTATATGAAGGTATATGTAATATATATTTACATATACCTATTATTTTAAATAAAAAAATATGAGTATGCAATTATTATCTCTCATTAAATTTAAGTATATACTAACTATAACTATATATATCTATTGTCTTTTATAAAATAATGTCAATAGGCAATAATAATATCTTAGTATATGAAGGTATATGTAGCATATACCTACATATACATATTATATTAGAGAAAAAATATCAATATACAATTATTATATATGAGTTATATTTGCTTCGAAAGTAAACAAACGAAAAAAATATATAACTTTTATTAAGACAAAAATAAATTATTGATATTAAAAATATATAACTTTTAATATATAACAAGTATACATTTCTTAACACTCCAACTAATTATTTTCAAAATTAACAAATATTTATAGTTATATATAATATATACTGATATTTTTTTATATATCTAGTTATAGGTAATATATATCTATATATAATTAAATATATAAAATAGTTATACTATTATTTTTTTAATCAACACATATATCTATGGTTTTATGTAATATATACCTACATATATTATTATTTTGTAACATATATCCAAATATATTATTATTTATATATCTATTTATGTGTAATATTTACTCATATATAATTAAACATATAATAGCCATATATTATAACTATATATAATAATTAAAAAGCAATAAAAATTAAAAAAGAATAATAAAATTGAAGAGAATAACAATATATAAGTAAAACTTATCTAAAGAAATTTAAATTAATATTTAAAGAAATTATTTTTAATATAAATTTAGAAATTAAGAAATTGTGACAAGTTGTATAATATTAAATAATAATATATATATATTAAATAAAAAATTTAAAACATAATAATCATAATTTATTATCCAATATTTATATTTAAAAAATTAACTAAATTTGAGGTATGTTTAGTTAATTATTATTATTAATTAAACATTTAGTCATATATATAACAAAAAGAAAATGATGTGCCCCATTGTATACATGTAAAAAAATTATAAATGGTCCATAAAATTAAAATAAATAAAGTATCAAAGTGTAAAATAAAATTTATCACCGTAAAAATAAAATTCAAAGTTAAAAAATGTATGTTATGTAAATTTCTCTAGTTTAATTTTCACTTGGACAAACACCTATACTATACATAGCCCACAGCCCATAGCCCATAGGGTTTAAAAACCTCAGCCCGTGGTGTTCGAATTTTTTTTTTTAACTGTCATGGTGTTTGAACTTGAATACATTTTCAAATTACAAATCTAATTCTAAGAGAAAAAAGGGCAATCACACAAGGGAGAACATTCTTGAACCTAACCTTCTATATGATATATATACGCTTTGTATCTCGGTTTAACAGCCTCTCAACTCAAGCAAGGTCAAGGAAACCCTAATCTTGCTTGCATTTTCATTTCTTTCATTTTTTGTTTTCTTTGTTGTGATTGTTCAGAATGGCTGGAAAAGGAGAGGGGTCGGCGATCGGTATCGATCTTGGTACCACCTACTCTTGTGTTGGCGTTTGGCAACATGACAGAGTCAAGATCATTGCTAATGATCAAGGGAATAGAACGACACCGTCTTACGTTGCCTTCACTGATACAGAGCGTTTGATTAGCGATGCTGCTAAGAATCAGGTCGCCATGAACCCCATTAATACCGTTTTCGGTGAGTATCTCTTGATTTTAGATTTGGCTTTGAAAAAATTATTGTTTATGTTTTTTTTTTGTTTTCTAATTTATGATTTTGAATCCTGGAAGATGAAACTTGCTATATATGAGATCTAAATGGGATCTAATCAAAATCCCTTTGATTTTCAATCCCGTTTTCTAGTCATTAGTTCATTAAGAAAGGAATGTAATTGATTTAGTATGATAATTGTATTGCCAATGATATTGCGTGTTCTGTTCATTATATGATATAGTTTGGGATGAGGCCTCTCGAAGACGGGACAAAAGTAAGTGTAAGGATTGTAAGGTCATTCCGGGAGAAGCATCGACGGCGCAACATCGTATTGTGGTTTTAGATGTTAAGAATAAAAGTAGCTGGAGGAATGATAAGAAAGTATTGGAACCAAGGATAAGATGGTGGAAATTGAAAGATCTAGCTCAAAGTACCTTTAAGGAGGAGTTACTAAAGGAAGACATTTGGAACCTTGAGGCTAGTGCAGAGGACTTGTGGACAAAAATGGAAGGTGGCATTAAGAAAGCAGGTAGTAAATTGCTTGGGATCTCTAAAGGGGCAGGGCCTCGACCGCACGATGCATGGTGGTGGGATGAGGAGGTTTAAAAGGCTATTAAGGCTAAGAGGGAATGGTATAAAAAGTTACCGAATGCGGTTAATAGTGAGGCCTTTGAGGAATATAAGAGGGCTAAGAAAGAGGCAAAAAAGGCTGTTAGTGTAGCTCGTGGCAGAGCCTTAGAAGGGATTTATCAAAAGTTAGGTACTAAAGAGGGAGAAATGGGCATTTATAAGATTGCAAGGATGAGAGAAAGGAAAATCAGAGATTTAAGCTAAGTCAAATGTATAAAGGACGAAGATCAACGGGTGTTGACAGGAGATGTTGAGATTAAGGAGAGGTGGAAGGCTTATTTTGAGCAGTTATTCAATCCTGAACATGAACAAGATTTTCAAGGTCTTCATGCAACAAATGGTTATATCAGCTGGTCTAGGAGGATCTTGCATAGTGAAGTAAGAGAAGTCTTAAAGTATATGAAAGTTGGTAAAGCGTGTGGCCCGGATGGTATTCCTATAGAGGTTTGGAAGAACCTTGGAGAGATAGGAGTTGCCTGGTTAACTAAACTCTTTAATGCTATTGTGAAAGGACGTAAGATGCCGAATGCCTGGAGGAAGAGTATCCTGGTACCCATATATAAAAATAAGGGAGACATTCAATGCTGTACAAATTATCGGGGTATCAAACTTATGAGCCATACTATGAAATTATGGGAAAGGATTATTGAACACAGATTGAGGAAGCTTACAAGAGTTTCGGAGAATCAGTTTGGGTTTATGCCAGGGAGATCTACCATGGAGGCTATTTCTCTTCTAAGAAGACTAATGGAATTGTATCAAGAGAAGAAGAAAGATCTCCACATGGTATTTATTAACTTGGAGAAAGCCTATGATAGAGTACCAAGAAAAGTGTTATGGTGGGTTTTGAAGAGGAAAGGAGTCAGCGGCAAATATATCAACATCATCAAGGACATGTATGAGAATGCATCCACTAGTGTGAAAACACCTGGTGGAGACACTGAGGCTTTCCCCATTACTACCGGATTGCATCAAGGTTTGGCCATGAGTCCATATTTATTTACCCTGATTATGGACAAGCTAACCAGAAGCATACAAGACGATGTTCCTTGGTGTATGATGTTTGCTGATGACATTATTTTAATTGATGAGACTAGTGCTGGTGAAAACCGTAAGTTGAAAGTGTGGAGAAAAACCCTCGAGGACAAGGGTTTTAAGTTAAGTAGGAGTAAAACGGAATATATGCACTATGAGTTCAGTCTAAGGAAGAAGCAGGAACATGAGGTTAAGTTGGATGGAATTTTAGTTCCTAAAACCAAGCAGTTCAAATATTTGGGTTCGGTGTTCCAGAATGATGGTCGTATAGATGAAGATGTGGCTCACAGAATACAGGTAGGGTGGTTGAAGTGGAAGGGTGTGACTGGGGTTCTATGTGATAAGAAAATACCTCTGAAAGTGAAAGGCAAATTCTATAGGACGGTTGTTAGACCTGCGATGCTCTATGGTAGTGAGTGTTGGGCACGAACGGGACAACATTTTCATAAGATGAGTGTGGCAAAAATGAGGATGCTAAGATGGATGTGTGGACATACCAGACTGGACAAAATTAAGAATGTTCATATTTGACAAAAAGGTCCAAGTAGTGGATGTTGGAGATAAGGTGAGGGAAGGAAGACTTAGATGGTATGGGCATGTTTTAAGAAGACCTCCTAATGCTGCGGTTCGTAAGTGTGAGAATTTGTTGATTGAGGGGGCTAGAAGCCGTGGAAGACCTAGAACTGTGTGGAATGAGGTGATAGCAAGAGACTTACGTGCCTTAGATCTTGATGCGGATTTGACTAATGACAAACTTGAATGGAGACGTAAAATCCGTGTCTTGGAAGGGGCCTAAGGCTAGAGTATCTTTTTTGGTGTCTTTTGAGCTTATTTTATTGAGGATCCATACAGCCGACCCCAACTTGTTTGGGACTAAGGCTTAGTTGTTGTTGTTGTTGTTGTTGTTGTTGTCTTTTAATAGAATAAAGACATTGCCACAATTAATTACAATATTTTGTATATACTCTAATTCACTTGTATATGAAATATGCCTATACCATGCATCCTGTGTTTTGTGAAGAGATTTTTTGCTTTTCGATTGAAATCTACCATACAATATGCAGTAATGTTAAGTTAGAAATCTAGAATAGGTTTAGTTAGCTTGTCCGATTTCATTGTGATTGGTGTTTGTGTCGATTTGGTTGGACTTAGAACGCCTTTATTTATTAGCATTGTTATGTTGCAGATGCAAAGAGGTTGATTGGTAGGAGATTTAGTGATACTTCAGTTCAGAGTGACATCAAGCTCTGGCCATTCAAAGTTATTACTGGGCCTGGTGATAAGCCTATGATTGTTGTTACTTATAAAGGTGAGGAGAAGCAGTTTGCTGCTGAAGAAATTTCTTCCATGGTCCTAATTAAAATGCGTGAGATTGCTGAGGCTTACCTTGGCTCTACTGTGAAGAATGCAGTGGTCACTGTCCCTGCCTACTTCAATGACTCTCAAAGGCAAGCCACAAAGGATGCTGGTGTCATCGCTGGTCTCAATGTCTTGCGTATCATAAATGAGCCTACTGCTGCTGCCATTGCCTATGGTCTTGATAAGAAGGCGACCAGTGTTGGTGAGAAGAATGTGTTGATTTTTGACTTGGGCGGTGGTACTTTTGATGTCTCATTGCTCACAATTGAAGAAGGAATCTTCGAGGTCAAGGCCACAGCTGGAGACACCCACCTTGGAGGTGAAGACTTTGACAACAGAATGGTGAACCACTTTGTTCAAGAATTTAAGAGGAAGAACAAAAAAGACATCAGTGGAAACCCAAGAGCTCTTAGGAGGCTGAGGACTGCTTGTGAGAGGGCAAAGAGGACTCTTTCGTCCACTGCTCAAACAATTATTGAGATTGATTCTTTGTACGAGGGTATTGATTTCTACTCAACCATCACCCGTGCCAGATTTGAGGAGCTTAATATGGATCTGTTCAGGAAGTGTATGGAGCCTGTTGAGAAGTGTTTGAGAGATGCTAAGATGGACAAGAGCAGTCTTCATGATGTTGTTCTTGTTGGTGGATCTACTAGGATTCCTAAGGTGCAGCAGCTTTTGCAAGATTTCTTTAATGGTAAGGAGCTCTGCAAGAGCATCAACCCAGATGAAGCTGTTGCCTATGGTGCTGCTGTTCAGGCTGCCATCTTGAGTGGTGAAGGCAATGAGAAGGTGCAGGATCTGCTGTTGTTGGATGTTACCCCTCTTTCCCTTGGTTTGGAAACTGCTGGTGGTGTCATGACTGTTTTGATCCCAAGGAACACAACAATCCCAACAAAGAAGGAGCAGGTTTTCTCCACCTACTCAGACAACCAACCTGGTGTCTTGATCCAAGTCTATGAGGGTGAGAGAACAAGAACCAGGGACAACAACTTGCTTGGCAAATTTGAGCTCTCAGGCATTCCACCAGCACCAAGGGGTGTTCCACAGATCACTGTCTGCTTTGATATAGATGCTAATGGCATCTTGAATGTGTCAGCTGAGGATAAGACAACTGGTCAGAAAAACAAGATCACCATCACCAATGACAAGGGTAGGTTATCCAAGGAAGAAATTGAAAAGATGGTTCAGGAGGCTGAAAAATACAAGACTGAAGATGAGGATCACAAGAAGAAGGTAGAGGCAAAGAATGCTTTGGAGAACTATGCCTACAATATGAGGAACACTGTCAAGGATGAGAAAATCAGTTCAAAGTTGGCTGCAGCTGACAAGAAGAAGATAGAAGATGCTATTGATCAGGCCATTCAGTGGCTAGACGGCAACCAGCAAGCAGAGGCAGACGAGTTTGAGGACAAGATGAAAGAGCTGGAGAGCATCTGCAATCCCATCATTGCCAAGATGTACCAAGGTGTTGGTGGTGACATGGGTGGTGGCATGGATGATGATGTTCCTCCAGCAGGTGGCAGTGGTGCTGGTCCTAAGATTGAAGAAGTTGATTAAGCTGCCTGTTTGATGGTTTTAAGTATGTTGTCCTTTTATTTGGCAGCATGGATTTCTTGTTTTAGTTCCTCCGGTTGGTTTCTTTAGATATATTTCTGAACATCTATCCAATTTTTGTTTAGGGATGTTAATTTTGCAGCATTGATGACTTTTGCTTTATTTAAATATTTGCCATTAGAAAATGCAAGTTCAGCTTGTTATTTTAAGGTTCTGTCTGCTTATTTTTATTCTTTTTTGCGTCTTCCCATTTTCCCATTGCCAAATGGCTATTACTTCGAAACTCTGCCAATTGGGATCATTTTTCTCCCATTGTATTGGAAGTAGAAATTAAACTTTCGCAACTAATGCTCGGGTGGAATTGTAATTCACTTTTAAGAACTGATTGTAGAATTGTTCAGCTATTTTGCTTTTTGTTGTCTCATGATACGTAGATTTTTTTTCATTTCATTTTTCCATTTCTTCTCTATACCTGTTAAAAAAGCAAAAGACTTCAGTATCATGAACTAGCTTGTTTTTTAAATGTTAACCTTGGTGCCGTATCAGGTTGCTCTTGCTTTCATGAGGGGCACTTGCAATATACACAAGCCCCATCAAGATTGCAACCTGTCTTGGATGCTCTGTTCATTGGAATCCCCTGTTAGAGGAATTGCAGGCTGGTTAGAAATATGCCTTAGAATACACATTGCTAGCGATTCATATGGAGTGTTTCAAATCAAGCACATCAGCATGTGTAATCAATCAAGCCATCTAATATTCTTAATAGAATGACAGTTCAAAACCACTTGAATAAATAATTAGCCAAACTTCTAAAAAAAATCACAATACATGCCATTAAAATAGGAAAGAAGCCCATACACATATTCATTGTTTTCTATTACGCAGTGTATTCACAGTTTTCTATTGCACAGTGAATACCTTAATACCATTTCACTTTTAATGGTTTATCCAGATTTGCAGTTAGAATATCCATGATTCTGCGTTCTTTCTATTGATCCATTTTGGTTCTATTTTGTGCCTTACCACTGCCAAACAGCTCTCTGTTCTTTGTAGAACTTCTTAGCATTCTTGTCTATCTCACTATTAATCATTATAAGCTAGCTTGATTCTGGAATCTGAACCTATTTCTTCCACAGGCCATACACTCTTAAGTCAAACCGCTGTAGCTTGAAACTTTCTTGACAGCTTCCTCCTCCATTAGTACAAGTTGATGACAAAAGCTTTCAACATCATGTGCCTCTTCCTTGAATGTAAACCGGAATTCTTTCCACTGGCATTCACCGTGGCCATCCTCTATGGCCCCACTGTGAACCTTCCCCAGCACATCAAATCCCTTGCGATCAACAGAAAGCATATACGCATCCTGGACAATAGGCAATAGTTAGATCAACGGCTCTGAGAGATATTGGGATAGTAGATTATAATCCCAAATACAGAGGGTCATGATGAAGCTGATGATAATGACCCCATGGTTCCATGTGTAGAATTGTTATAACAATCACTAATCAATGTTTCTAGAAGTACTCAAGCGACATACATTTAGCATTGTATAAGCAATATATCAATGTATATGCTGTAATCTCCAGCATGTAGTCCACCTCCCTCCTCCCTCTCATTTTCTCCCTCCATCCTCCCTCAAAGTAGTGGATTGTAAAATGATGCTCACTACACCTTTTTCAAATTATTCACGACAAAATCACCTCCTGATGGCAAAATCAAGTTGATATATTAACTTTAGAGTTCAAGTTGACAAGAAGTCTTTTTCTTTATCATGGATGGGCCGATCCAAATACTTGACTAAGTCTGACTGGTATTGTCAGAATATCTTTCAGAAGGCCCTTCAGATTTGATTGAATAAATAATTGGTGTCTTAACATCGGTGATAAAGAAGAGATTTACAAGTTGAATAAGGATTCAAACATCACAAATGATACCTCCAGAAAAAAAATGGAGCACACGCCATAATTAATGATTTGTTGTTGATATGACATAATTCATGAACTGTTATTTGACAATGTGAAATTGGGATGCGTCTTACAGGAACATCCATGACTAAAACTATTTCATGCAATAGATAAATTAAATAGTTCTATATATTCAAAAAGCAGCAACAAAGCCTCAAGTGAATCCTTGTGATCTGTTTTATGCTCCAATTTTCCCAGACAAATAAAACCATTGAAAATATAATTAAATCAACAATAATAGCCTGCATATTATGTAGTGCATGACTGCTTTTTTCATGCATTATTCTTTATTGAATGTTCTCTATTAAAGAATGTTATAGACAGGCTTCTTACTCTTGCATTCGCATTCATGTGTACGAAGCAAAAAAGTATCAGGGCTCTACGCCTTGCTTCACTTTGATTAATGCCATCAATTAGCTTAGCAGAAAGGGATGCTGCATGTGAAAAACTCAGGAATGTTATTTGATCAGCACAAAATTCATAGTACATTTAGTAAATGATACGGTGTGTTAGTAATCCTGTCAATAAAATGATCATGTTCTGTGATGAGATTCTTACCTAAAGGATCTGCTTTACACGTCTCCAAATCCTCCAATTCCACTTCATGGGTGCGTCCATAGCCATCAATAAACATACAAGAACTGGACAATATGTTGTTGATCATGTTTCTGGTTTTTCATAAGATTTATAGTGCATCGGTCCATAACAAGCAAAAAAATATGCATATTCTCTGTCAGATACTACAAAATTTTACCATCTCACCTCATACAAACACAAAGAAAAAGGGGGAAAAAAACTAAGAAACAGGGAAAAAAAAACTCTACTTCCAAAATTATCTTATTACCTACCCGGACAAACAAAATGCAGAGCATATAAAAAAAAAGACATTTTTCTTTGTGAATTTTTGATATTCCAATCAGCACTCCCAACTTCCTTCCAGATTTGAGACTAGACTTTCAAGAATTTTCAGAATGCCAGACCATAATTAAAGTGAAATTCAGTGATTTTGACAATCTTTAAATTTAATAACAAACCCTCTCTAGAACAAAATGAGCATGATGAAATGTGATACTTCCAGATTTGAGATTAGACTTTCAAGAATTTTCAGACCATAATTAAAGTGAGCTTCAGTGATTTGACAATCTTTATATTAATAACAAACTCTCTCTAGAACAAAATGAGCATATGATAAAATGTGACTAGAAGTTTGATACCTTACATTGAACCTGTAAACACGATATCTTTCACTTCCATCAAGTAGCTCCTTTAGGTTTTCACTTTGGGAAGTAGTAATAAGATTAGAAGAACTTAATACACCAGAAACTGCATAACTGGACTCATTCATCACTCTCTTCTCATTCAGTATGACTTCTTTAACACTTTCCATAGCCAATTGAGCCTATAACAAGAACGATAAGTAAAAAGAAAATGTCAATATTTTATATTCTATATTCTATAGAAACAAAACAGTGCAAAAATCATGTCTGGACTATCATTCCACTGTATCCTGCTGGTCCACAAGACATCATGATCAGGTGTGGTAACATAGTATGTAAAATATAGACTTATATCCAATTATTATGAGAATATATTTTTATTTATAACAAACTTTCTAAGCTTACCAATTTTACATCAGGATTTAGGAGGAATTTTCTCTGTTCAAGCATCAGGAATAGCAGGATTATATCATACAATCTATCATTTTAAGGACCTGTGGATAGTCAACTAGTTTAAGGTGCTTATTTCTACAACATCAGTCATCTAAAACCTTATCTATTTTTCGTTAGATATATCAGAGTTTCAGCATTATATAAATATAGATGCATAAAGAGTGAAAATGCGTGACTGTCCCTAAACAGTCTTTGTCAACTTAAGGCTAACTGATAGAATAATCAGACATCTCCCCTGTCCACACCACTCCATCCCCCATAAAGAATAAAAAAGAAAAGTTCACTAGATGCTATCTGAAAACATCAATCAAATCACCCATGAATAAATTCATTCCCATATGGTTCTAATCAATATATTGAACCTTACAATCACATTTTGCAGTTAAAAACTAAAGTACAAGTCCAAAGTTTCATGACAACTGGAAGTTTGTGAAAATGGCCAGACCTTTTCATCTTTAAGAGAAAGGACATCTCCAGTTAGAGCAATTCGTGCTGGTAGCTGCAGCATGTGAATAAAGAAAGTCAAGTTAAGCTCTTAATGAATACTTAGGCACTCAGACACCAAGTACTCACTTTTATGCAACATGACACCTACCGATGCCAATCTAACAGTGAATTATGGGGGAACTAAATGATGTAGAAGGGGTGAATGGACAACATCTACAATAGAAATAGTTCAAGTCAATTTTAGCAACAAACCTTCTTTATTGATCTGAGTAAATTTGATAAGATGCCAGGAAAAGGACAAGTAATGGCCAATGAACCTCGTTCATCAATGACTGTGTTCTACATTTAAAAAAAAAGTTATCGGGCACAATCACTAGAAACTTGTCAAACAAATTTTACATGAAGTAAAGATCCATTTACTTCCAATTTATCCTTAGATGGTCTCTGTAAATTGCTGTATTACTACATGTAACGTGGGAGAATAAATTTGTCATGGACTGAGAAAGGGAACATATACAAGATTTCGTCATCATTTAAGTCAAAACATTAAATATTCATATAAATATTCATACACAAATGTAGAGCATATGAAGATCATTGTGGAAAAATATATGTTTCAAGAACAAAAATAAATAATTCCAGTGAGAATCGTACCACATTATGCATATCCTTTTCAGGTACCCAGATATATGGCCTCCCCTTCTTGAGTATGTATTTAACTTTTGAAGTGCGTATGCCCTCCTTGCTAACATGAACATAAGAAAAAGCCCCAAAAAAGATAAGCTCAATTTCTTCTTCTTTATCATACTTGTCATAAATTTATGACAAATGAATGTCAAAATGATTTTTTTTTCCTTTTCTTTTTCCCTGGTTTTCTCACCAACCAATCATAGCATTTTTTTAATTATAAATGGCAAAGATAATAATACCCCAGCTTTTGATTGAAAGAGGGTACCTTTCCTTGGCGTCAGCTTTGATGGTATTGAGTTGAGCTTGCCAATTTGAAGCCAATATATTCTGAAACACACAAACATTAAACTTTGGTTTCAGAATGGATGTGCGAGTGTGAAAGATAGAAAGTGGGGAGAAAAGCTCACCTTGCATCTCTCGGCAAGAGTTAAGACCGTAGCTTTGTTGCCTTTCATCATTGTTCTTTCAGTTTTTGAGCCGTTGCACGCCAAATGTTCGATAAAATTACACGAATCGCTGTGCTCCGGCCTGTGAAATGCCGAGGACACGGCGCCTTTTTTATTTTCTTGTTATTTTTGTCAAATGGTAAAAACCTCAAGCTTTTTATTTTTTTTATTTACTAATTTTTTTTACTCTGTGCTTGTTTTTCGTAATTTCAGAATATATAGGGACTATAATATCAAATATAATTATAATTATATCTTAAAATTAAATATATATATATATACTATTTTCTCTATTTCAAATTTATAAGTACATTTTTATTATTTATTTATTCTCATATTTAAATGGCATTAAATATGAGAATAAATATAGATAATATTAGTACCAATTATTAATAATTTTCTAATTAAATACTCCTTTCATCTCAAATTGTTAAGTACATTTTAAATTTAATAATTGTGTCTAACTGATTATGTTAAAAGTAATAATTAAATTCTTAATAATTTGAATCCCTTTTAATAATTTTTTACACAAAAAATAATACATTATAAATCACTAGAAAAGCAATATGTTATTACTAAATCATTATCAAAGAGAATAAAATTTATAGTGATGATATTACTATTAAGAAAAAAAAAGGTTTGATTAAATTAATAAGAAAAAATAAATTTGATTGAATTTCAATAATATAAAATTAATTATTGCTCGTGGTGCTCTTGTCAAGAGAAATACGTTTTATATTAGTACTACATATTTTATTAAATTATAGCTTACATTAATATTATTAGGAAAATTGCATTCAAATTTACTAAATAATATTATTAAATTTGTTGAGAAAACTACAGTTAAATTTAGTAAACGACATAATTAAATTATTAACTATACTTCATTTGCTAATAAAACTGCATTTCAAACTCACTTAAAAGGCTTTTTTCATATTTTGAAACATTTAGTAATATTAATGAATAATGTTCAAATACACTCTTAAAATATAACGAAAATTTTATATAAATACTTTAAAAAAAAATTTCAATTAAACTCTTTTTTAAAAAAAAAAAAAATAGGTCAATCAACTTCATGGCATAACAGAAATCTAACTGATATTAAAAAAAAAAATTGACATGATTATTATGGGACTCATTTCTCATTTATTTAAATAATAAAAATTTACAAATAAAAAAATTAAATAGTGAAAGTTAAAATAATATTATTTAATATTAATTAAAGGTTATTAATAAAATAAAAACTCTTTTTTTTTCCTCCTCTTCACCTTTCTTGTTCACCCAACACGCCCATTCAGATGATAAATTTATTTTTCAGTAAAAAATTCACCAAAAAGCTCTAAAACAGTTACTAGTCAATGATTTTTAGCAGGCAAGAGTAAAAGTAAGTGATGCCCTCAATAAATCCAATCCTTTCAATTCTATTTCCATTTATGAACCAATTTTTTACTCTTTCTCCTTCTTCCGCCAACGACGATGATAATGATTTGTTATGTTATGGCGATTTCTTCTTCTCTTCATCCTTCATGTTCGCAAAAAATTTTAGTTTTTTTAATAATATTTATAGGATTTGTTGGGATTTTAAAAGTTATTGTTTGTGTTGTTTTTAGGCAAATTTTGGATTTTTAAAAATTATTGAAATTTCTTCATAGTAATTATGAGTTAAGTGTTTCTTTGTGAGAAAGTTTTGATTTTTGATGTGGGTTTGTTGTGTTGTTAATTGATTTGTTTTGTTGGTTGTGCTTTCTGGTTACGTGTTGGTGGTGATTCTCTTTATTGTATTGTATTAATTAATTGATTTGATTCTCGAAACCCACCAGCAAATTTAGATTTTCATAATTTCTTTTGTGAATTTGGTTTATTAGAAAATATAGGAATTGAAATTTTTAAAAGATTTCATTTTCAATTTAGTTATTTCATTGAAATTGTGCAATTTAATTTCTCAGGTTCATTTGTATGCAGTATTTGATATGCACATATGGGTTTTGAAACTTGGTGATGGTGGCGGTGACTTGGGTTTTTGAACAGCGACAGTGGTGGTGATTTGAGTTTTCGAATGATGATGGCGGCGGTGATTTGTGTTTGCGAATAGTGATTTGGTGGTGATGATGCTGAACGGAAGAAGAAGAAGAAGAAAATTGTTTTATTATACTTTTAAGAGTGTATTTAAACCTTATCTCTGACATTAAATTTAAATATCGCACTTGTAAAGCATGAGTCATAAGATAAAAATAAATCAGTATAGGTCTCGTACGATGTTGTTATTTTTATTTAATATCTATATATTAATTTCAAGTAAATAAATAATTATTAAATTAATATCAAATAAAAAATTAAATTTTAATATATTGTAAATATTGTAATACACAATTTAATATATTATACTAATCCAAGCAAAAGATAATAATTAACTTTAAAATAAGATAGTTTTATTGTATTTCTAATTCTATGATAATTTCATAGTTACATCCAAATATAATTCAAATGTATTACTTTAAATTAAGTAAAATTCAATCAAAAGATAATTTTATTGTAATTCTAGTCGTTCTATAGTTTTATGAAATATAATAATTACTTTAAAATAATAATAATAAATCAAATAAATATGCATATATTGTAATATATTATATATTATAGTAGTGTAATACACAGTTTAATGTATTATACTAATTCAAGCAAAAGATAATAATTAATTTTAAAATAAGATAATTTCATTGTAATTTTAATCTTATAATGATCTTATAATTCTATCCAAATATATTACATTAAAATAAGTACAATTCAAGCAATACTTCCATTAAAATATAATAATTACTTTAAAATACTGGTGATAAATCAAACTAAATATGTATTTAGTAAATTAAAATATTTAAAAAATGATATGTGGTATAATATAATATCAGTGGTAATCGTTTTAGTATTATATATAGATTAATGTTAATATTTATATTTTATATTTATATGGTTTTAAACTCAAATAACTTAATTTATTTATTCCTTAAAAAAATTAATTTATTTTATTATTTATTTGAACACTTTTCTATTAATTATTATTTTTTTATTTTTTTATTTTACCATCACATGTTATAATTCGTTTAATTAAAATCTCATGTTTCTAAACTTTTGCTCTTTCATATATAAATGTAGGTTTGCTAATGTGAATTTTGATGGTCAGTATAGGGAGATCCATTATTCTTTTTTTTTTCTTCCAATTTAAACTTTATATTATTTAAAAATGTGAATAATTCATAGTTCATATTTGCCGGACTTAGAGAGCGTTTGGCCTATTCAGCTACAGAAAACCTTTTTTCAGTTTTCTTTCATTTTTTCAATTTTCTAATTTTTTTTATTTTTCAAATTAAAATTCAAAAAATGAGAAATATGTTCATTTGTAATTTTTATTCTCTATTTTTTTAATTTGAAATATATTATTAATTTTTTATTAAATAACTTTTATTAGACTAAACGAAATTTATTTAATGTAAATATATAGATCATCTTATAATACAATTACTGATTTTTTTATTTGAAGATGGATTTTATATAAAATTTTAAAAATACAATTATTTATTAATATTTTAGAATTATGAAAAAAATTATATTTGAAAAGAATATTGTTAAAAAAATTGAAAATTAATATATATAAAACAATTATTTTCTTGTACATGGCTGAAGAAATAATAAATTCTAAAAAGATAGATAAATGACAAAAAAATATATGTGTTTATTACTTTGCATTTTTGAAAAATAATTAAAAATGGTTTTTTAAAAATCAATCATTCACTCATAAATATAAAAAAATATTTTCTAATTTTTCAAATAAAAAATATTTCTAACAAAATAACAAACTCTATTTTTCATTATTTTTAAAAAATTTTCTGAAAAAACATGTGTTATTTATTATTTGCATTTAAACAACCTCTTAGCAATTATTAGCTAAAATATATTTATAAACGTTTAAAATTATAATCAATTATGTATTTGGTTTGAACAGTTATAAGTATTTGGTAAAAAAACTTAAACATTTGCTGAAAAAATAATTTAAAAATATATTTATTATTAAAATGATTAAAAGTAGTATTCAATTGATTATAATAAAATATATAATAAATTTTAAAAAATAAAATAAAATATTTAATCAAATTAATTTAGAAATAAAATATTTATAAATATTAAAATAATAAAATAATTTATAGTTTATTATTTTTTGCTTGTGATCTCATAAAATTTTCTAATTAAAACTTAAATTTTAAGTTTCTATAAACGGGTTCAGCGAGTTAAGTAAGCCAAACACCCTCTTGGTCACGTCTAGCTAGGGCCGGCTGGCGGCTACAGACGAATTCACTATTCACTCGCCGAAGTAAACGACAGTATCGTTTGAATTCACACTACAATCCAAGCCGACTGGGTCAATAAACCCAAACTACACGGAAACTTCAATTTAAATACACCGAACCCAACGGTACATAAACTCTTAAATTCAACAATCCAGATTCACCCGCCCTATAAACTCTTAAAAAACCAACGATCCAGATTCACCCGCCCTACTCTAAGAACATTCTAGAATAAAAATTACTTATATATTCCCTCCTCCACCACAAGTGCCAGATCTCCTTATTCTAAAGGCAAAGTCTTAGAAAAAACCTGCATTGCTTTACTTTTTCATTTTTCTCAAATCTCAGCTTCCTTCAAAACTACGTCGTTTTTTCTCTGATCTTTAGCAATGGCCGGCAAAGGAGAAGGACCTGCGATCGGTATCGATCTGGGTACAACATACTCTTGTGTTGGTGTTTGGCAACATGATAGAGTAGAGATCATTGCCAATGATCAAGGGAATAGAACGACGCCATCTTACGTTGCCTTCACAGATACTGAGCGTTTGATTGGTGATGCTGCTAAGAACCAGGTCGCCATGAACCCTATCAACACTGTCTTCGGTTAGTATCTGAAAATATAATTTAGATCTGGTTTAATTTAATAGGATTTTCATTTTTTTCAAATCTTAAGCTTTCGGATCTGTTAGGCTAAACTCGGGATCTTCTAGATGTAATCTCACATCTAGATCTCGTTTTGTTTGGGATCTAAGAAGCCCATGTCTGATTTGTAGAATGCAAGTCTTTTCTAATGGGATTATAACTTGATTTTACTGGGTCGAATTGTTATGTACTTTATTGTTGGTTTTAAATCATAAACTTGAATTAAAGTTAACTTATGGTTACTGATTTAAGTTAGAATGTGGATGGGCTATTTTCTATAATGGCTTTTATTTACTATCGTATGATTTTTTATATATTTGCCTTGTTGAGGAATTGGATATTGATATCTTAAAGTTCTGCATGTTTTTCTTATATTTGGGTGTATAATATGATGTGTTCATTACACTGATTAAGCAAGAGGAAATCAGACTATTTTATTTATAAAAATGCTTCTTCTGGGTTTTTGTTAATGCTGTGATTAGTTTGATTTGCATATTTTTGCTCAAGTTTGTAAATTGGTTTGATTTGAAGTTCCAAATTTGTTTATTGTCCTCAATGGGCTTATTACTTAACTAGTTTTACTTCATATTGCTTGTTCTTTTAGATTAGTTTCAGATTGTATTAATTGGCATTCTTATGTCGCAGATGCAAAGAGGTTGATTGGTAGGAGATTTAGTGATGCTTCGGTTCAGAGTGACATCAAGCTCTGGCCATTCAAGGTTATTGCAGGACCTGGTGATAAGCCCATGATTGTTGTTAATTACAAGGGTGAGGAGAAGCAGTTTGCTGCTGAAGAAATTTCTTCCATGGTCCTCATTAAAATGCGTGAGATTGCTGAGGCTTACCTTGGCACTACTATAAAGAATGCAGTGGTCACTGTCCCTGCCTACTTCAATGACTCTCAAAGGCAGGCCACAAAGGATGCTGGTGTCATCACCGGTCTCAATGTCATGCGTATCATAAATGAGCCTACTGCTGCTGCCATTGCCTATGGTCTTGATAAGAAGGCAACCAGTGTTGGTGAGAAGAATGTGTTGATTTTTGACTTGGGCGGTGGTACTTTTGATGTCTCATTGCTCACAATTGAAGAAGGAATCTTCGAGGTCAAGGCCACAGCTGGAGACACCCACCTTGGGGGTGAAGACTTTGACAACAGAATGGTGAACCACTTTGTTCAAGAATTTAAGAGGAAGAACAAAAAAGACATCAGTGGAAACCCAAGAGCTCTTAGGAGGCTGAGGACTGCTTGTGAGAGGGCAAAGAGGACTCTTTCGTCCACTGCTCAAACAACTATTGAGATTGATTCTTTGTATGAGGGTATTGATTTCTACTCGACCATCACCCGTGCCAGATTTGAGGAGCTCAATATGGATCTGTTCAGGAAGTGTATGGAGCCTGTTGAGAAGTGTTTGAGAGATGCTAAGATGGACAAGAGCAGTATACATGATGTTGTTCTTGTGGGTGGATCTACTAGGATTCCCAAGGTACAACAACTTTTGCAAGATTTCTTTAATGGAAAGGAGCTTTGCAAGAGCATCAACCCTGATGAAGCCGTTGCTTATGGTGCTGCTGTTCAGGCTGCCATCTTGAGTGGTGAAGGTAATGAGAAAGTGCAGGATCTGTTACTCTTGGATGTCACCCCTTTGTCCCTTGGTCTGGAAACCGCCGGTGGTGTTATGACTGTTTTGATCCCAAGAAATACAACAATTCCGACCAAGAAGGAGCAAGTTTTCTCCACCTACTCAGACAACCAGCCTGGTGTTTTGATTCAGGTGTACGAGGGTGAGAGAACAAGAACCAGGGACAACAACTTGCTTGGCAAATTTGAGCTTTCAGGCATTCCGCCAGCACCAAGAGGTGTTCCTCAGATTACCGTTTGCTTTGATATAGATGCTAATGGCATCTTGAATGTGTCAGCTGAGGATAAGACAACTGGTCAGAAAAACAAGATCACTATCACCAATGACAAGGGTAGATTATCCAAGGAAGAAATTGAAAAGATGGTTCAGGAGGCTGAAAAATATAAATCTGAAGATGAGGAGCACAAGAAGAAGATAGAGGCAAAGAATGCTTTGGAAAATTATGCCTACAACATGAGGAACACTGTCAAGGATGAGAAGATCAGTTCCAAGTTGGACGCATCGGACAAGAAGAAGATTGAGGATGCTATTGATCAAGCCATTCAGTGGCTAGACGGCAACCAGCTTGCAGAGGCTGATGAGTTCGAAGACAAGATGAAAGAGCTTGAGAGCATCTGCAATCCAATCATTGCCAAGATGTACCAAGGTACTGGTGGTGACATGGGCGGTGGCATGGATGATGATGTTCCTCCAGCAGGTGGCAGTGGTGCTGGTCCTAAGATTGAGGAAGTTGACTAAGCTGGTTGATTTTATAGTGACGCAAAAGCAATTCCGGTTCCTATGTGTGCATGAATCTACTTTTTTTTTTACTTAGGTAGTTAGGAATTATGGTATCTTCTATTTAAAACTTGATTCTATTGTTATGCCATTAGTGCAGCAATTTTTTTTTCTGATGCTACATTAGTGGCATCTTATAAATACATTTGCAGTTGGAAATTATTCCAAGAAGTTATTTTCGTGACTTGATGCGTTTACTTATTTATAATTCTATTCTTTGCTTGGACAGCTTTATGGGAATTGGATCTGGTACCCAATTTTATTGCATATTTTAAGGATGCAATAGCATGCTGAACCGTCTGATATTATGCACTAGCATGTTTCATAGTAGGTCGTAGTAGGCCTTGATTTCATTCAAATTTTAGAACAAGTTGCTTGTTTGTTGATCGAGTTAAAATTAAGTTAATAAATATTCGATTTGTTAACTTGGACTTAGATCACTTGAAAAACTTGTGAGTTAGGCTCATTTATTATGATTGATTGGATATCTGGGATAACATTAACAGCAAATGGAATATTATATGGCAGTGGCCAGGCCCTTACAGAGTCTCCATATTTCTGTGGCTAGCTTATAAAGGGAAACTTTTGACAAATCAGGAAGGAGTCCATAGGCATCTTGCTATGTATATGAATTGCTTCAGATGTGACCTCTAAGTAGAGCCCGTTTGCCATGTGTTGAGATATGAATCGCTTCAGATGTGACCTCTTAAGTAGAGCCCGTTTGCCATGTGTTGAGGGATTGTATTTTTCTGGAAGCTGGTTCTAAACATCTCATGGCAAGGTCCCTTTTTCTCCATAGACTTTAGGGACTGGTTGTTAGGCAATCTCAATAAGAGAAAGATAGGATGGGATGTTGGCAGGAGAATAGAATTATAGTATTCGGTGTAGCTTGTTGGATCTTATGGATAATACAGAAATAATCCTTAGGTATTAAGAGAAGAGTCAAGGAAATCTATGATGCTAGAAAGAAAAGAACTCCATTGGCTTACAAAATCATAGCAAAGACAGTATTTACACTGGCTGGAATTTGCCACCATTGGACTGGTTCAAACTTAACTCGGATGACGCCTTCAAATCTTCAATCAAGAGGGCGTATGCTGGAGGAGTCAATAGAGACGATAGAGGCAGATGGGTGACTGGATTCTCAATGAATATTGGGTTTTGTACAATAATTCAAGCTGAGCTGTGGAGAGTTTATAATGGTCTATTACTAGCTTGGCATAAGGATATCAGGAGAGTAAAGATTGAAATTGATAGTGCTAGTGTTGTGCAACTTCTATTATTTGAGCATGAGAATAAAGGAAGGAACTCTGTTTTGGTATGCAAAATTGAAGAAATAGTCGCGAGAACCTGGGAGATTGAAGTCAAACACATCTACCATGAGGCAAATAGATTGGTTGAATTTCTTGCGAATCTGGCAGTTCACTTTCCACTAGGATTGCATGAGCTGCAACCTCCACTACATGAAGCAGTGTTTTGGATGAATCATGACTTATCAGTAATGGCCTATCCTAGACTTGTGAGCATTTAGCTCCTTAGCTAGATTTTTCCTCCAATATATATATAAGAAATATATAATTCATTTTTTTTAAAAAAAAATTTATATATTAAATTTTAATTAATTTAATTTATATAATCTTTTATGTGATAAATAAATTAAGTAATATAAAATAAAATAATTTTGATATTATATAATAATTTAATTTAATAAATTTCATTTGAAAATTTTCATATATTATATTTTCAAATTATGAATATTAATATTTATTTGATAGTGTGTGCAATTTAGGTTAATATAATATTTTTTAATAAAAAAAATAAATTTATTATTTTGAAAGAATAAATTGTATCATATATTCTTTTAATTTTTATTTATATAATATAAATTATAAAAATAAGTAATTATTTAATTAATAATATTATAAAAATATGATAACTTAATATATACTAAATATTTAGTACATAATTATAAACAATTCAATAACATAAGTAATTTATAATATAATAAAATTACCATAATATAATATTTTATTTTTATTAATATAAATATATTTTGATTATTCACCTTTCATAAAAATATTAATTTTTGTATTTCTATAAAAAATTAAAATAGATAAATTAAAATAGAAACAAAAAAAATAAACTTATTGAACACGTAAAAATCAATTAAATTAACCTCGAATTCAACTTCAAAATATATAACATATACAACTCGAGTTTAATTTTTTAAAAAAATATTAAATAAATTCTCATTAATAAATTAAAAAAAATATTTGCAATGTACAAATAAAATTTTAAAATTTTAAAATATGTAAGATATATATAATTAATGAAGTTATTAAAATTAAATTTTTTTAAACTATTTCAATGTAAATATTAGATAATGGTAATATGCCACAGATAATCTGGCTTTCAGCTGGACACTTATTTCATCTATCATCTATTATTTTTCATACGAAAAGACATTTTAATTAGTGAAAAATAAATAACTTTCATTAGAAAATGATAAATTTTTATTAAAAAAATAAATATTTATTAGAGAAAGATAAACAACCTCAATTTAAAGAGAACATATAATTTTTTAAGTAAAAAAGAAAAAAAATTTATAATAAAAATTTATATAATATTTAATTTTATTCTAAAAAATAAAAAATATATAAAAATAAAATATAAATACTAAATTATATATATATATATTAAAATAAAAATTATTTAAAAATAAATTATAAAAAAATATGTAAAATTAAAAAAAATATATAAAAATTAAACAATAAACTTGAAAGAAAGATAATAGGGTTATCGTGTGTCAACGAACCCATGATAATCCACTCTTAAACTAATAAAGAAGAAAAACTGTGACAGTTTAGCTTGAGACCAACTTGAACTAAGCTTAAACCCATATTCAAATTGGACTAGTTCATATTGAGCCAAACTTGAAACATTTCAAAACTGGACTCATCGGTTCGGAGATGAGCCGTCGCCGTCGTATTCATCCTCTGCCTTGTTATCCTTCGACAGGGACCGCCACGTCGCGTACTTGGAAATGATGTACCATATGCTACCAACCTACTATCAATCTCAGGAGATCAACCGCCTCACTCTTGCCTACTTCGTCATTTCCGGTCTCGACATTATCGGTGCTCTCGATCGAGTAACCTCTTTCACCCTTAACTTTTATTAATTACTCTCTTCTTCAAATTCCTTTTGATTCCTCAGAAAATTGGAAATACGTTTATTGCCTAAGATTTGAAATTAGCTAATAACTTCATTAGAATTGGGATTGTATACTGGTAACAGACAAGGTTGAGATGGGAATTTTTCTTGCGTTTAGAATATCTGGACATGGATAGATTATAATTTCATTAGAATCGGGATTTTAAATTGGTAATAGAAAGTAAACTTTAGCCAAAATTTTTAAATAATGCTAGTGACCTTAGTGAACCGAATACATTTGCAATGCATAACCTAAAATCTATATTTTTTTTTCTTGGAATTATGAATTAAAAGTGGAATTAGAGGTGGAAAGTTGAAACTTTCTTCCTGCCTCATTATTTTTGGTGGTGTTTGGTAAAATTAAATTAATTGTTAAAATAGAGCTGATTAAGTTTCGAATAACATTAATTTGTAAAATTTCTATACCGCAAAATTATTAAATTGCCCAAAAACTTATTGTTATTCTATGTAAATTTTAAATTAATAATTTTGACTTATCAGTTTGAGCTAAATTTTAGCTTGATTGAGGCTTTTAAGTGTTATATACATATGGGTTATTAAACAACTGCTGCTAAAAAGTGTCGAAATTTTTAATTTGAAGTGTTGATTAGATCATCAGATATCTTAGTCTCCATGGCAGGCATTACCTTTTTCTGTCTTCCATTTATTTTTATCTTTTTAGATGGTAAAGTTGGTAAATGGTTTGATGCTTGTTGTGTTTTAGGTAGATAAAGATGCAGTTGCTAGTTGGGTTTTGTCCTTTCAAGCTCACCTTGAAGATAAAAATCAACTGAAGAATGGTATGAACATGATGATTATGGGCTTTATATGATATATCTATTTATATGACCTGCAATAGCCCCAACAGTTTAAGCATTTTCACAATTCAACAAAAAGAAAAATATAATGAGTGGTTTGTTTGCTGCAGGAAAATTCTATGGGTTCCATGGTTCTCGGTTCTCACAATTTCCTTTGGGCTGTGACAGGGTATCATAGAGTTGAGCTCTTCTATAATTTTGGGCTTGTACTAGACAGCTTGCAATTCAGCAGTTCATTTAGTTTTTGCAAGAAATACTGTAGCTGCATGCCTATTTAGTATTTCTAGGCCATATTTTTTTTTCATTCAATTTTCCTGCAGGTGTTGATGTCATTTGGCTAGCACATATTGTGCCCTAGCTGTACTAAAGATTGTGGGCTATAATTTGTCAAATATTGATTCCAAATCAATATTGACATCAATGAGAAACCTGCAACAATCTGATGGCAGGTATGCTTTACAGATCTTGTTCTTGGATTTTTTAATATTTTCAGAACATCTAGTCCATGGTGGAATAACTTACATTTTAGCTCTTACTGTCCAACCAATCCTTTCATAAATTTATCACCAGGCAGTGACACCCCATTGGGTGTTTGTGTGTGTGTGTCTGTGTGTGTGGGGAAAATCTTGTTGTTTTATTGTTAAGATTCTAATGTATTATTGGGGAAAATTTTGCGCAAACAAATTTAACTATTTTTATGATCTTAGTTCTTCCAATTTTATTTACCAACAATATTCATCTTAGTGGACAGGTGGTGGAACTTACTGTGCAGTTGCATCACTTCGATTGATGGGTTTTATTGGTGATGATCTTCTGTCCAAAAGTTGAGCATCGTCCATCATAGACCTTCCACTATTATTGGAATGGTGCCTGAAGGTTTGTTTTCTTCATATGATTTCTGGAATAGCTTCATAATACTGGTTAAAGTTACAACTTTGAGAACAATGGACAGATATCAAGATCGTTAAGAGCTAATCAATCTGCCAATTGACTGAATTCTTGTGAAATCACAGCATCCATTATTCTCTATTGTCTTTCAAGGTTTTCTTCGGATCCAACTCATTATTTTTTGGTTATTCAATTTGCTTCAGAGGCAAGCAGCTGATGGTGGATTTCGAGGTAGATCAAACAAGCTTAGTGACACGTGTTATGCGTTTTGGTAAGTGCACTGCTTGAGAAATACCACACAATAAGTTGAAGCTTTTTTTTCCATGCCTTCACAAAGGCAATGCGCTTGAGCGGGGATGGAGCAGTTTTGAGAATTTTAGGAGGGTACAAGTTGATTGATGGGAAAGCATTACGTGGATTTTTGATAACTTGCCAGTCCAAGTACTACTGTCTTCTCAAAATTTCAACACATGGATATGATTGAGATGTGAGTTTATTTGAAGTTATCTGCATAGCTTATTATTTCATAAACATCTTCATAACAATGGGGCTTCCTATGATCCTCTGAAAATTACAAACTGAGCTAGACTCCATTCTTGATAGCAAGACAATGATATTGTTGGCTACCTAAGATGGCTCTTTTCTCCTTATGAGGAAGACAATGACCTCTTTAAACAAGGACATGTCTAACCAAACAAATTATGCAAAAACTTGACTTCCATATATATATTTATATATATATATATATATATATTATCTATCTCAGTTTGTACTTAGAGGGGAATGTTTTGTTAATGTCTGAAGAAATTGATGGGATCAGCACCTTGGCCTTTGTTAGCCTTAAGTTGTTCTTAAAAGACTCATGCCCATGCATAAACTTCAGCTTTCTGATAAGTCTGTCAGATTTAATCTCTTGAGTTGCTACCAGTGTCAAGATCTTTATAGATGAGAAATGTCTTCTTGTGTCCTTGCTTACATATGGAACCACTGAATCATTCATTTTTCTTAACATACTTAATTGCTTCTCTATCTCAATCCCTTCATCTTTCCATTGCGTAGAGTGCTGAGTCAATAATTGTTACCCACTTCTGTGGGAATAAAGAATTGTAATCTGAAGCCTCATCCATGCTTCCTTCATGAGAGTTGAAGTCCACCTACATTAGCCTGGCCTTAAGGATCATCTTCCAAATGGCCTGTAAACCAGAGTTTGGAATAATATCACTCGCATTCAGACTGCTGGTGAAGAACTTTAATTTTAGTGGCCCATGGAGGATAACATTGATGGAAGTTCCAATAGGAAGCTATGCCCAGAAAAGTGTTGATTCTATGCCACTTAATTCCTTGCAACCCTCTCTCTCTCTCACCAGTTCAAGGAAGCTCTCATTTATCAATGGCAGAAGCCTGTCAATTTGTCCCGGAAACATGACAATGAAAAAGACTTCGATGTTCTTCTTACCGTGGCGGCTATGTTGAAGCCATAGCATCGCCTTTAAAGAAAGACATGGGCGGAGGGAGAGGGTCATTGGGTGGGCAATGGACCCCCTCCCCCTCCCACACATAATATATATATATAAATTATAAATTATTGGTTTTTTTGCACTATATATGATTTTTTTTAAAAGTTTTTAATTAGGGTTTTGTGATTAGATATTGAGGTTAATACCAAAATTTTGCAATTTGATTATAAAGTAGGTAAAATTAATATTTTCATTTGAAATAGTATTGTTATAAAATTTTATTTAATAAAATCTTGTAAATAGATTAATAAATTCAAGAATTAAAATGAAAAGACATAAAAAATTCAATAAATTTTTAGAATTTAATAAATAATATAAAATTTTAAAAGAATTTTTTTTGTAGAAATTTATAACAAAAGTCTAAATTTTACATTATATATATATTTCTTTATAAAAAATTTATAAATTATTGGTTTTTTTGTACTACATATATTTTTTTAATTAGTGGTTATTTAGGGTTTTGTAATGAGGTCTTTAGGTTAATGTTAGAATTTTAATTTGATTACGAATTGGGTAAAATGAATATTCTCATTTAAAATAGTAAAAAAAAGGGCAGCCCGGTGTACGAATGCTCCCGCAATGAGTGGGGTCCGGGGAAGGGTCGGACCCATTGGGTCTTTGTACACGGCCTTTCCTTGCAATTAAATGCAAGAAGTTGTTTTCACGACTCGAACCCGTGACCTCAGGTCACACAGCGACAACACTTACCGTTGCGCCGAGGCTCCCCTTCTCTCATTTAAAATAACATTTTTATAAAATTTGATTTAATAAAATTTTGTAAATAAATTAATAAGTTCAATAATTAAAATGAAAAGACATGTAAAAATTTCAATAAATTTTTAGAATTTAATAAATAACGTAAAATTTTGAAAGAGAAATTTTTTTTTATAGAAATTTATAACAAAAGTCGAAATTTGATTATAATATTAAATATTTAATTTTATCTTCAAATTTGTCTGTAATTTTTTTTATTTAGAAAATTTGCTCCTCCCAATCCAATTCCTAGTTCCGCTCCTGCAAAAAGATACTTATCAATAGTGACATCAGTTGTGCCTTCCTCCTAGTTTGTCTACCCCCGAACATGGTGGCTATTTTAGGAACTCGAACCAGCTGGTTCTTCCAGGCAAAGCTTATTCCAAGGGTTGTTCCACTGCTAACTCTGATAACCCAAAATAACTACTTCCATGGATTCTTTGTTGAGGATTTTATTACTAGCATTAACTATTTGAGTATTTGTCCATCAATAATATATCCCACAGAGAGGCTATTTTTCTCATACGAAAAAACCTAAAAATCATGGCCAATGCTCTGAATCCTTATCTGCAAATCATGAGACCCAGTGCAGAGAGTAGCTGCTTGGACATGGGATTTTTATGTGGGAGCTATTATAGCAAGGGATTGGGATGTTAAGTGTAACAAATCTGAGGCTTTTGGCATAGGCTTGTTAGGTTCACTGAGAGAGTTAGTCGGGAAGTAGATGGTTTACATTGGAGAACATTGTCAAGGGATGAATTAGAAGCTGCCAAAGAAACTGAAAACAAAATGATAAAAAATATTGCTCTCTAAATTTTTGAGAACGCTTGCTTAACTCCTAATTTGATTTATCTACTACTGCATCATTTTGCTGCTTGATGGGTAGTTACTGACAGTGAAAATGCTAAATCTGCAATGGTGATATTCAATTACATAACTTTGTGTCTATAATTGGATGAAGATACAAGAATATCAAGTTATCATGGTAACAGTCAATTACTAAGATACACAGTTTCTAGGATTATTTTCTGGATACATCTCTTGAATATCTGCATTCATGCTTAGTATATTGCATAATCAAGCATTTCAGCGGCATGCTTTTATGGAGACTAGGATTTTGAATCTTGGTACAGATACGAGGACCATTAGTTTTGTTGGTACAAGGACCATTAGTTTTGTTTATCCTTTCATACATTTTTTTTGTTGTAATGATTTAGTTTTTGTTACTCCTCATAAGCGTAGCCCATGATCCAAGTCCATTTCATAGAGAATGGCCTTTTCACAATTACTATTCTTTTAGTATTAGTAAACTTAATAAATAACTCTATAATTTAGTTTGGTGGTTTTGGAATTTTATATTTTGCAGGATGACTATTTAGCATTTCTTTTATTTTCTTTATCTACTTAAGGTTATTGTTTCTACAAGGCAGAATTTGGTTTTTATTAGTATTAAAAGTATTTTCTAGGTGCTGAACTTAGGGCATGATGCAGCACTCCTCTTTATGGGTTTTTCTTTTTGTTTACTGGCTTTGAATTGATCCTCTTGTCATGTGGTAATTGTACTTTTTAAATTGCAAATATAATTTTTTCTCTGATTTATCAAAAATAAATAATAAAGGTCATATTTGGAACTCAGAATTTTTCTAGATTTTGTTGTAAACTATAGTCAGCAGGTGAACAACTGAAAGTAATGTAATACTTATCTCCATTAGGAGGTCTCAAGCTCAAATCCAACTGTAGTGCAGATGAGATTATGGGAAGGGGGGAGAACTATCCCTCAAGCTCATTTAATATTTCTAAAGTTGTTGAAAGCTTTCCATCCTTGACTGATAGATCCATAATGGACTAGGAGTTCATCCAAAGCACCAACTGGATGCATATGACCTTTAGCTACTGAAAACTCCCAAGTGTAGTGAATTCTGAAAAACAGCTAGTGGAAAACAGAATCAGAAAGTGATATATGATTTCTAAGTTGCTGCTACTATTGTAAATAAATTTGTCTAATGGAATATGGGAAAAATTGTGCTGTTCTTTTTTTACTCATTGAGAAATTTTCTGTTGGCTAATAATATGAATATTGAACTCTTACTCGCGTGCTTATTTTGTCTTGCACCACAGTATGGTGGTTTCAGTAAATTCTCAGGTGAGCTGCCAGATATATATCATTCATACTTTGGATACACAGCATTCAGTCTTTTGGAAGAACCTGGCCTCAATCCACTTTCTGTTGAATTGGGAATAACAGATGCTGCTGCTGCCGCCTTTGGAATCTGACTTGGTTTTAACTTTGTTCTTACAGGTACTGTGTATGGCTTTGTATTTCCTAATAATTTACTCCTTTGACAACCAAATAGTATACCTGGCAATACTTCTTGTTAATCTCATCCATCCAAGTAAAGAACCTGTAATTTATTCAATAAGAATGTAAAATGCCAGTCGGATACACAAGTGTAATATGTTTGTATACACATTTTGACAGACTTTGTGTGCAATCTTTCTGTACCCTATTGAATCGTTGTGATTTCGCAATCTCTTCTACCCTTCATATTTCTCTTGTCAAATGCTTCTATGCTACATGCTAATTATTTGCCAGTTGGGTTCCTTACTGATGTTTATTGTTTGGTCAAAAGTACAAAGGTTCAGTTTGGCTTTGCTGTTCAAAAGAACACATTGTTTAAAATCAGAGGCGGAGATAAAGGGGGTCCAATGGGGCCCTGTTCCCCCCTCAGTTAAAAATAAAAAATTTTTAGGTATATTTGAGAATGAATATTACATTGGTTGAGATGGAACAGCTTGGCCTTACTATGTGAGAGCACGCAACTTCGATCCACGCTCCCAACATTTTTCATCCTTTTTTTTCCAATCTTTAAAACTGGGCCTTTTAATCAAGCTCATTACAAACAAACAAGATTTGTCAATGACTCTGCCCATTACAAACAAACAAGAATAACTTAATTGTGACTCTTTCTCTTCTTTCTCACGTTTCTTCTTCGTTAATTCCTTTTTCTTTTTTTTTTTCAGATAACAGTTTCTTCCTTTTTCAATTTCATTCTTTCACCGATTGGCACCAGCAAGGCAGCGGCAACAAGTTAAGAATAGGTACACCACTTACTTTTAATCTCATATTTATTTTGTTGCAATTTTTTTATCTTGCTAAAATGAATTGAAATTTGAAAAATAATGAATTAAGAAATTGGCTTGAATACTTGAGGACATTATAAATTTGAAATGTTTAATTTGATTTTGTAGTATGAAGTTTTTTTTTTTTTTTTGAGAAAAGTAGTATGAAGTTAAATTGAAATTATTATTTTTTTGTAGTTTATAATCTGGAATTTTTTTATTTCTTTTATAATTTGATATTTTTAATGTTTAGTATTTGATAAATTGAAATGGCTACTATATATCTATTGACTATTGTGATTGAATTATTTTTCTTATTCTTTGTAGTTATATGGAGCGATATTTTAAAAAATTAAGACCAAGTAGTGAAGAGTTGCCATCAGTTAATCAAAATATTCAATCGACTCAACCACATAAGGAAGCAATTGTTCAACCGGTACCACCAAAAGAACCTACTATTCAACAACATGAGATTGATATAGAAAATATTCCTTCTGATCCGGGATTACGACCTAGCATAATGAGTTATCCACCTGATGTCCGAGATCAGGTACGTAGAGCCTATTTATTAAAAGGTCCATGTCAACCACACAATCATACTTTTCCTAAAAGAGTAGAAGGAGGTAGAGAAAGGAAATTTATATTATCGTGGTTTGATGATTTTAGTGATTGGTTAGAATATAGTATTGAAAAAGATGCGGTATTTTGTTTGTATTGTTATCTTTTTTCACCCGGACATAGTGAAAGAGGTCATAATACTTTTGTATCTGAAGGTTTTTCAACTTGGCGAAAGAAAGAGAGAATAAGAGATCATGTAGGAAAACGCAATTCTTTGCATCATAGGTGTCGATTAGCTTGTCAAGATTTAATGAATCAAGAGCAACACATTGAATTTGCTTTTTCAAAACATTCTGAAAAGTCAAAGCGTGAGTATCGCTGTAGATTATATGCATCATTACTTGCTCTTCGCTATCTTTTGATGCAAGGTCTACCTTTTCGAGGACATGATGAATCTGAAACTTCATTAAATCAAGGAAATTTCATTGAATTTGTTAAAGTATTGGCTTTAACTAATGAAGAAATTAATAGTGTTGTGCTTCATAATGCTCCTGAAAATCACAAGCTCACTTCTCCTATTATTCAAAAAGATATCATTAGTGCATGTGCATTTGAGACAACAAAAGCTATTATTTTAGATATGGGCAATGATTTGTTTTCTATTCTAGTTGATGAATGTCGAGATGTTTCAGTTAAAGAGCAAATGGGTGTTGTTGTACGGTATTTGAATGAACAAGGGTGTGTGGTTGAAAGGTTTATTGGTGTTGTTCATGTACATGATACAAGTGCCTCAACGCTTCTAGCAGGTTTGAAGTCTTTCTTTTGTACTTATGGCTTAAGCATATCTGGTTTGAGAGGACAAGGGTATGATGGGGCTAGTAACATGCGGGGTGAATTCAATGGCCTCAAAAGTTTAATTTTAAAGGAAAATCCAAGTGCTTATTACATTCACTGTTTTGCCCATCAACTCCAACTTACTCTTGTTGCAGTTGCTAAAAAGCACCATAGTGTATGTTCATTTTTCCATACTATTAATCGTTTGGTGAATATAGTTGGAGTTTCTTGTAAAAGAAAAGAAATGCTTCGAGAATTGCAAATGGAAAAAGTGGCAAAAGGAATTGAAGAAGGTATCATAAAAAATGGACGAGGGTTGAATCAAGAGATGACATTGAAGAGGCCGGGAGATACTCGTTGGGGTTCTCATTACGGTACGCTTATTAATTTGATTCATTTATTTTCTTCAGTTGTGGATATTGTTGATTATGTTAGAGATAATGGGATTGATGATTCACAAAGGGGTGAGGCCATTAAAATGTTTGATATTGTGATTCAATTTGAATTTGTGTTTGTGTTGCATCTTATGAAATTGATTTTGGGAATCACAAATGAGTTGTCTCAAGTTTTACAAAAGAGGGATCAAAATATTGTGAATGCTATGAATTTGGTAAAAGTGTCAAAACTCCGTTTGCAGGATGTTAGAGATAATGGTTGGGAGGATTTATTGAAAGAAGTGTTTGAATTTTGTGCTAAAAATGAAATTAGTGTGATAAATATGGACGAGCATGTTTTTGTTCCAAGATCAAAGCGGGGAATGGAACCAATGACAAATCTCCATCATTATCGAGTTGAGCTTTTTTATTCAGTAATTGATATGCAACTTCAAGAGTTGAATAGTCGATTTGATGAAGTTAATACAAAGTTGCTTTTGTGTATGGCTTGTCTTGATCCTAAAGATTCATTTTCTGCATTTGATGTGAGCAAATTAGTTGAACTTGCAAAGTTTTATCCCTCTGACTTTTCGCCAGTTGATTTAATTGAACTCCAATCTCAACTTCAGAACTTCATTGTTGATGTGCGTTTGGATAAGAAATTTTCTGAATTGAAAGGAATTGGAGATCTCGCCAAAACTATGGTTGCTATAAAAAAGCATAAAGTTTTTCCTTTAGTGTATCTGTTAATCAAATTGGCATTGCTTTTACCAGTTGCTACAGCTACAGTGGAAAGAGCTTTCTCCGCAATGAAAATTATTAAGAGTTCACTTCGTAATAGCATGGGAGATGAGCTGCTAAATGATTGTTTAGTTACCTATATTGAAAGAGATGTATTTGCAAGTATTGACAATGAATCAATTATGAATAGATTTCAATCAATGAAAAATAGGCGAGGAATATTGTAATTTAATGTTTTAAATTTTCTTTGTATCCAACATTTTTCTTGTTTTATTTATTTTATTATAAATGTTATTTTTGTGAATTATAAATTTTAAGTTGAATTGGACCCCCCTTATCTAAAATCCTGGCTACGCCACTGTTTAAAATATTGATGGAGGTTGCTATTCATATTTTGTGTTTTAATAATTAAAGTTGTAAACGAAAAAAGATTCTAATGTTTTTATATTTTTTTTCCATTTTGATTTTTGATATTAAATCATTTATATTATTACCCACTTATTTTATTTAGTAAATTACAATAGGGCATTTCTGAACAACTAATATTTTTTATTGTATTATTGGAAAACCAGATGTGGTCTTACGTGGTATCATGTCTGGTGCCATGTCAGCAAATTCATATTTTATGATTATATGCTAACGTAGAATCACGTAAATATAACATATTAACTCAATATTATTATTTTAGAAATAGAAAAACTAAACCTGTTATTCTTTAAGAATATACGATACAATCTCTCTCAAATTCAATATTGGATGCAATAATATACAATTACTCTTATTTTTTTTAACAAAAAAGTCGGAATAATGTTTTTGTCTTGTAAAATTACGTTTGGATAATGTTTAACATGTGCTGTGAGATATGAGTGCACAATGAAAAATATGTTAAATTTTTTAAACTAGGTAATGTAGCTAAAATAATAAATTAATTAGATAATTATATGTATTTGATAAGAGAAATTATAAGGTTTACTGTATAATTTTTAGAATATATTTTTTAAAAAATATTAATATATATATTTATCTAATTAGTTTATTATTTCAATTAATATTTTAATTAAAATAACCATTACACCTTATAATTTCTCTTGAAAAAACTATTTCAATTGCAACCCAAAACAGTCTAAAAATAAATGTTAAAAATGACTTTGCACTTGTGGTGCATGTTGGGCTAGACGTTACTCAAAAAATACAGATGGTAGGGTTGCTTTTACTTAATTACCCCCCAAAAAAAATCCACTGATTCGGATATATGCATGACTGTTTCTGCAAACAAATTAACAGCTAAAGCAGCTATCAGTAATTTAATACTTACAATGGTTTTTGTCTGTTGGAAAGGAATAAGATATATTCATAGGTTTAGATTTACATATCTAAGCTTTTAAATTATTTGCAGTCATAAGCTATCTAATTTTAAAAAGCTCATAAGCTATCTCATTTAATGTATTTAATTAAAAATATATATTTTAATTTATATATATTAAACTATGTATGTAAATATATTAATTTTTTGACTAATTTAATTCATATAATTTATTAATATATGATATATATATGATAAATAAATTAAATAATATATAATATAAAATATATTAATAATTTATAATAAAATATAATATTTTAATAATATAATATTTTATTTTTGTTAATATATAATTATATTATTTATCTTTTATAAAAATATTAATTTTAGTACATTTTTTTTATGAAAATATAAAAAAATGAATAAAAAATAAAAGCTGAAATAAAATTATTAAATTTGTTAAACTTATTTAAATCAAGCTCGAGTTGAAGCTCGAGGTACATAATATATGAGCTGACATGATATAAGCTCGGACTCGGCTCGGGCTTGATTTGAGTTTGAATTTGAACTCGACTATTTTATAATGAGTCAAATTTAAACTTTCTAAAGCTCAAATTGACTCAGCTCGGTTCGATTACCGTCCTAATTTTAATACATAAAAAGCAATTTTAACACATAAAAAGCAATTTTAATATATAAAGAGCAGAGGAAAAGGAAATGGCTGTAATGATTCTTGAAGTTCTGTATGTGTGGGGAGAGGCAACTTTCGACCGACCCCCCAAGAGACATTTTCACGGGTTCATCTGTTTGTTTTTTACGAAAAAACCCATATAAGCTTCTCGCCATCACAAGTCACTACTCAGTGCTCAGTGGCTATTCTCTTTCTTCTTTTTTCTAAATTTGTCACTTTCTTGAGCACCACTGTCACCTTCTTCTTTAGCTATACATTGTCAAAAAACCCTCTTCCATTTACAGCCGGTTACATGTTGAATTGTTTAATCAGACGGCCAGAAATCAATTTTGTAGCAAAATGGTTTTTGTGGGGTATGTTCACAATATTTACCTTACAACAAAAGAATTCAAGATTAGGACATAGCAATAATGTTAGTTTATTATGTGTCATAAGCATAAACAGTAAGAAATAAAACAAAGCATTGAAAAAAAAGTTGCTTTGGTCTTGAAAGAATTTCTCTCTTTCTTTTTTTACAGTGCTTCTGTAGACAAAAAACAGGAGTGGTAACATCACTCAGCAGAATGATTACATGCATAAGACAGCTCAGGGAGACATGGAGATTGAATAAAACAAGTAACCCCACAAATCCCACCACTTGCACTCGCCTACCTTTCAACATTATATTGCAGAGAATGTTGTCTCGCTCTCTCTCTCTCTCTCAATTTTTTTTATCATAGCATTTGCATAAATAAGTAGTTTTGCAAGATAAATTTAATTAGCCTTTCAACACCATACCCAAACACCCTCTCAAGATATTTTAACCAAAAAAAAGGAAAATCATAAAAGTAAAATTAATATCTAATTTAATTAAAAGTTAAAAAGGGTCAAGAAAAAAAAGCTTCAATTCCATTTAAATTGATCATGAAGCATAATCATTAATGGAGGATAGGGCTCCTCTTGGCTTCTGATGTGAATCTTGAAGGTGAAGTAGCAAGAGGAAGTACCTGTGAAGTGCTCGAATCATACTGTGGTGGAAGTTGGTGATTTTGATGCTGATGATTAAGCTCTCTCTTTGTTCTTTTCAACAATGATGGTTATAAAAGATCCATCTTTTTCATCTTTCAGAAACTTTGAAGTAGCAGCTTTTTTTGAATAATGTTGAGCAAACCCATCATTCTTTTGGACCTTTTTCTCTGTTTCTTCCATCATTTTTCTTCTGTATAACTTCTCCTCTGCATCTTGTAAGAACTTGAATTTTGGAGGTGGTGATGATCTTATCTTGTTAAACTCTGCATCTGTTGCTGATTCAAAAAGATGGCTGAATCTGCTCTGGCTGTAATTAGTATCCATTGGAGTAATTGGAGGGGTAAAAAATGGTGGAGAAGCAAGAGGGGTTAAAAATGGGGTCTCTATATTGATAAGCAAATCACTTAAACTCCTACTTCTTGACCCTTTTGCACTCTTGTTGTCACCTCTTGACTTACCATCTTCAGACTCTAAATCTTCCTTTGTTTCTTCAATAATTGTGAAGAGAAATCTTGGTGGACCTGAAAGACTATTCAATCTCATAAGCTCTGTTTCCATAGGATCATCACCAAAGGGCTTGAGCAATAAATCTTTGCTGTGAAGTTGAGAATCTTGGTCATGGTGGACAAGGGTCTCTGTGATTCTTACTGAAGAACATAGTTCTTGAGAGTGCCTTAAAGATGGCTTTTTCAAACAGAACATGTAAAAAAGCTCTCTTGCTGGGCTACTATAATCATCTCCAATCTCTCTGTTGGTAAATCTTCTTTTCCACCATAACAAGTAGTAAAGCTCGGCAACAAGAGCCAATAGAAGGCAACCAAAAACTATACTCAAACCAAGTCCTACACTACTCAAAGATTTCATCTTTGTCGCCTAATCACATAAAAAAATGCTTAAAATACTCCAAAAAAAAAAAGTATCAGAACTATAGATTAACAAAGTTATCATAAACAACTTGAAAATCACTTTCATAAACAGTAAGGAGAAGAAGAAGCCAAGAAAGAAAAAGATATACTGACTGGTCCCAATCTTGCCAAGCTAGCCCAAGAAAACCAGATGATAAACTTTGACTGCAACTCAAACAAACACCAAAAGAACTCACTTCTGCTTTTTATCAAAAACTTTGTAAGCATGAATATTCCTACTTTATCTACCAATAACACCAATCATACAAAAACCTGCTAATTAATACCTATAAAAAAAAGCTCTTGTTTTTCTGAAAATCACATTCTCAAATCATGAAACGTGATTATAAAACCCTTTTCTATAATAACACCACATGAAATTAAGCCCCATACTTGTGGATAATTACATAATTTAATCTATTATCTTTATTTTTTTTTAATTAGTCTAAAAATTCTAACCTATACCCACAAACCTCTCACCTTTAAAAGACATGCATTTAATAATAAGAACATTAACTGCAGCTAAAAAAACAAAAACAAACAACCAGTGTGATAATGCTAACAAATAATATAAAAACAGACACCAAATGGGATTTTTTAGAGGCAATATTTCTCACTTTTATGGTTTGACAGGTCACATTCTTCGAGGGATACTCACATGGGATCACAAATTAAAGGAAAGTGGTATGTCATTTGTAGTGTTTCTATATATATATATAGAAAGAGAGAGAGAGAGATGCCCGTGTCATGGCTTATTTTATATACTCCTCAAAACTGTTCATTGGCTATTCGCTAACAACTTTCAGTATTGAAAAAAAAAAGTATCATTTTAAGGGGGCAATTTAGGACAGAATTTTAGGCTGAAACTTTTAGCCAAATGTCGTCAACTTTGATTCTGTTTTGTAATACTTGATTTCCAGCAGCTCCGTTCAAAAACTATATTTTAATTTAATTTAGTTTAATTTATTACTAATAAATAATATAGTTTTAGACATTAATATAAAAAGATTGAGAATTTTATATTAAGCTTTTAGGTTATGCAGTAGATATGTAGTTTAAAACCTTCAAATGTTTTTACTAATTTTTCATCATTAAAGTTATTTAAGTCAATAAAAGAAAGACTCATTTTTATATCCTTATAGTGTATTAAACAGTAAATTTTTAAAAATAATATATTATTTTAATAATTTATACATTATTATTAGATAATTTCTTATCAATTTTATTTTTATTATATAAAAAGTTTTTAATATGAACAAAGAAAAACTCAATCTAATATAATAGAATATTACAGATTTAATAGACAAAACGTCTAATTAAAAATTTAGGTTGTGTTTGGAGTAATTTTTTATTTTTTAGTTTTAGCTTCTTTAGAAAAAAATATATATATTTGGCAATATCATTAAATTTTAGATTTTTTTTATTAAATAAAAATTATTTTACATTAAATATGAAATTCATAAAATATGATTTTGAGAGTTTTAATTTTGAAAAGACATTATATATTAATAAAAATCTTTTTTTATATAATACATTTTATATCAATAAATTTCTCTTTTTTATTATAAGAAGTTAGTTTTTAACACTTGTCTTTTTTTAAATTTTCTATTTTTTATTTTTTAATAATTATGATATATTTTTTAAAATATATATATATAACTAAAATAAAAAATATTTTTATTTTTAAAAAATAAAAAACTAAAAATCTACAATGAGTTTTTGCCTTGTACAACTATTAAACCTTTATGTGGTAACCATCATTATGCAATGGACTCGGATAACTCAAAGCCATTATGTCCTTTGTAAATGTTAATACATTATTTCAGTATTAGAAAAGTTTTGCAAAACTTTAACTTTAGCCACATGGGATTTTTGTGTATGGAATATCCTCTAATAATAATAAAAACCCCAAATTAAATTTCTTTTGAGAATAACTTCAAATATTTAATCACATTGCTTGTTGACCCATTACATGGTTTATTTTGCAAGTATCTCTCATGGCCTCGTGAGTAAATTTCATATGGAATAACCTCACAAATTTCAGTTCAAAAAAAAAATGAAAAAACTCACTTTTTTTTTTTTGCTTGAGTTAGAAACAAAAAATCATTTGCTTTAGTTAAAAACAATCTAATGCTTTCATTTCAACTTTGATTTCTTGTACATGCTCAAATAATATATATATATAAACATATATATATATATATATTATAATTTTGAGCTTTGTCTAAAAATATTTAAAATTGAAAATATTTTCAAAAATATTTATTTCTCTTTTTTATTAAAAAAAACTACTCTTTAATTTCTAATTTAAAAATATTGATTTTCGATTTGTGACAATTAGCATATTAAAAATATAACACAAATAGTACATTTTTAATTTAATTTTAAAAATTATATTTTATTTAAAAATTGTAAAATATTTTTTAAAAATTAAAAAAATGCATATTATGTAATTTGTTCAATAGTTTTTTTGAGTCACGATCGCTTTTAATAATTAGATTTTTTTAAAAAAAATATTTCAAAAAGATACACTTTAAAAAAAAACCTATTTTGAACCTTTAATTTCCAAAAAACTCCACTTCAGATGTTCATATCTAACCTATATCTAGTACATTAAAACTATATCCACTTTTAAATATGTGCATTTGGTATACACTTAATATATTAAAGATATACTAAAATTACAAAATAGTTTTTAAGAAAAAAGTGAAAAAAAAGGATCTTTATAAAAATATCAAAAAATAAATAAATTTAAATTTACTATATTTTTAAAAATATTTACCAAAATTTATAATTTTTTTTACAAAAATACCATATTTAGATAGTTTATTATGAGTTTATTTTAGATTTATTATGGGTTTATTATATGTTTATTATGAGTTTATAAATTTATATAGTTTATTATGAACTTATTATAAAATAATTAAAATATTTTTTATAAAAATAAAAAAATTTATAAAATATGGTAGAGGCTGTAATTTTTCTCAAAATAAAAAAATAGTATAACTTTCCTTAATTATCAACAACAATAATGGGCCAAATTACTTTTGCAGCCCATTCGAGTAAATGTTATTGCTCGAGTGGTTGGTTATACTGTTAAAGAGCTATCATGCAGTCCCTTTCCAAAACCAACATTACATAATTTGGCTTTAAGCTAAAGAAATTTATCACTTATCTCAATATGATCATAAATTTTATAATTCATTAGAAGAAAACGTTAAAAATTTAATTTGTATAGTTAGATTTTGACAAAGGCTCATTTCATTCAACTGAAAAGTTTATGTATTATTCTAATTGGAATGATGACTAAGGATGATAAAATGAAAGATGGATATTTTGTAAATGTATATTTCTATATAATTTTATGTATTTTATGATAATTAATTATTATGATATATGTGTCAGACACTTTGAAGAAAAAACTGTCAAAATTTAAAAAATTATAACTCTAATTACAATTTTATTTGGTATTACTCTTCTTATTCCAAATTCTCTATACCACCCGCCTCACAATTGAGCTCTCATTGTAGTCCATGGTAGCAACACCGAGCTTGGAGAGTCGTGCATGTTGGGAGCTTGCTAGGGCGAGCTATCAGCCACAACAAGACAAACTATTAATATAGTCATGGTATGATATTAATATAACTCTGTTTTTCGCTTATCGAATAAGAGATGATTATATCTTCATCCACTATAAATAAAGTTGAATACTCATAAGTAAAAGATCTTTTATCCACTATAAATAAAGTTGAATACTCATAAGTAAAAGATCTTTTCTCACTCTTTAGCTGCAGATAAATTGAATTTTGACTTATATATCAGAGTCTGTTTATTAGAGTACGATCTTATCTATTTGTTCTACAGGTACCGAACCGAACCTAAGACTTGAAATAAAAGGAGTAGAACTAAAGTCCACTTGTCATCACTATTTATTCATATAGTACTCAATACTAATTAAACTGAGATTTAAAAAATAGTAAAAATTTGTCTAATTTACCTATGTCATTTCTAAGAATTTAATTAGAATTTGCAATATGGTGATTAGGAAATTTTTTTTTTCATGATAATTAATTATAATGAGATATGTAAAAAAAATTACCTCTAACAATCCTAAAAATTCTATTAGTAAGTGTAGGGTTGGTGATATTAAAATTAAGAAACCCAATCATTAGAAAAAAATATATATATATGACATACAATTGGAAAACTTGAAAAAAGTGTGCAATCCAATGGGGAGCCAAATATTGAAAATGAATGTATAAGTACCATAAGAAAGAAAGTAAGAATGGAAAATCCACAGCTTGGAAAGGACATATATAACAAAAATATATGCCATTTCCACTACAATCCACTGCCCTTCTCGTCACTCTAATTAATATATTATTCCCCACATCTTAGTTGTACATTCATTTTATCATTTACTTGAAGATGGTGGCCCAACTGGCTCCACTTACTATTATTTTTCAACAGCAATTACGTTACATTTACTTTATATTATTTCATATCAATTTGTATGCCAATAGGCTGGAGTAGCTCAGTCGGTTGGCGTGTGTGACTGTTAACCACAAGATCGAAGATTCAACCCCTTCCTTTAACGCATTAATTAGTCTTTAAATTTTGTGAAATTATGCTAAATTTTGATTATCTAATAATTGGGGAAAAAGGGCTCATTTTGGGGGCCTATGGTTGCTGGAATAACTCTGATATTGGGCCTGGTCAAACTCGATCCAACTAACCCATTCAACAACTTTACTTAGGACATTATGTACCTTTCCAGTTTCCACCAATGCTGCCCTAATTGGAGGGTTAATTTTGCTTCAATTTAAATGTGCTATTACTTACTTTTCTGTTCATTCCTCTCATAATTAACTATAAAGATTTGGCTTGATGATCAAGAGCATATGTTGCTCATGCTTAAATCTCGATTTTGAATATAAAAAAATACTTATCATAATAGATTTAAATTCGATTCTTCAAATATTAATTTTAATATAGTGAAATAATATAAAATTTACTCAAAAGTAAATGAAATCAGATTATTGTTATATTATATAGTCCTTGTTCGCATGACAATATTTTGCAACATTCCTAAATCTTGATGCGTATTTTGGTTGGATGATCCTTCAAAACTCACATTGGACAAACGAGACAAAACTTGAGGTGAAATAGCAACAGAGCGACAAACAGGACAATTAGAATGTGAAAATAACCACATATCAATACACTCAACATGATATGAATGCATACATTCTGGCAAGCTTTTCAATTCTTCACCTTCTTCAAATTCACTTAAGCAAATTGCACAACTCTTCTCTTCATGGTCTCCACCTTTCTTGTATTTAAATCTTGGAATGAGTTGCGCAGTAGAATTCTCAATACTACTTGGAGAACTTTCGATGTCGATATTATTTTCTGGGATGTTTTGTTGGGAGTTGGCTGCAGCAGCTTGGTGGCGATTGCACCACCCAATAGAGATACAGTGATAAATTGCAACTACAAGAGCTACTGATCCAACGCCGATTAGAAGCACGGTGACTTTGTTGCCAAAATCGTCCCCGTCATCTAACATTATTGAGATTAATGAAGCTGAAATAAGAAAGTGTTAAGTTGTTTTGTTATTAATTAGTTTTGAGACAAATTAAACCAAAGAATTTGATGGTGAATACAATGTTTGTTATTGTTGTACATGTACAAATTGATTATTATATTTGTCAGGAAGTTACAAGGTGACTCTTTTGTTCTATTTCTTGTTGGTTATGCATGGAAAAATCAAATGATTTTAATGATTTTTACGGTTAATAGTTTTTAAAAAAAGGAGAAATTTACATTATATTTCACCCTTTTAATTTTGCATAATTTTTCATATAATATTTCTGAGATATATAATATATAATATCAGTTATTTTTGAAATTAGAAATTATAAAATAAGTCTGATACTAAAAGTGAAATATTTTTGAGATTAAAAGTTAAAAATATTTTTAAAAGATAAAAGAAAAGTGGATATTTTTTAAAAATCTTTTAATTTTTTAGAGTTTTTTTTTAAATCTAAAAAATGAATTGAATTGGTTTTAGGTAGCATCAAATTAAAAAATTTGGGCTTTTGAAAAAAATATAAGAAAAATAAAAATAATTTTAATTTTATCATATTTATAAATTATTTATCAAAATACTAAAATTTATAAAAATATCTATCAAAATACCATATTTTTATTAGTTTATAATGAGTTTACAATAAATTTATCATGCATTTATTATGAGTTTATAAATTTTATATAATTTATAATGAGTTTATAATAAAATGATTAAATTAAAATATTCTTAATATAAAAGTAAAATTTTTTTAAAATATGATGGAGGGTGTCTTTTTCTTAAAAAACTTAAGTTGCTTATGTTTTTGGATGCAAATATGGACTAGTCACAATATGAGGGTTTGCTCAAATATTGAACCAGTCATTCTAGCCCAAAATGTTTTTTATTTTTATTTTTTATTTTTAGTATTTGAAATTATAATTCAAATATAAATCAATTGTCGAATCGGTAGAAATATATATATATATATATATATATATATATTACCATTGAAGTCCATTGCAAGAGTTCAAAATGGGTTTTAATTGTTTTAAGCAATTATCGTAATTTGAATATAGCAAATTCTGAAATTTTGCTTGTACTTGCTAGTCAAAATTCACCATATTTATAATATTAGTGATTAAGATTTTTATTTTAATAAATAATTCTCTCTCGTTTAGAAGTTAAATTATATATTTTATCACTTTCTTCATTATTTTTCCCCTCTTTAGAAACCCCTTATACCCTTTTTCCTATTTAGCTTTGGATAATACTATTTTATGTTTTTTTTGGCACAATAGCTGAGATTGTTTTTTAAATAAAAATGAAATGTTAGGGTACTTTGTAAATATAATTTGAAATTATAATTTATTGATGAAAGGAGATATAACAAAAATAGGTTAGATATTAATATTATCAAAGAAAATAAATTTTAAATCATATATCTATTTAAGACTATAAATAAGTTTGCTATTATTATAACAACTATCTTACATACTATTAGTTTTTTTTTTCTTTAGCAAAAAGTCTAATCTTAAAATTGTGACTTTTCTTTGTAATTATATGCAAATAAGTCAACCAAAATTAATAAATAAATAAATAAAGAAGTGGCTATTGTTATAAAACAGTAAGGTTAATGTTTTCCTTTTTTTTAAAGAAATGAAGGTTATTTTATTGAATATTATTTTGACATTGTATAAGAAAAGAAATTGTACTGTTGGTGTCTGTAATTTTATTACTGTTGCTCTTTATTTTTATATTTTTTTTTATTTTCAAACCCTAAATTAAAAATAGATATTGGTAAGGATTTTAGGCCATTTTTATAATTTTAAATTTAAAGTAACACATGGATTATAATGTGAAAGTTTGTTCAGTTTATATAAATATAATTTTTTGTATAATCAGTATCTCATTGACTGAAAAATAAATAAATATTTTAATATTTTAATAATTGATAAGAAAAATTGAATAAAAAAATAAAATATATTTTTTTTAAAAAAATCTAAATTTCAATAAGCTATTTAGGGTTTTTTCTTAGTTAATTAAGTGTTGGTAATAGAGATACATGAGACTTGAATTCTAAATATAAAGATACTCTACCCACCAAACTATTTAACTTTTTAAAGAAGTGAACATAATAATAATAATAATAATAATAATAATAATAATAATAATAATAATAATAATAATAATAATAATAAAGATGAAGATCAGATCTTATCTAACTAAACTCACAAAGTGATAAGGAGATAGAGAAGATGGTGGTGTAAGTATTATATGGGGGAAAAAGCTATTTTTTCTATTAGGTTTGATAAGGAAACCCAACAATAAGCATTTGCCTTTGACAATTACACCTCACCTGCTTTCTTTGAATTTTTTTTCTACCATTCAATTTCTATATTTTTTACACATAACACATAACTCTATTATATATATATATATATATATATGTAGTCTTTTTCATCAACAAATTCTAATCATAGACTTCAATTATTAATTTATAAATTATTATCCACAATCATTCTCACCTTCAACTATTTATAAATATTGCAAAACCTAAAGCTCAAATCACCTTTAAAAAATTTTTGCATGATATAGCATATCATATAGTAAAACATGATTAGAATAATAGTAATGATTTGTAAGAAATGTAATTAACCATTTGAAACAGTGATCCAAACGAAGCATCCTAATTAGAAAAATAAATTAATTAGGTAATGATATATTATGATATTTTTTAAAAATACATTTTAATTTTTTTAAATGACTTTTTAATTTTTCAATGATAAAATATTATAGATTTATTATTATTTAATATATTTACATTTAAATATAATGTCTAATTAGAATGATGATTATATTTTATAATTTTTCATTTGAAGCCAATTAAGATTGTATTTATCTAGATTGGTCGGTGGGATTTTAAGAGAGTAATTAACCATTAATTAATTATTGGATATAATACATATATGGTGATTGCTTTTTCTAATTAGATTCAACGTTGATTCTATAAAATAAAAGTGATGGAATCTTCAATAATTCAAGTTTCCACTATATATATATATGTATAGTACTACCCAAGAACCTATCACTTCCTTGGAGTTAGCCACATTTTAAGCAACTATTTTAATAAGCAAACATAAAATTAACCTTAATTAATCTTTTTAACTATTTACTGCGTTGCCATTTCATGTCAATTCTTAACGGCGTTTGGATATTTAAGAAGCTCGTCCGGCTGCCACCTGCCAGGTACCACCAACATCGTTAACCCGCTGTGATCTAACCTTTTCCTTTCTGGGGTTGTTGTTTTACTTTATATGTGTCGCTTTTAGTTTTTTTTTTTCTTCTCGTTTACAGAAAAAGTAAAAGTAACTTATTTACTGTACATTTTTATATGAAAAAAACAATAGTTTAAGAGTCACATTTTAATAAAATTAAATTCCTTCAATAAGGTAAAAAGTAATAATAAAATATGCAGTGAATAGTCATTGTTGGCCACTTGGCGTATTCGTCATTAATCTTTGAAGTCAAGCAGTGTGAAAATTCAAATCTTATAAACTATTTTGTATAATAATAATAATAACCATCTAATTAGTAACTTAAATTTTATAATAGAAAATACATACTCCCTTAATTTCTAAATTGATAGATTTAATTTTTTTATTTCAATTATAACTTATTTAATAATTTTAATAAGTTATTTAATATATTAAATTTTTATAATATCTTTATTTGATGTTATTTATTAAATATATCTCATCTTAAAATAAAAATATAATAATATGTATAAATTTATATTTTTAATAAAAAATAATTAATTTATCTTAATTATTGTAAAATAAAAAGTGTACATATTTGATGATCAGTTAATCTTCAAGAGTAGTCCTAACTCTTATAGCTCGGGCTTGGATGTTGTCTGTGCTCAGGTTACAGCCTGTAAGACAAGAAAGAAAGAGAGGGGACCGGGCTCCTCTGAAGGAGGCTTCGATGTCTAAGTTAGTTCAGTCACTCTGAATCAAGAGAGAAAAAGAAAGAGTGAGTGAGCGGAAACTCTTTACCTGTGGGGGTTAATCTCCTATTTATAGTTGATGCATGAGAGAGGGAAGACAAGATCTGGCCCATATCAGCAAAATTTACAGATATGTTGTTTGCTGGACTTTAGAGCTCGGTGGGACTAGTAGTACTCGGAATCGAGATCTTTATACTGTTGGGAGCCCGGCCATAAGGATGACCGGATAAGGAGCTCAGGTGCCGAGCTTTTAAAAAGGAGGAGTAGCATCAGTAGTCCCTCTCAAGTCATTGATATTTATGTCAAAATCATGCATACGAGCTATTGAAGTGCTAAAAATTATTGTGCGGCTAAGGCATTGTAAAGCTTGGTGTACAAGGCATGGTGAACCGCTTATGTTGAAAATCATTGTGATTCAAACATTGATGAGCTCGGTGTGCGATGTACGATGAGCTGTAATTATTATGTGATTAGGGCATCGATGAGCTTAGATTATAAAGTACATTAGCTGTATAATTTATTCTAAGTTTTTATACGCGTTAGTGTGTTTCGAAAACTCAGAATGGGAGTGTGTTATAACTTTTGATGCATGACTGCACTGAAACATATTCATTATAATAGTTCGGTGTAAATGGAGCATTATATAAATCATTAATAAGAAATTCATTACGTGAGCAAGCATCAAATAGCTCGGTAAAATGAATTTGATGCGTAGAAAATATGGCGGATAATATTAGGAGCTTAGTGCTTGATCTGAGAGCTTTAAAGCTTAGTGCATTGAATATTGTGGATGCAATTTATTATTCGTGATCTCTATATACATTCATTGTGAAAGCGAGATATAGAAAATATGCACATGAAATATTCAGAGCGAGGTATAGAAAATATGCACATGAAATATTCATTATACAGAATAATAGAGTAGAACACAGTCAGAGTGCTTCTTGCAAGAGTTGTGGAACATACCCGAGGCATATTACCTCTGTTAGGGAATAGCTTATCCACGCTCACCGCACCAATAATGACCAACTGATCCTCAGGGGTAGTTTTAGCTCCTGTAGCTCGAATCCGGGTGTTGCCTATGCTCGGGTTGCAACCTGTAAGGCAAGAGAGAGAGAGAGGAGGGATTGTGCTTCTATGGGGAAGGCTCCGATGCTTAAGTTAGTTTAGTCGGTCTAAATCAAGAAAAAAAAAAAGAAAGAGAAAGTAAGCGAAACCTTTTACCTGTAAGAGTTAATCCCCTATTTATAGTTTATGCGAGGGAGGGACATGGTATGGCTCATGTCAGCATAATTTGCTGATATGTTGTCTGCTGAACATATAGAACTTAGTGAGACTGGTAGTGCTCGAAACCGATATCTTCATATTGTTAGGAGTCTGGCCATAATAATGACCGGATAAAAAACTCAGGGGCCAAGCTCGAAAAAAAGAAGAGTAACATCACTATCCATTTAAAACATAGAAAATAATAATTTTTCTTATAGTAAAAGTATTAAAATTAGCTCAACATCTCCTAAATTTTTTAGGGGATTTGTAATTATCGTCTACTAGTTCATGTTTCACAGTCTTTATTAAATTTAGAAGTTTGAGTATTTATTCTCTTTTCTTTTATTATTAAAGTTTTAATACTTGATTTATAATAAGATTAATTTATTTGAAAAGAAAAAAATAAATTTAAACTAATTCATTGATGAAAATGGAATATATATATATAGAGAGAGAGAAATAGAAATATAAATAGAAATAATGGTAGCGTTGAAGAACTTATCAGCATCAACAAATGAATAAAAGGCAGGAACTTATCAGGGCAGCCTCATATAAGCCGTCAATTACAAAACAACTGCATTGATCCAAAACCAACCTGCTTCTGACTCCTTCAATAATTGATAAGCCAACTTATTTATTTATTTATTTATGTATTTAATATTTATTTATTATATAATATTTCCCCTTTTCTAGGATAAAGCAATTTAAAAAAAAATCTTAATTTTGTGTGCTATTGCCGGCTAAATTCAAAGAAATTAATTTCTGTTGTCTTTTAAATAGAACCAAGAGCTGCTTCTTCTTCTTCTTTTGTTATGGTATCCTGTCCCTTCATTTTTCAAAATTTCTCATAAAATAAAATATTAAATAATTAAAATGTCTTTAGGGTATGGTAATGGCTTTGCATTTGTAATCTAATTTGTTTGATTTTGAAATTTCAAGTTGTTTTTCTTAAAAGCAAGCTTACATATTATTACATTTAAAGTATAAGTTAAACAATAATAAATATTGTAATTTATTTTATTTCTATTTAAAATTTGTTGTAATTACTGTTTTTAAAAAATAATTAAAAAATTATATACATTAGAAAATGATTAAATATATATGGTTAACTAAATTACACGCATATTAATTAGTAATCAATAATCAATCACTTTCAAAGAATAATATAATGGCCAAGGTAGGGCCTTAAATAGAAAAATTCATGAGCTAAGCAACCACGTACTTTCTAGGACAGTACTTGTAATGATTTTCCCTTCTAGGATAATAATAATAATAATAATAATAATAATGTAATCAGTTGGGATAGTTCAATTGGCCACCTTATATTATTCTCCTAATAAGAGGTCAGAAATTCGAACCTTTAAAACCGTATTTCAAAAGTTTGAGCTTTTTAAAATAAAAAAAATAATAATAATAATGTTATGTTTCATTAAAAAAAAATTACTTGAAGGTACTGAAAGGGCATTGAAAATTTAAGTTTCTGACTATTTGAAAATATTAATGATTTTTAATCATAATAAAATAATGTGTTTGATTGGTAAGCTGGGGTTAACACTTGTATGTATTGGTTTACATTTTGTTTCAAGAATTAGATAATAAAAATAAGATTTTTTTTTTCCAAAAACTTTTCATGTGGTTTTGAATACTTCATTTTGTGGTAATTTTCAGAGCTAAAATTAAAGATAATAATAATAATATTTTCATATTAATTTAAAAGATATACAAATTTTACTTTAAAATTTATTTATTTTACTGTCATTTTAAATATTAAATTTTTAAATAGTAATTAATTAAATTTTTTTACATTATAAATTTTACAGGCCACTAATAATTAAATAATAATTCAATTACTTAAATTTATAAATTTAACTTTAATTAAAATTTAAAATTAAATTAATTATATAATATAGTTAATTTAAAAATTAATTCAACCTTTTTTTTTACTCTAACTTATAATTTTTTCTTATAATTATTATTTAATGTAGAATTGAAACAAAAAAAATTTAAAATAATTATGTATATACACACAAAATTTAAGATCAAGTTACATATTAAGCCAGTAATTTCCAAACCTTATAATGATCCAACTTTTAATTTGCTATACCATATGAATACTATGATTTATAATTGTATCATTTATGTAATTCACAAAATAATTAATTCATGCACTTTTGTCAAAGAAATTTGTTGTCAAGTTGCAGCCTAAAGTGTGGTATCTAAGCATGGCCATAAATAAAATTAATTCAACTTGTTGAAATGTTGAATTATATATTAATATACTTATTATTATTTCCTTTCACTTTTTGAATATTCAAAATAAACAAAAGTGCCTAAAAAATAACTTATAAAACTCCAATTGCTTTTGAGGTTATACAAATTTCTCTTCACTTCATTTTTATTAGTTAATAATTAAATTTTTATATTACTATATAGTTTGATTTGCTATACATATTTAGTATGTATATATATAAAGATAAAATCAATATTTTTAATTTGATAGATTTTTAAATAAAAATTAAATTAATATATTAAAATCAAATTGATATTTTTCCAATTAAAATAATATAAAATGAATATTTTAAATTTGTTTGATTTATTACAATTTATGTCAAATTCGGTCAGTTTTAGACCAATTATTTATATTAATTTAAAAAATTTTAATTAATTTTCATTAAATACTTATGTTAACTTCTAAATATCATAAAATAAAAAATATTATACATAGAGAGACAAAAAAATAATTTAAGAAATAAAAATAGAGATTAACATTAATCCTATTTAAGATAAAGTTATATCATTAAAATAAAAATAATAAATTTTAATAAATATAAGATATTATTAATATTTTAATGAAATATTTAATTAGTAATCTTTTTTTTATATTGTTATAATTTAATAATTTATAATTATTTGTATATATATATACTTAATATTTTGGATTGATTCAATTTATAATAACTTGAAATTCTAAAAATCAAATAAAAAATTCAGTTTGTCTTTTCAGAAAATAAAAATTAAATATTTTTTTATTAATTTTCAAATAAATAAATAGATCAAATTCATGGATGGAGGAAGAAAATCAAAGTATAGTAACATAGAGATTTTTTCATCCCAAGTTTATTAATATTTAATAATATTATTTAATATTCAATTTAAAAAAGTATATATTCAGTGCACATTAATTAATTTAAGTTATTTGCAACGTGTTACAAAAAAAATAATTAAATTAAAATAATATTTTAAAATTTAAACTTAAAATATATGACAATATAGTAAATGATGGAATTTTTAAATAATTTTATAATTTAAAAATGTTACTACTTAAATTAATTTACATTTAATTTCTAATTTTACTATATTTTCTATTCATTAAATTGATGCTTTTATTAAATTGAGAGTAACTTAATTTTCAAATCACAATAAACAAAACATGATTTTCTTTACATAATGAAGGAAAGGGAGAATTCTTATGCTTTCAGTTATAATTGGATTATTTCAATTAAATATTTATTTATTTTAATGTGAAGGAAATAAAATTAATTTTTAATTTTACTATATTTGTAAATATTATTGATATTGAAAATATAAAATTGTTTCTAATATAAGAATATTTTTATCTGAATGGTATTTACAGCTAAATTAGGAATATGAATTAGTTAAGTTATTGATCAATTATTTCAACTCAAACTTGTAAAATACTTGAATTTGATTTAATTTTAACTGAATTAAATTTAAATAGCAATTGTGGAGTCAAATTTGAATATCATGATATTTGGATTAATTGTTTTACGGACATAAATCAAATATTAAAATATTATATTATTTTAAATATATTTATATTATATATAATATTTTATTAATTTAAATTCAAATTCGAACTTATTCAAATTTTATTTGATAATAATAAATTAAATATTTAATTTTATAATATGTGGTAATAAAATTACTTTTGTAGAGTAAAAAATGGAGGTGCCAAATTTAGGTAATTGTTAGTCAAAAATGGAAATGCCTAACTTAGGTAAAGGGGGTCAAAAATGAAAGTGCCTAACTTAGGTAATTTTTGGTCAAAAAATAAAAGTGTCTAACTTAGGTAAAAAGAGGTACCTAACCATTTACAAAATTCTATCAACCTATTTTTTGAAGCCTATATAAACTATTTAGCTTTCACTTAAAATTAATTCCAAAAAATTATTAGAGAGTTTTAGAGAGAAAAGTGAGATTTCTCCTAAATATTGTCTTTTCTTTTATTAGAGAGAGAGAATTTTTAATTTTTCCTATTATAAGAGAAAGTATTATCAATTGTGCTCTATTTATTTTAGAAAGAAATTGCTGTAATCCTTTTGCTATAATAAAATTATTTTATAATTTGTCTGTAATTTTTTTCTCCAATTAATTTAGAAAATTTTCGACGTAAAATTTTTAAAGTTCATTATTTTCATTTTTATTTCTCATTTTTACTTCAATTATAATTATATACTCCGTTTTGCAACTTCCTAATATAATAATTATTGAATTGAAGCTGGACTACAATTATCACGAGTTAAATTTCTGACTTACAAGAAGCTGGACTACAATTAAAAAAGGTTGATAAGAAAATTTTGAGACACTTTATGCACTTTTTTTTTAAGAAATGTTCGAGATTTTTATATAATGTGTAGTAAAAAAATTAAAAATGAATAATTTATAGAGTATTTCATATAAAAAATTTAAGAAAATTTTTATTATTTTATTTCCATAATAACTTTATTTTTGAAAATAAAATAAAAGAAAAAAAAGTAAAAAAAAAAATGCTCAACTATTTACGAGAAGCACAACTCAGAAATTTATTATAACATCAATTATTTATATAAAATATTTAACATGCTTATATCCATACATCCTTTTTAAGATAATAATTATATATCTTTATGCTTCAAAAATATATATATCTTTATTTTTTAAAATTTTATATCATAAAAAAAACATTAAAATATACTTCTTTTCGTTAACAATTATGCACATATTTTCTACTAGTTTACTATTAGTTAAAAAACTAAAATCTTAATGGTTTTTTTTTCTTTATTTTTAATTATTTTATAGATTTTTAAAACATATATAAAAACACTCTAAAAGGAAAATATTTTTAAAATATTTAGAGATTATTTAGTTGTGAAAAATATTTTTTATTTTTATTTATTTTGTTTTCTAATTTTAAAATTTTATTTTCTAACTATTTGCAAATAAAAAATAAAAATAAAATATAGTTTATAAGAATTAAAGTAGGAAACAAACACATACATTTTTTTAAAGTATATTTTTCATTTTAAACCAACTAAAACTAATTTTCTAAAGTAAACTATTAACTAATAAATAAAAAAATTATTTTCAATTTTTAAATAAAAATTATTCCTGACTAAATATTACACTTTATTTGTTATTATTCTATAGAAAATTTTTTAAATATCAAAACTTATTTTTTACAACTAAACAATTCCTTATTTTTTCTAAAAATTCATTTTTAAATTTTCAACTTCAAAAATGTTTACCTATACATTTAATATATACCTAGCATTTTATATGATATATTAAAAATACATATAATATATTTTTAGTTAAATTTATAAAAAATATTTTAAAAATTTTAAAAAATTATAAAATACATTTTATTAAAAAATTAATAAAAAAGTGATTTATGATGTATTTCTATTTTTTTTTCTCAAGAATTCTTGGAGGTGCGTTGTAATTTAGATTTTTATTTTTATTTATTTTTTGTTTTTTTTTATCTTTTTTAGAAGAAGTCCAACATCCAAATTAACATGGTACCAACAGAAAAAAAAAAAAAAAAAAAACCGCACCGCTGAGCTTCATGAGACGCCAATTTTGACCTTATCTCTACAACCGTTGCTTAACGGTAGTACATCTGTGTATAATCGCCGTGAACAAGTGCAGGGTCTCTCTCCTATTTAACTCCGTCTCTTTTAATTGCCTCCGTTACACACACTCTCTCTCTCAAAATGGGGATCGATATGGAAGCCTCTGTTTTGGGTGGATTTGGAGCCTCTTCTTTTAGGTAATTTTCGAATCTCTTTGATTTTATTCATTTTCAGTATTTTGCTTTTTCAGAGATTTTAGGGTTCTATATTTGTTCTGATTTGATCGCTTTGAATCTGTACTTTTTCTTCCATTTATCACATATTTTTTTTCTCAGATTCTAAGGATTGTCAAATTCTTTGTGTTTTTTTTGTACACTATTTGGTGACCGATTGAGTGTTGGAAAATTAGTTTTTCTTTCAAATTTTCAATGTTTCCAGTGTTTAATCATATGGGGTTTCTATAAAATCGGAAACTTTTGCTTTCATATTGTTTGTTGAGGATCCAGACATAACTAATTATTATTTCAATTATTGGGCTTAATCTTTTCCTGGGAGAAAATTTTGTCTTCTTTTTGTTGAAAAAATAGAACATACAGAAATTAATTCTATTTAATTTGATTTTCTTTGTATCCGAAAACAGATTTATAGGATGGGTTTGCTGACATATGATTCTAAATCTGTGAACTATGATATTAGTGAATAGTTTTGATTTCGTTTAGTTGATCTCTCTCTCTCTCTGTCTCTTGCTTTTTTTTTTCTTTTACCAGGTAGGTGATGTACCAATGATATCGATGTCATTTTTCGCTGTTCTCTGGATTTTTTGATGAATATCTGTGAATTATTGTGGTGGGAAGTTTTGAGCGTTTAAAAATGAAGAGATTTATGAGTTGCTTGTTTGGTTTTGTTGATTGACTGGTGGCTTTGCTTATCTTTTGCGGGTTTCTATTTGATTCATGATGCTGTTGATGATTTTCTAACATCTGTGGTGGGCTTGCTAGTCACAAACTAGAATCAAGAAAAAAATCTGGGGGAAGCTCTCCTCATAACGTTGTCAATGGAGAATTATCATCCGTCCACACTTTTATCAATGGATTCAGGTTCTCTAACACATGATGAATTGGAGAGAGAAATGAATCGGTCAGTCATTCTTTCACGCCCCCCAGATATCAATCTCCCTTTGTCATCCGAGCCTAGCCCACCACCCCTGGCTTGGAATGATCCATGTGATATCTTAGATGTTAGTCTTGCGCCCCAAACTTATGAGGTTGAGATGGTCATTGATGTCCCAAAAGTTGCTAAGAAATGCACTAAAAGGCTTGATAGCATTTGGGGTGCCTGGTTTTTCTTTAGCTTCTATTTCAAGCCTGTTCTGAATGAGAAATCAAAGTGCAAGATTATTAGGGATGGCAATGGTTTGTCTGGGTATGAGAAATCAGATTTGCAGCTTGATGCTTTTCTAGTTCAGCATGACATGGAGAACATGTACATGTGGGTTTTTAAGGAAAGGCCTGAAAATGCCTTGGGTAAGATGCAACTGAGGAGTTACATGAACGGGCATTCTCGCCAAGGGGAGCGTCCTTTTCCATATAGTGTTGATAAGGGCTTTGTTCGGTCTCATAGGATGCAGAGGAAGCATTACAGGGGTCTCTCTAATCCTCAGTGTGTTCATGGGATAGAAATTGTTAGATCACCCAATCTTGTGAATCTTGATGAGGAAGAGAGGAAGAGGTGGACAGAACTGACAGGCCGAGACATAAATTTCTCAGTTCCTTCAGAAGCAATCGATTTTGGTACATGGAGGAACCTTCCAAACACAGAGTTTGAGCTTGAGCGCCCTCTTCATCCATTAAAGAGTAATGGAAATTCCCACCCGAGAAAATTGCTTAATGGTACTGGTTTGAATCTGTCTACTCAGTCATCAGACCATAGCAATGGTGAGACCATTGACCTCTCACCTGTATGCCACAAGCGGAAAAAGGATTATTTGCCACTAGGAAGTGATGATGAATGTTTGGCTAACAATCCACATGGTGACAGAGTTGATATGAACATCCATCCAGCTGAGCCAGCATGGATATATGAATTCAGTGGGGTGATGAAGAATGTATATGGGCCTGTTACAGCGGCAAAAACTATATATGAGGATGATCAAGCATTCTTAATCATCATCAGCTTGCCCTTTGCAGATCTTCAAAGGGTGAAAGTCACTTGGAGAAACACTAATTTGCATGGGATAGTGAAGATATCTTGTACAAGTACAGCCTGCTTGCCATTTATTAAGAGACATGATAGGACATTTAAGCTAACAGATCCAACACCAGAGCACTGCCCACCTGGGGAATTCGTTAGAGAAATTCCTCTTCCCAACCGCATTCCAGAAGATGCTCAACTGGAAGCATACCGCGATGAGACAGGTACAATGCTTGAAATTATTGTCCCTAAACATCGCGTAGGACCAGAAGAACATGAAGTCCGCGTATGCCTTCGCCCTCTCCTTGGAGTGAATGGGCATTTATCAACATGAAAGATTTTATTTGAAGATGTAAGGACGGTTAGAGTGGTTAGTGCTTGACTGATTACTAACCCCCATTCCATAAAGGAAAAATCTATGAAATGGTATTTGCATTTTTTTTTTTTCTTGATTACATGTGTTCTTTATCCATTAATTAGTTCCATACATTTTTGTTGTCATTTGTTATATTTTTTTTGTAAATCATCTTTAGGCTTTTACTAGGTAACCAAAAACTAAAAGAAAGGGGACAATGAATCTGCGTTGACTTGAACATGCTCTAAAATAATCATTCACATTATTGGTTTTAAGCAGTTCTATCCTGGTATTGCTGCATCTATGCGTGTTACATTGTGGGAGCTTTCTCTTCCAATTTGTCTGTGTAATACAAGTTTACCTGTAGTGGATGCAACTGATATGATGCTCTGCAGCCTAGATATTAACTTATGGACAAGTGAAGCTGCACAAAGGAAGTTTGTTTTATCTTTATTATTAACTTTCTAGTTATTGTGTGAATGGATTGTCTTTGATTGAACGTGAATTCAGTGTAATAAAGAAATATCAAATGCATAGGAATTTGAGCAAAAAGTACCGCTGTTTCAAAGTCTGTTGGATTGCAGATTTTAGGAAGAGGAGAACAGTAGCTGTGGTAGTTGATAGTGGGAAATGAAAGGCCATCATCATCAGATGGTTTTTTGCTTATCTAATGCTCTTTAGCTTTTCACTTTGGCACGAAATCACACAGCTATAAGTCCCCTTTAAAAAACACTAGTTGTAGAAGATGGGTGCCTCGGCTATACTAAGGGGAGACTGATTTATTGGTAACCCTTTTCATTTATTTTAGTATCTTTAATTTAATAAAAAAAAGATGCCAGAGGGTGACAACTGGGACTATCACAATTATTTCTTCTCTTTTTTTGTCCCACTTAATCAGCTATCTTGATTTTGTTGAATATCTCACATTTGATACGAAACCCCTATTCTAGTACTTTAATGTTTGAGACATTTGGGCCTTACCGATAAATAAATGGGGACAGTATGGTGGTTCATTTGCTAGATTTAATTATTTTATATGTGAGGTTGTCTTTATGCAATGGTCAAACGTAGTTGGGTAACAAAAATAATAAATATGAAACTTAAACATTTAACTAAATGTATGGTAAATGAGGGTTAGTTACATGATTTATAAAATTTAAATATTCAATTAAATTTAAGGTAAATGAGGGTTAGTAACATGATTTTAGCATATTTACGAGGGAGACGACATGTGTAATTTATCCATCTATTAAATTTGAACGTGTGTTTATAAAAGACTGTAAATTAGTAGACATTCATAGTCAATCCTACACGAAGAATCATTTATTATGAGAACTTGCAAGATCTTGAATTCCAAAATTTATGTATAAAAAGAAAAAATCTCAACAACTATGCTTTTATTATTGTTATTATCTTTTTTGGAACTGATATATGTGGATAGTCAAAAACAGCAATAGACACTGGCACTTTTCCATTGAATGGCAATGAGGGCAATGGACACTTTGAGAATTCTCTTACCAATAATGCAGCCGACCAACCTAACCAATAATTCATCTTTTTTTAATGGACCAAACAGAGCAAAGGACTTGGTCCAACTATGGAAGATTTTGCAAGAGCCTCTCAATCTTTCTACCTGCCCTATCATGTCACTACCTCCAATTATTGATGTGACTCCTGAAATTCCTTTCCATTTTCACTATATATTGATTAGCAGTTTAAAGAAGAATTTTAACCAGGTTTATCATCACATCAAATGACAATTAAAAAACAGTCTTTCATGCCCAAAATAAAAAAACTACATAATAAAATACAAGCCCAATGTATCAATTAAGTCTGAATTTTATAATTTTCATCATTTTATTTTTTATATTTATTTATTTATTAAATTATTTTATATACTTATTTATTTTATTTTATTAGATACTTATATAATTATATATTAATCACCTTATTTTTTTATATTTATCTATTTTATATTTAATAAATGCCTAAATAAAAATAATACTATAAATACATGTAAATATCTATTTAATACCAAATATATAAATATAATGGAGCAAAATAATTAATATATGATTATATAAGCATATATTAAAATAAAATAAAAAAATAAAAAATAATATGATAAATATATAAATACAGAGAAATAAAATAATTAAAACTGTCGAGTATATTAATATATCAAGTCTAAAATAAACTGAAATAAAAGAGGAGATGTCCAAAATGGCAGTTTCAAGTGCCAAAGTTTCTCAAAACAAAGGCCAGGATATCACAAACACATGCAATCCCAAATATAATTGAAGTTATAATCAACTTCTTCAACATGTTAAGATATAAAATGTGAGTTTGTAATTATTTTATTAAAAATTATTGTTCAAAATAATTGTATTATATAATTTCTCTCTCTCTCTCTCTCTATCTTTCTCTCTCTTTACTATGTGTTGCTATTATTTATTTTTATTAAAATAATAATTTTCAAGCTTTGTTGTTATTTTGTAGAAGTTCGGCAATAGATAATAATGAATATTGTTTTATTGAATTAATTGAAAATTTAATTGGTTATAAAGATAATTAAAAAAATTAAAAGTAGATGCTACCCCGATTGATTATAAGCTGTTAAATTGGTTAATAATTGAGATTTTATTATCAATGAGAAAATTGTTGATAAAAATAATTCTTATAAGAATTTTTTTACATAGTTATAATATTAAATACTTGCATAAATATTTTTTATTTGAGATTTTACTATGAAGGAATTTTTAATTTGTAAATAATTAAGATTAGAGGCTATAAAAAATATAAAGAAAAGACAAATAAAATAGAATAAAAACCTTAATTATGAGATTTGAGAATAAGCTTAGTCATTTTATTTTTTTATCTTCTTATAAATTTATGTATTTTTGTGAGTATCAAATTATGCATGGTTTTATAATATCACTATCTCTTCTCTTATAAAGCTTCAATCATTAAAAAAAATTAGTTTAAAATTTAATATATTTCTTTGTTTTTTACTACTTTTATATTTCTATTTACCCATATTATTTCAAAATTTTCTTTTTAATTAAAATAATAGAATTAAAAATCAATATTTTAATAATTTCTTTAATTGATGAATTCTCACTCAATTTAAAAAAAAAAAGCTTAATACATTCAATATATTTTATTATAAATATTTATATAATATGTAAATATAAAAAATTTTTAATACTGTATATTTATACACATAATACTATATTTTTATATACTAATTATATTAATATATTTTTTATGTTGTAATTATTTATATTAATATAAGTATAATTATGCTAATTACATTAAAATATAAATTAATTTTTTTATTTAAAATAATATAAAATATCATCAATAGCAATGTAGTGCCAACAAATATTTTTGCTTGTACTGACTTAAAGAAATATATAAACAAGCTTCATAGTATTTCTTTTATGCTTAAGTGTAATTGACTTAATTTTTATGGTAGATATTGTTACCATTTGTCATTGTTTGATGTACAGTACCCTTAAACAAAGAAATAAAGTAATATTTAATTGGACTTTGAAAAAAAAAGAAAAATTGAAAAAAAAATATAAATTTACCATATTTATAAATTATTTATCAAAATACTATATTTTTATTAATTTATAATTAGTTTATTATAAAATTATAAATTTTACATAATTTATAATAAGTTTATAATAAAATGATTAAAATAATTTTGATAAAAAAATAAAAATTTTAAAAATATGATGAAGAGTCCCATTTTCTCTATTTAATTTTGTTAAGAGGCTCTCATTTTTGGGACTCTATATTCAAATATAACCATTAATAATGACATTTCATTATCATCTTAAATAGTATTTTCTCAATTTCCTTTTAAGGGGATGTTTCTCAAAACTGTAGCTTTTCAGCTTATTGTGAATAAGTGATTTTTAGATTATAATCAGATTAAAAATAATCAGTTAAGCGTTTATATAAACTAGTTAATAATCAGCTGATAATCAGTTAAGTGTTTCTGTAAAATCAGCTTATAATAAATTTTTAATTGCAGAAACTGTCAAAATGACCAAACTGTCCCTGAGTTTATTTATTGTATAAAAATAATTTTTTAAATGTCAATTCAAAATTTATTTTGCAATAATAATAATAATAATAAAATTTATTTAATAATAATAATAATAATATTGGTGTTATTAATAAATTATATAAATAAAAAACTACCATGTAAATATTACCAAATTAATTAAAATCATAAAAATATTAATTAAATCCTAAAAATAAAAGAATTTTGATGGGAACTAAAGTGTATAGGGTGAGCAAATTTGAAATATTAAAGATTAGGTAGGGATAGTATGGTCTTTTACTTGGTCAAAACTGCTTAAAAAATAAGTGCTTAAAAAAAAGTAGCAAAATCTAACTTTTAAAAAACTGATTAAAATCAGATTATAATCTACTATTTAAGTTTTCAGAAACACTTAAATAAACAACTTATAATCTAAAAACTGCTTATAATCAGTTTTGACCAGCTTTTAAGTTTTGAGAAACACACTCTAAGTATCTATTTTTACTATTTCACTAATATTAAAAAAATTATTTATTAGCATTATATTTTATTAAAATATCCTTTCATAAATAATGGAGAAATATTTAATAAGTAAGTGGTTAAAACTTAACAAGTAAGGATATTATTGAAATGAAATGAATAATTATATCTTATTTTTCTAAATAGACATTTATTTAGAATCAATTTTTTTTTTCTTAAATTGACACTTAAAAAGAAATGAAGAGAGCATTAAAAAAGCTTAATATATTCATTTTCCCTTAAATTTAATAGTTTTAATTATTTTATGTCAATTTGCCATTTAAATTGGTATTTTTTTTATAACAATTTAACCATTCGTTTAACCGGTTAAGAGAGAGCTCATACACGTGAAGTGAACGCATCTAACATGGCTTACACTTCATCATCCTAACAGATGAAAGCCATGCAATACAAGGCCATCCACCTCAGATGCTCATTGATAATACTTGAAAATCCCTAACCCCAGCTAACGAAATCTATTAACTGGGGGTAAGAATTTCTGGGTATAATCAATCTTTAATCTTTGTTAATGCATACCAAATTTTGATCTTATTTGATTAATAGCATCAATCTTTATTCTTTGTTAATGCAGATAAAAATGGTGAACAAATAGTATATTTTTACACTATCCAGTAGAATAAATTAAAAATATGGTTTTTCAATTGCAAAACTAGAAAACCCACAAAAAAAAAGTAATGAAATTTCAGATCAAAACTTCTTTTAATCAACTGTAGTTTATTATTAGCATCTCAAATTGTGAAACCATATAGGTAGAAGAAAGCTAATTTCACAGAGAATCAAAAATCAGAGCAGTAACCATTACGCTCCAAATCTTGATTTTCTCCTATCTCTTTATTTACATGATTATCTTCATCCTCCTCGTCATAATCTTGATTTTCTCTGCTTTCGATTTCAGAATTTTGTTTGATAGCATCTTCTTCTTCTTTTTTATATTATATATTTAGATAAACACTACAAAAATGTACTAGATTATCGACGAAAAAATCCGATAAAAATATCAATTCATGAGTCAGATTAGTATCTCAGTTTATGAAGAAAATTATAATCGGATAAACTACATTTTTAAAGAATTTTTCATATTCACATGACTTGTATAGATCTACACATGAGATCTAAGTCCAATTATCAAGTATGGGATAAACAATTTATTATCCAATGCTTTTGCCATTATTATAATACATATCAAGCAAAATAAAGCAACTCTCTAAATCCATGGAAGCGACTAATTGATGAGGGGTAAAAATATCTAAACTGTTTAATTAATAGACCTTATCTATCCAATTAAATGAAAAAAAAATTTGTTTAAATTATCTTATATGGATTAAAACTGTATAAATAAATCTCAGCTCATGTGAAAAGATAGATCGAAAGTTCAATCAAGAATATATTTTATATATGAGAATACAATCTAAACATTCAATTATTCAAATATATATGCTTTTAATGTTACCTTCTAGATTGCCAACATGCTTGCGATTTCATTAAGTCTCAAATATTTCAAAATATATGAGAACAGCATAACAAAGGAATTACTAGAAAATGTCAACTTTTTTTTTAAAGTTATGAATTTGATCCAACATATATTATAGCATCAATATTCTTATATAGTTTTAAGCAAAGTAATTAACCAACACTACTTTAATTAACCTCTTCTCAGACAAGGAGAGATGGTGGGTGAAGATTTCCAGTGGGATTGGGTCCTGATGGTGCTTTATGAATTGTTCTTTTGACCACCCGTGTCTCAGATTTCTTCAAATCCCACAAAAACAAATTAAACAAAATAAATAAACAATTACTAAAATTAATCAAATTTATGAACTATATCACAAAATAAATAATGTTATGTACAGCAAATTTTAGTCTAATTACTCACCTTAGAAGCTAACATATGTCTGGTGCTGGGAGAGCTCCTTTTTGGTTGTGCATTTCTCAGCTTGGAATCAACTACAATAATCATAAAACTTAAACAATGAGTTCCCTTGTAAATTCTTTTCATTTTTTTTTTCTAACTATCAGAAAAATTCTAGAAATATTGGACTTTTATCAATTTAATTCAAACTTATAATTTTTTATTAATTAAACACCACTGAAATTAATTTCTTTTATAGCAATTCTATATTCAGCATAGGCTAGAAAGTTGTCAATACTAATAAAAAATTATAAGTTTGCATTAAACCGATAAAACTCCATATTTTTTGAAAATATTTTTGATGGTTAACCCCTTTTTGTTTTTCTAACTTCGTATCAAATCCAAATAGCCAAAACCCTTGGCAAACTGCTAATTTAAAATTTATAATCTTCTTCAATTAAAATTAGAGAATGAATTTAATATAATACATAAAAGATAACCTCTAGTATCAATTGGCAAAACATATAGAAATTGCAGAAATGTATAGGTTGCCTTGCCTGGTTCTGGAGCTTGAACCCTTATTCCAAGAGAGCAACATTGAGAAGCTATGAAGAGCGCTGCAAATAGGAAAAATGCTACAATAATATTCTGCTTTCTCGACATTTTCAGGCATGAAATTTTTTTGTGGATGAGAATTACAATTTATAAACTGATTCATTTGAAAAATCAATGATTGCAAAGTTTGAATTCTTGAATCCTAATTCAAAAGGGTGTCTGGGAATCCAATGCCTTTCTACAGATTTTATGTTTATGAGGCTAGAAATGTCGATTTCTTGTTATTATAGGTTGACTTTTTACAATTTGTTGGTTAATCATTTGTAACTATATAATAAACTCATCATTTCTATTGTTCTCCGAGTGCCCAACCGAAAGATAATAAATAAAATTGGAATTCCAAGTGTTTAGCGAAAAAAAAAATCTTATATCAAAAAGAGGTAGAGTTAATGAGGATATATTAGTAGAAAGAACTCGTAAACTCAATAACTTAAAATTTTATGTTAGAGTGTGGTGTTAGACCCACGAAATATATTCTCTCACTAGGAATGTGAAGAAGAACTCCCAAATAATTGGGTTTTCCGATCTCAATAATTGATATGGAAAATTATCCGGCATACCAATTTTTTTTTAAATCCTTTTTTTTACTAGGTTTTTTTTTTTGTCATTTCACATATATATATATATATATATTATTTTACTTATTTACCATATTTTTACAATTTATCATAAAAATACAATTTTTTTTTCAATTTGTTCTTTTAGATGGTTCATCTCCCCTCATCTTCTCTCTTCCTCATCTTTCCTGCAAAAAAATCCTAAATCCTCTATGTTTTCATATTTTTGGTTTGGGATTTTGCAATTAGAGAACTATGGGAACACCGTTGAAAGTAATTTTGGTTTGATTTGATTGCGATTTAGGTTATAATCACAATCTTTCCAATACTATTGAAGGTTACACCATAGATGAAGGAGAAGAAATACTTAAGGAGTTTGAGGTCATCAGTTTGATTAACTGATAAGCTTTCATTGAAGATAACATAATTGTCTTTTAAAATGTCTTTTTTTATTTTTTATATTTTTCTTTGATATTAATTTTACAATAATGAGTGGTCTGATTGTTTTTTTATAAACAATTAGTTAGGATATTAAAGAATATGGTTGAATTAGGAATATTATTGATGAATGCTAATGTATGATTTATTAGGAGTTGCATGCTGTAAGAAATAATTTTGTTCAATTAATCCAATTTTAGTATAGTACAGTTTTTATGAAATATGTTTGTATAATAAATTTAATTTAAACTTATTATAAACTCTATATAACCTTATTATAAGTAATTAGAAATTCAAATTTTTTAATAGAATATGTTTATATAATAAACTTGATTTAAACTTATTATAAGAAAATCAAAGTTCAAAATTTTTTAATGAAATATGTTTATATATTAAACTAAATTTGTTATAAACTAAATATAAACTTTTTATAAACTGAATATAAATTTATTATGAACTAAATTTAAATTTAATATAAACTCTTTGTAAGTAATTCTATTTTTAATATTAGATCAGCACTAAAATAGAATATACAAGAAGGTAAAAATTTTAAATTATTATATTAAATTTTCAAAATAAAAAATTACAATTAAATTATTAACAATGTTGAAAAGTTGAATTGACTTTTTCATTTTTAATGTTGGATCCGTATTAAAAATAGAATATAGAAGAAAATAAAAAAATTTAAATTATTCTATTAAATTTTCAAAATAAAAATTGCAATGGAATTATTATAAGTGTTAAAAAGTTGGATTGACTTTTTTTATTAGTTGTTTGCATTTTCTGATGGACTTTTATTGCTTTTTTGTATTTTTATGTTAATTAATTAAAAAAATTAGTATTTTGGTAACAGTTTTCACTGTAATAATGTACCGAATTATTAAAAAAAAATTTATCGGTAATTTTTATTTTTTTTGTAGGTAATAATATTTACTGACAGATTATCGACAAAAAAAATTTATCACCATATCTTTCACTGATAATCAAAAAGCCGAGGAAAAAAGCTATATGTCGATAAATTACCAACAGAAATATATATTGGCATTTTTTCAACAAAAACATAGTTGATAATATTTACAAATAGAAATATTTTTTCGTCGATAATATGATGGAGTATTACCGACATAAAATTTTATCGGTGATACCGATAAAAATATTTTCTATTGGTAATATCGGCAAAAATATTTTGTCGGTAATACCGAAAGAAAACATCTTCTGTCGGTGGCTCTAATATAATTTTCTTTCGGTATTACCGACAAAAAATCTTTTCTGTCAGTAACTTCGAGAGTTACAGACAAAAAAATTTATCGGTAACTCAAAAATTTTATCGTTATTGGCAACAAAAATTGCTGATAAAAATAATAATCTGTCGGTAAAAAATAAATTATTTTTGAATTTTAAAATATAATTATTTTTTTAATTTTTATAATATATAAATATATGTATAAATTTATATTAAAAAGAATAAAAATATAAAAATAAAATTTATATTTATTTAAATATTAAATATAATAAATATTCAAATATAAAATAGATAGACATAAAAATAATAAAATGTATATAATTATATGAAATTAAAATATAAAGTATATATAGAAAAAAATCAAAAATTAAGTAGCATGAGGTGGTGAAAGTAGAGGTGGAGGAGCACCATCATGCATAAACTGTAGTGATGGATCGAATGTCCCTCACATAAAATTGAACAGAAACTTATTAAGATGCTGCTGGATCAACCTCTGCACCTCGGTTTGCATCTGCGCCTGAATCCGAGATTAAACCTGGGCCTCCACTTCTATCTGCACCTGCTCCTAGATTGGCCACTGAACAGTTCGATCAAGCTACGCCAACTTCTCATTCAATTGCATGATCTCCTCCCATAAAATAGATGAACTAGTAGAAGAAGAAGAAGAAGTTATGCTAATATACCGTGAGCTAAGTCCATATAACTTCTTCTTCTTCTCTCCACCCACAGTAGATCTGAATAAGTTATCATCATTAAAAGGCTTGTCGAACTGAGAGGCCTCCTCTCTAGAAGCAATAAAAAGATCCTATGTAATATAAAAAAGATTATTAACTTTATATTTTAAATTTTAAATTTTTAATATTTAAAAAATTATAAAATTACTTACATTTACATCCTGTGATCGACGATCTACATATATATATATATATATATATATTAAATTATGTACATGGATATATTAATTTTTTTACTAATTTAATTTATATAATATATGGTATATGTGACAAATAAATTAAATAATATAAAATAACTTAGTAGCAATTTATAGTAAAAAATTAAATTATAGTAATATAATATTTTATTTTTATTAATATAAAATTATATTATTTATCTTCATAAAGATATTAATTTTAATATATCTTTTGTGAAAATATATAAAAGATGAATGAAAAATAAAACTGAAATAAATTAGTTGAATTTATTAGACTTATTTAAATCATGGCTTAATTTAAATTTGAGTTTAAATTTAACTATTTTATAATAAAATGAACTTAAACCTTTTAGAGTTTGACTAAGTTCGATTATATCACTAAATATTTTTAGTTAATTTTAAGAGCATGTATCAAATAATTTAAATTAATTAACATTATCAATTTTTATATTTATCGATAATGATAAATTAGACATTCCTATTTGCAATGAATTTTTTTTTATTCTCATATGTATATATAATCAATGTAATAAAGTTTGTAATGATTTGTCAATCTTGCAAGATATTATAATGAACGGTTTTTTTTTTTTAAGATTATTCTTTAGTAGTTGAGCCAAAAGTTTAAGAGCAACTGTGTATCTAAATGATTAAACTAAAATAATCTCTAATTAATTGATATGCACAGCCAGTGATATAATAAATGATTTTTTTATTATTACCGAGGTAGAACCTAAAAATTATATCATGTGGAATATATGGCTTTTTTTTTGTTTTATTTCTATAACTGAGAATCTAATCATATCTCTCGGCATAATAGGTTTGTCTAATTATATATTTACTTTTGAAAAAAAAAAGAAAAAAGAAAAAGAAAAAGAAAGCCAAAAACAAGACACCTTTAATCAATTATATGCAAAAATATGAATGTTTTCAAAATTGAACCAGATTAGTTAGTCGAAATAGTTTAACTCAGAATGGGAGATTTATTCGATTTAAAAATACAAAAAAAATAGATTTACAAAAATTTGTCAAAAGTCGGACTGAACTAGTTCAAATTAGATTGAAATATTTTCTAATTTTTAAGTATTTTTTAAAAAAATTTGAGAAAAAACTTCAGATTTATTTTTATATACATTAGATTTAATATGTGATATTTTTGAATTGATGAAGGATATTTTTATTATTTTTAAAATTTTATTTTAAAATTTTTATGATTTTTAGATTTTTTATTAATATATATAAATAAAAAATCATAATATTATTATATTATTGAACTCGAGTCAATTTGATCAAACCGATTGAACTATAAATTAATCATTACTATGGTTCAATACTCGGTCTGATTTTAAAAATATTAAAAAATATTTGGCAGCCAGATTTTTTAAACTTTTCCTTTTTTTTCAATTTTGATTAAAGAAAAATAGTGTAAAATGAAAGAAATAAATTCATATAATTGACTTCAATTACCTTAGAATTAAAGATTAATTACTGTAGTTATGTACTGCTGCCTCTCTTGGTGCATTTATAAATAATTATAAATTTATTATTTGCAACCTACTCTTTGAAGAGTATAAATTCTTATATTATTAATGAGATTTGAAGTAATTAACATCTTAGTTAATTAGCTTCAAAAAAAAAAAAACACACACACACACACACACATTAGTTGATTGCATTAACTCTAAGGTAATGTTTGGTTTGAGGTAGAAATATGAATGTGAATGGGTTATTCTCATTCCCACTGTTTGGTTAGATAAAATAAGGAGGGTATTAAGGTTAGGAAAAAGAATAAATCATTCTCTCTAACTTCCCCCCTTTAATTAATTTTGATTCATGACTAGAATAAAAAATTAAAAAGATGGTCCTCTCTTTGAAGAAAATAAAATACAAAATTAAATCAATTCTATTAATGGATTATCTTCATCAATCTCCAAAAGTAGGTATGTATTTCTTAATTATATATTATTTCTTTAAATTTCATGGATTTGGACTGAGTTAATTTGATATGGGTTGGTATACTTGAATCTTTATGATTTTATATATTTTTGTTTTAGATTGTATGAGCTTTGTTGGTGAAGAATATAACAAAATATTTAACAAACGATTATTACTGTGGTGATCAAAATTGATTGACAAAATATAGATTTTGTTACTGTATTTCGCATGAGTTTTATTAACTCAGTTTTTGCATCTTCTCTTCACGATAACTCTGTTGGCATATCCAACCTTGTGTACATGCCCAATTGGGTTAATTCTATAGGATCAACCACAGAATTCCTTCGTTATTGATAATTACATTGATTTCTATAGGGTATAAATCAAATGATGGGTAAGACAAATTATTTTATATTTCACAAAAAAATATGTCAAGATTGTTTACACCTAACAGAAAAGAAATAAAATGAAATTCAATGAAATAGACAAAATTCACAACTAAAAATTAAAAACGAACCAAACCCAATAAACTAGGGCAAAAATTCTTTGAAAATAAGAAAAGAGGCAAATAAAAATAGAAAAATTAATGGGGATGGGGATCTTTAAATCCAGGGGAAGAAGAAAAAAGCTACATATAGAGGTGCAAAAGTAGTTAAATTTGGGAGAGATGATTAAGGAAACTGTTAGCAAAGAGTTCATGGTATTGCAGGATATACATAATTTCTATTGATTATGATTATGGTCCTATTATAATCCAAATAGCTTCAAAGGAAATAGGATTTCAATTTCAAACTAAATCAAATAAAAAAAATAAATAGCCATTTCTATTTCAATTTTATTTTCAAAATTTAAATCAAACGCCACTTAAAATGTAAATTTTCAGAGTAATTAAAATTCTATAAAAATTATAATTCAACATTAAATTTCTTATATATTTTAAAAATCAAATTATTATATGAATAAATTAATTTTTTTAAAAAATTAAATGTATTAAATTTTATAAAAATCACAATAAGGTCGGATTATTGATAAATTAAAAAATTTGTAGTAATTGAAAATAATGATACTATTAAGTTTATAAATATAGACTATTATAGAACGAAAAACAAATGGGCATTTGGTCTAGTGGTATGATTCTCGCTTAGGGTGCGAGAGGTCCCGAGTTCAATTCTCGGAATGCCCCCACTTTCTCTCATTTTGTTTGGGTCTTTTTTCCGTTGAAAATATGTCAGTGTGTCCATGAAATTTTTCAGGGTTAATTAATTATAAATGTGCATACAATTTACAACTACTCTTTTTTATACTCTCCCTTGCCTGGCTTTCCAATTTTTATTCTATTATTTTATTTTTAAAAATAAAATTTGATAATTACTGTATTCTCGATTTTTTAATATAAAGTTATAACTTCCTAAATCCGGATATTAAAGATTGTTGGCACATTCTTTTAGTTTTATCTTTAAATTTCTTTTGCTTTACATTACTTTTTTTTAAAATATGTTAAAAAATTTATTTTCTCATAACATAAAAAATTTATTTTTTTTGAATAATAAAAAATATTGAACTCTATATGGCACTTCATAGAGATTGAAAAGATTTTTAAATTTTTAATATATATTAATATCTAAAATGCAATTACACAATCAAATTCAAGGCAAGATAAAAAAAAAAGACATAAAATTCTTAGGCTCGCTTTGGACAAATGAAAATAATTTATTAATAGAGCAACAAATTTACAAAATTATGCCTGTATGAAGATACAACAAGCACTAAAATAAAAACAGAGAGTAACAATTAAGGGTAAAGTCAATATTTTTTTTAAAAAAAAAAATTATCCTCCTTTCTTGAAGTTGTGATTTTTTTTTTTTAGTAATAGAGTAATATCATTAAACCAAGAGAAACCATTTAGAAGGCATGAGCTCAAAATTCACTCAAACCAGAAGCATTCAAACTTTCTAAGCCACAATGAAGATGGAAAATCAAAACGAACAAAAGAGATAATCTAAATCTAGCATATCTAAAAATAAAACAATCAAAAAAACACACTAAAAATATAAATAAACTAAAAGAAAGGTAGATCATCTAGGACCCTCGGCAGCCGGAAGGCCACCGGCAAGCATAGATGTAGATCTAGGAAATCAAAGAGAAACCATCAAGTTAGAAAATTAGAAGGAGAAAGAGAAGACACATTCTTGAAAAATAAGAATATAAACTCAATATATTTTGAAGTTTCAACTTTGCCTATTCTATATGGAACACTTTAATAAATTCAATTGAATAAAATAATTAATGTCATTACATATTTCAAAATATTATTTTAATTTTTACTCAATTAATTATGTCATAACTATATATATATATATATATATAGATAGTTATAATAATATAAAGCATTATATATATATAACAAGAAATGGAAAAGAATAACAAATTCAATATATTCAAGGGGCATCAATGCTAAGAAGACGCACTTTATATTGAAATCTTGGATAAATATGCAAAGCCACCAAAATTATTATATACCCAATTACCCTTTTAAGAGAAAAAAAAATTGGAATTGGTTGATCACAATTCAAAGATGAAGTCAAAAAAAGAGCATTAAAGAAACACCGAGAGCCATGATTTTGCCATGCTTTGTGTATGGCTAGCATGTGATATTACCAAAACCATTTCATTTTCAATAAGCTACTAAGGAATAAAGTCATTCATTCCTTTAAAACCAACTCTACAAATATAGGGTACAAACATTTAAATATATATATATTAATAAACTTTTTTATTTATAAATTTAAGGGATAAGAAAAAATATTAGTTATAAAAAATAAGATAAACTATTCTTATGTTAGTTATAAAAAATAAGATAAAATAGTCTTATGAAAAAGTTATTTTAAGTGATAAGTAAAAGAAATATTTTATTCTCTCATTTTGGAAAAAAAAATACATATAGAATAAATTCCTTATTGTTAAGTATTGCAATTCTCAGAAAGAATTTAAATATATTACCATTAAAATTAATTGTACATTTCTATTTTATCATCATACTTACATGGTGAATACTTTAAATTATAGTTATTATTATGCATTTCTTTTCAAAATAAGTCATATTTCTTTTTAAATCTATGGATAAGAATAAATATGATATTCTATCAAATAAATAAATATATTTAGATTACATTTCTAAATCATTACATTTCAAGATGAAAAACTCTTATTATTTGGATTCTTAAATTTGTTACATCATAAAATAGATACTCAATTACTATTTTTTTTCTTCAAAATATAATCAAGAGGATAAACTTTACCAAATTAAAATATAATATATACATATATTATTATACTAAATTTTATATTTGTCTACTCTTAAATTAATATGTAAATATATTATATCACTAGAGTACTTTCCCAACTCAAAATAATAGGTACATTTTTTTATTTTAAATTAATTATTTTTATCAAAAATATAAATTTATATATATATTTCTTATTATACCTTTATTTAATATAAAATATATTTGTTAAATATTTTTTAAATAATTAATATTAAATATGGATATAATAGATATTGAACATATTAAATAAATTATTAAAATAATAAGTAAATTATAATTTTTTTTGAACAATCAAATAAATTATGATTTGAAACAAATAAAAATAAATATATTTAATAGTTTGAGATGCACATATGACTTATGTATTAAGAGGGTGTTTAATTTAGCTTAAAAGCTGATTAAACTAGCTTATAAAATTTAAATTTAAATTAATATTTTTATTTAAATAATTTTATGAATTTATGCACTTAACTTATAAGCTAAAAAGAAAAAAAATTAAAAATCTACTTATTATTTTAGTATTTATAAGTACTTGATTTATAAATTAGTTTAACAAAGTAATTTACTATATTATTTTTATTTATTTTAATATACACCCTATAATTTTATATCATATTTAGTTATTTTAACAATAAATATGCTTATAAATTATTTTTTGCTAAACATATTATATATTTATGAGCCACTTATAAGCACTCAAAATAAATATATAATTATTTAAAATTTTAAATATTTATAACCCATATTAAACTAATTTTTGTCAACTATATAAATATTTAGTGCTTATAATCCAATTTTTATAAATTATGCCAAACACCCTCTTAACAATCTTTAATTCCAATTCTTTGCACTATGGGTGGTAGACATCTAAATTCCACTGAAAGAAATATTTATTTACTTTACATTTCATCAAACGTTGAAGACAGCCCTAAATAATAATAAAAAGAAAAAAACTAATGATAATAATAATACTGTTTAAGAAGGTGTGTATTGGAAGAGTAGAGATTTTGTGCCCACTTAATATTTATTGGTGGAAATTAAGATGATGATGATGGTGATGATGATGATTATTATTATTATTATTATTATTATTAATGTACCCACTTAATATTTATTGGTGGAAATTAAGATGATGATGATGATGATGATGATTATTATTATTATTATTATCTGGAATAATTATATGCTACAACCGTTGTAGCAATAAATGCCTACAACGGACCAATGAAATTCATACACGTTTATTAAATGCCTACAACGGACCAATGAAATGAATCATTTAATAAACGTGTATGAATTTCATTGGTCCGTTGTAGGCATTTATTGCTACAACGGTTGTAGCATATAATTATTCTATTATCTGTCAATGTTCCTTACCCATTATGGAAAACCATAGAATATGGCTAATTATTGTTGGAATATAATTTTGAACCATACAATTTTTATTTTTCAACTTTATGTCTATAGCTTATTTGTTTATTTTTCATTTAAAATTTATTTATAATGTTTTAATTGACTGGGCCATGATTAATGTCTATTTTTTATTCTAAAAATAATATATATGTAAAAAGGTTGATTAGATAATTAATTGACTAAAAGCAATAATTTAAGAAAATTTCATAATTTCTTTTTTACATTTTATAAAACTTTATTGCTTATGATCATTTACTAAATAAATTAGTTCATAAATCCGCATATCCCGCCTTTTGTTATCTTTCTTAACAAAAGGAGGGATAAAAACATACTTTTAATTAATTTTTGTACAATATAAAAAATGTAAAAATTATATAAATATAAAATTATTGTATATTTATATAAATTATTATTATTATTATTATTATAAAATTTTAAATTAGTCTTGAGTCTTGCCAATATCTTTATTTTTATATACTAATATAAAAATTTAAATTATCAATTACGGTATGTTCAATGAATGGGGAAAAAAAGAATTGTGTGATAATTTAATAAAAAAAATTACTTTCTAATATATTATTTTACTTAATTTTAATTTTTTAATTATTATATTTATTTTTAATTTATATAATTTAATCAAATAAATTTATTATGTAAAAAATTATTTTTTAAAATTTTCATGGTAATAATTGCCTAATATTTATTTTTAATTATTTTTAAATATATAGAAGTATATAAAAATTTAAAAAATATTTAAATAAAGATAAATCAAATTTCAAAACATATATGTCATAAAATTTTGTTGCATACCATTCATTTACTAAATAAACTTGATAACTAATTAATTAGCATAATTGATATGTAAATTTATTTTAAATTGTTAATTAAAGTTTGATAAGATTTCAAGGCATATATATATATGACTGCTTTTGGTTTGTCATATGATTACTATTACCAACTAGTCCATAATGACAATTAATATCATTAAAAATATATTTAAAATGCAATGTTAATTAAATTTACTTAACTATTTTTCGTATTTAACCTAATCAATAGTTTTAATTTTTGGATACATAACAAGGGTAGGATTCGAAGTATCTCATTCTTCCTATCTATTTATAAATGTCTATTTGTGAAATAAATATAGAAATGAAAGTTAGTATCCTATTTGGATTTGGATTTAATAAAAAAATCTTATTTGGATTTATATTTAATATATTTTTAGTTTATCAGTTTATAATTTATAATGATTATAATATCAATATATGCTATTCAAATCTAATTATAAGTAGAATTTGTTGTCATATATTGTCTAGGATTGATTTTTTTTTTAGCTCGACTCCCAAAATACGTTTTTATGGAGATCGAACTCATGCCCTCTCAATTGAGAATAATAACAGATGGCCAGCTGAGCTACTCCAACTGATTATCTAGGATTGACTTCTCTTCTCCTATATTTGTACTAAATAAATAGAATTTGTGATTTAAATATAAATTAAAAAACTTATAATATTTTAACAAAACACAATAATTTCATCTAAAAAATTAAAAAATAATAATTATTAGTAAAATTTGAGATATAATTAATTAATAATTTTTAAGGAATGTTAATATAAATAATTAGGATCTATAAAAAATATATAAAATAATTAGGAAAAATGAATATGATTTTTAAAGGAATTAAAAAAGAGACATTGATGTGGTAATTGATGTGAGCCCAAATTTTAGAAGAAACTAAAAAAAAAAAAAAATCTTGAAAAAAAATATTATTATGCATAAAATATAAATTAATTAAAAAATTCTGAAAAAGGAAGAAGGAATCCAAATTGGACCCACACTTGTATAAGATCCCTCGGATTTAAGAGCGAGCAACAGAACGCAGAATTCAATTCGGCTATCTCCTCTATAAATACCAAAATATGAAAATCAGAAACCAAAGATTTTATTATCATACAACACACAGATACCCTCTCTAATAGTCTTTCCCTCCCTCCTTGCGTTCTCTCTCTGTATCTGTGTTGTGTTTTTGTAATCAGTAGCTGTAATCAATGGCTTCTTCTCAAGGGAGTCTCCTCCTCCAAAAGCAGCTCAAAGGTCAACAACCCATTACCAAACCAAAACCAACCAAAAATTCTGGTTTTTATGATTTGGGTTTTTAGTTTATTTATCAAAGTTTTGATTTTGATTGGTTTTTTATTTTGTTGATTTTGCAGAACTCTGCAAGAACCCAGTTGATGGATTCTCTGCTGGTTTGGTCAAAGAGTCCAATTTGTTTGAATGGAGTGTTTCAATTTTGGGACCCCCTGATACCTTATAGTGAGCATTCCAATTCCATATTTCTTTAACAGATATTTGTTATTTTCTATTTAAAGTTTTGGTTTTTAAGTTTTTTTACTTTATTGGATGCTTTCTTTAATTTTGTCTGTGAGTTGAGTCGGTTTAATTGTGTGAGATTGTCTGATTTTAATGCCAAGTTCTAACGTATTTCGTGTATATGTTTGTTTGGATGTTCTTGTTATTTGTTTAATCATAGAGTTTTAATATGGCTTATAAGTTTTAATGCCAAGAACCCAGTTGATGGATTCTCTGCTGGTAGTGCTGATGTAATATTGATGTGATTAATAGCTGGTTATTGATTACCTTACTGGGATTTTTTATCATACGTGAAACTACCAATGCATTTATTCCATTCCGGTTTCATTGTTTTTTTTTTGGTGTCTGCGTTTGGTTATAATCTAGTGATAGGCTGATATAACAGCGCATATACATTCATATAAATACATAAAACACATGTTTTATATGTTGAATAACGATATTGAGAGCTTTCGTGTATTGTGAATTTTGTTTGCCTTATTAGAGAGGATTATAAAGCAGGAAATTATGTTGTTTGCTAACAATCAATATTCTGCTTGCAGTGAAGGGGGTTTCTTCAATGCCATCATGAGCTTTCCACAGAACTATCCAGTCAGTCCTCCAGCTGTGAGGTTCACATCAGAGATGTGGCATCCAAATGGTGAATACTCTGATTTTTAACTTTCCTATTACAATTATATATAACAATTTGTGGCGCATTTACAATGCATGTATATTTGAGATGAGCTAACTGCTACAGTGTTTGATGCCTTTGCACAGTTTACCCTGATGGAAAGGTTTGCATATCAATTCTTCATCCACCTGGTGATGACCCAAATGGCTATGAGCTTGCCCTCGAGCGCTGGAGTCCAGTCCACACAGTATGTGATGCTATTATGTTTTGTTGCTGCATGTATTCTAAATATTTCCCTTCATAACATATCAATTGCAATTATTTATCCTGCTTGTTTTTTTGCCTATTAACAATGTTTGTCTGTGATCATTGTGAATGCTAAAAGCTGCACTGTGAATATGATTGCCTTTTGATCTTTCTGGGTTTGTGAAATAGTTGATGCTTAACATTTGGAGAGACATTCATTTTTCAATGAGGATGTGTGCCAGAAGAGCATATGGCAACTCTTTTGCATTAATGCATGTTTTTAATCAACTTTCTGGTATGAACATTCGATGATCATTCTGATTGGCAGCCCATCTTGATGATAGGCAACTGGAAGGATAGAAACTTGAAATGACTGCAAGATTGAATTGCACAGCAGCTCTTAGGAGCTTAATTTGAGCCAAATATTCAGGAGCTTAATATATCATTATGATGTTGATTTTGTATTACGAACTCAATTCAACAATTGAGACAGCCAAACAAAAGAAATTGATGGCTGAGGAGATATGTATATATATATCTGCCTCCTATGATTTGCATATGAGAGGAAATTAGAAAGGGACTATTTCATAACCATGCATGAGGTTTATTTCGGATGTTGCATTATATGTCGTAGAAGCACGGCTTTTATCTGATCCTGACAAGATAATAACTGTTAAAAATTTTCTATTAAACTAAGGTTCTATTGATTTCAATCGCCATGGATATTTCTGTAAATATTTGCACTATGCTTTTTTGGCCTCTTTTGTTCCTCATTTGCTTTTTGATCTTTTGCTTCTTCTTTTTTTTCCTTTTTACTAAAAATCATAGTAAATTTTATTTGATTGTAATTTGCAGGTCGAAACCATTGTTTTGAGCATCATCTCAATGCTTTCTAGTCCTAACGATGAGTCTCCTGCAAACGTTGATGCTGCGGCAAGTCTACAACATAACTTATTTTAGTTAAAGATTTCTTTCTATATTTACTTTTCGCATGTTCCTGTATCAGGAATCAGGATTAGGAACTAATTGGGGGATTAAATATATAAATTATAATGATGATGGAGAAATTCTATTTTTCTGCGACATATTTAACACTTCTGTATTACATATCTGCAGATACAATGGAGAGAAAGCAAGGAGGAGTTCCGGAAAACGGTGAGTCGATGCGTGAGAAAATCACAAGAAATGCTATGATCCAATGAACTTCTGCATTGCTTGCTGATGAACATCTTTAACTAAAGAGAAGTAGCGGTGATCTTCAAACCTTATACTGAATCATGTAACATTTTATGAAAGCTTTTGATTAATCCATTATATCCTTTATCCTTTTTGCTCATCTTTAAGAGAGAATTACCATTATTAGTGTGAACTTGGATTATCCTGAACAGTTGCTTAAAATTTTTAAAAGTTTTATTTTCTTAAAATGAGTTAGAATAATAGTATTCTTTAATTTTTCATACTTGAGCTTCAGAATGATGCTATGTTATGTGCATGGTTACCTTTCCTTCTCAAGATTTTTTTTCCATTTAATACTGTACTTATATTTTAACTCTTAACTCAAATCTAATTTTATTTTCATATTTGAATATGATTACAAAGAATAACCAAAATATTCTGGCCAATTTGGTTCAATTGATTTTGCAGTTTACAGAAATTATTTGTTAAGTTTGGATTAATGATCAAAGTAATAAATTGTTACTAAAATATTCTTTTATATGATATAAGGTTGAATATCATTTTTCAAATCTATTTATAAATTTATAATTGTATTTATTTGATAAAGTTGAAATGGAAACTAAACCTATTTTGCTTAATTTTTTTTAGTTAGTAATTATTATTAAACTCAAGTCTGATATGCCTTTCCATCAATCACTTCTCAATAAAATCAGGAATGTATTTCTGACCTAATGGTTATAATTATATAATAAATTTTTAAAATTAAAATATAACAAAAGAGTGAATTTCAAAATATTTAAAATAATTATGTTTTTTTCTACCATGCTTAGCTCTATTAAACCAGGTCAAATTTAAAATTTTATTTTACTAATTGATTTAGAATAGTTTGATTTAGGCATATGGCCACGGCTCAGGGCCTGTTTGGTTTAGCTGTTCATAGCAGCTGGTAGCTGATAGCGGTTGCTGATAGCTGGTAGCTGATTCGGATTAGTGTTCGGTAAAAATACAATAGTTGTTGCAGTTTGAATGTAAAATTATCAATAAGCATATCATTATCTAATAAATATTAATTTTTATTTTATTTTAATAGGGTTAATATAGTCTTAATATGAATCAGCTATCTGATATAAAAAAGCTCCGAGTAGGAGCTTATTGAAACAGCAGCTGTTTGGAATTCCTAACAACTATCAGCTGCTGTTTTAAAATTTTACCAAACATCAAATTTTACCAAACAGCTGCTGTTTGGGGTTCAAACCTCTATCAGCTGCATTAAACAGCTAAACCAAACACCCCCTTAGTTTCAGAACTAAACTAAAATTTAACGGATCAAAATTGAAACCATGCCAAATTGAAACCTAAATTATAATACATAATTTGGTTCACATTCACGTAAATTACAAAATTGTTAAACCATAGACTCTAAATAGAAACGTTAATCGATGATTCGAATCAATCAATTTGAACTGACAATTCAAACCGCTAGCTTATAAAAATATGCATATTCTTATTTATTACTTCAATATATATAAATTAAAAATATTTACTATACACTAATCTATCTTAATTTTTTCTACACTTTCTAATATTATCTACAATGTATATTATTTAATTTACTCTCTAATACTCTACATAATCTATACTTTTTCAATATTTTCTTTATTTCAAAAAAATTATTTCAATATACATAATTTCGGTGGATGTGCTTAATTACTGAATTCAAATTTTTTTTTTTGAGGAGTAGAAAATTAAATTCATTAAACCAAATAAATATTACAGTGAGCCTTTATAAAAAGGTTTAGGGGACTCATGTCTGTACTTGGTCTACACTGATAGCAGGATAAACATACAATCTAAATTATCCTCTGTAATTATCATAGCCATCCCAACACAGAGCATGGAAAGGAAGAAGCATATCAAGTTATACTCATGCTATATAAGACAAACCTCCCTGCAACCAAGAGAAGGCCAAATAAAGGACAATAAAATAGCAAAATAAGTAGTAGATAATTATCAAGGCTAGATACAAGACAAGAAATTGGTCGAATTATACATAATAATAGATAAATCTACTTAACATCTTCACTGTAGTGGATAACATCGGGCATCGAAATCGGTGTTCATAAAACTTTGAAAATAAAAAAGAAAGAAAAATATATCTTTCTTCTAGTAACTTCTATGAACAATACTTGAAAATACGTGGAAAGGTTCATAATCTTGAAATCAAAGGAGATTAAGAACATCTACCAGTAATTTCCCATTTAACAAAAAAAAAAATCATCTTGCTACTGTAACTTGTTAATGAGAGGCTAAAAATTTCATCAACACCAAAAAATTAAACATTCTCTTCAAAAAAAATGTTAAATTACTTTTTCACCAATAATATATATAGTGTGTCAATAATTACATCAATAATTATATAAAAAAGAGAGGTGGGTCACAATAGATACTTTTAAATACCAAGTTTTTCCTTAGATAGAATTTTTCTAGACATATAATTACTAGCACAAAATATCACCACAACTATATCAAAAATAGCTATTAAATAATTAATAAAAAGAATACTAAATTTAAAGAAATTATGCCAATTTTGCTTACGTTCTCGGACACTATCAAAATAATATTACTAATTTTAAATAAGAAATATAAAAGAGAGAGAAGAGAAAAAATAAAATTTATAAATAATTAGGCTTATTTTGGATATTTTTGTTAAGGGGGGAGGGGTCCCTATTTATAGCCTTAAGAGCCCCTCCCCATATCTCATATTTTTTAATGTGGGATAGAAATATAACCACAATATAATAAATCTCCATTTTAGCTATTTTTCTATTTGCAATCTGTAAGTCTTCTCTCAAAAAAAATTATTTTAGTAGTATCTCCAATTACGCTGTGAAGTATTCATCTTCAATTTCTCAAAACATTGATCAAGTTCAAATAATGGTTGAACTTGACAGCTGTCACTACCTTTGTTATCAGTGGTCTGAATTTTCTGAAGTAATATTTTACATTTCTCCAGAATCTCACGTACAAAATGATATTGAATATTAATGTGCTTCATCCTTGCATAATAAATTTGGTTCTTTGCTAAATGAATAGCGCTTTGACTATCACAGTGCACTTTGATGTACTTTTGTCTAATTTTTAATTCACCAAGCAACCCATGAAGTCAAATTACTTCTTTAACAACCTCTGATATTGTCATGTACTCTGCTTCTGTAGTGGATAAGGTAACTGTTGACTGTAACGTAGACTTCCAACTAACCGGCCCCTTAGCAAGTATAAACACATAATTAGTAGTTGATCGAAATTTATCTAAGTCATCAACATAGTTGGAATCACAGTATCCAACTACACATTGACCATCTTTCTCATCCCGCTCAAATATTAACCTAATATTTACGGTGTTTAGAATATACAGTAGAATCCATTTCACAACTTGTCAGTGTTCCTTACCAAGATCATGCATATACCTGCTCCCAACTCCAACTGTTTGTGAAATGTTCGGCCTTATACACACCATAGCATACATCAAGCTACCAATTGTATTTGCATATGGAACCTTAGACATGTATTTCTGTTCCACTTCATTTTTAGGAGATGAAGATGAGTTAAGCTTCATATGAGGTGCAAGCGGTTTACTTACAGATTTTGACTTTTTATTTAGTCCAAAATGTTGTAGTACCTTCTTCATATAATGTTTCTGATTCAAACAAAGCTTCCCTCTCTTCCTATCTCTTCATATCTCTATGCCTAAAATTTTCTTTACTTCTCCCAAGTCTTTCATTTCAAACTTCTAATTTAGCTGAGCCTTCAACTTCTCAATTTTTCCTTGATTCTTTGAAGCTATTAGTATATCATCAATGTACAGGAGAAGATATGTAAAAGATTCATCTTGTAGCTTGCATAGATACACACAGTGATTATATTTATTTTTTGTGTACTTCTGCCTTACCATAAAATTGTCAAATCGTTTGTATTACTGTCTCAGAGATTATTTCAATTGGTACAATGATTTTTTCAATTTGCATACCCAGTTTTCTTCTCCGGCAACCTTGAACCCTTCTAGTTAAGTCATATAGATTTTTTCTTCTAAGTCTCCATATAGAAATACAATTTTTATATCAAGTTGAACAAATTCTAAATCCAATTATGCTACCAAGGCCAATAAAATTTTAATGGAGGAATATTTTACAACTCGAGAAAATACTTCATTATAATCAATTTTCTCCATCTTAGCATAGTCTTTAGCTACTAACCTTGCCTTGTAGCGAACATCGTTCTAGTCAGAAAATCCTTCTTTCTTTGAATATATTCATTTGCATCCAATTACTTTCTTTCCCTTTGGTAGATTAGCTAACTTCCATGTCTGATTCTTTCCAAGAAAATGCATTTCATCATCCACGGCCTTTTTTCCCTTTTCCTTTTCTGAACTTTGGACAACTTCACTATAAGTGTTAGGAATGTCATCATTTGCAATTAGGGATGCATAAGTCACCATATCATCAAATCAAGCAGGTTTGTAAATATCTCGCCGTAGCCTACTTGTTGCAATAGATTCTTGTTACTATGAGGGTTTTTGGGTTAGAACATCTTCTTCATCTGACTCCACCACCTCTACCAAAAGAGTGTCTTCATCTATTTTACTTATAGCTGGGTCAACAATTCTTCTTTCAAACTTCATATGCTGCGGAGTATCATCTGTTTGCTGAATAATTTCATTTGTTATCTTTTTCAACATAGTAGATTCATCAAAGATAACATCTATGTTAAAGATTATCTTCTTTGGTTCTGGACACCAAAGGCGAAATCTCTTTACACTAGTGGTGATCCCTATAAAGAGCACTTTTTTTTCCCTCGAATCTAATTTTGATTCCTTAACATGATAGTATACAGTGAAACTAAATACACATAAAGAATCATAGTTAGTAGCAGACTTTCCAAAACACATATCCAAAAGTGTTTTACCACTAATAGTAGCTGATGGTAAGCGATTAATGAGATGACATGCATATGTAACAGCCTCAGCCCAAAATTGTTTGCCCAACCCAGCATTGGATAACATACACCAAACTTTTTTTACTAATGCCTGGTTCATGCATTCTGCCACCCCATTCTGTTGTGGTGTATCTCTAATTGTGAAGTATCTAACAATATCTTCATCTTGGCAGAATTTAAAAAATGGATTACTTTTATACTCTCCACCATTATCTGTGCGGAGACATTTGACTTTTTTGTCCGTTTGAGTTTCCATCATCTTTTTTCATATGAGAAAAACTCTCAACACTTCATTCTTTGTCTTCATAGTATACACTCATACTCTCAGAGAGAAGTCATTAATAAATATTACAAAGTAGTGCTTTCCTCCTACTGAAGCTGTCTTGAAAGGACTCCACACATTTGAGTGAACATAGTCTAAAATACCCTTGGTATCATGGATTGTAGTACCAAACTTCACTCTAGTCTGCTTGCATTTGACACAATACTCACAGAAATCTAACTTTTGAGGTTGCAATCTTTTCAATAATCCTTGATCTGATAACAGTTTCAAGGATTTATCGCCAGCATGTCCCAAGCAATATATGTCATAATCTGATTGCTTTCAACTCCTGATCATTACTGAAAGCTACTGCTGCTGCCTTAATAATTGCATTACCCCGATAGACTATGTTCACTCCACACATTTGAGTGAACATAGTCTAAAATACCTTTGGTATCATGGATTGTAGTACCAAACTTCACTCTAGTCTGCTTGCATTTGACATAATACTCACAGAAATCTAACTTTTGAGGTTGCAATCTTTTCAATAGTCCTTGATCTGATAACAGTTTCAAGGATTTTATCGTCAGCATGTCCCAAGCAATATATGTCATAATCTGATTGCTTTCAACTCCTGATCATTACTGAAAGCTACTGCTGCTGCCTCAATAATTGCATTACCCCGATAGTAATACAAGTTATTGGCCTTTCTTAATCTTTTTATTATTACCAGTGCACCGGAGATGATTTTTATTACTCCATATGCTGCATTTACAATGAAACCCTTTGATTCTAGGACTCCCATAGAGATGATATTCATTTTCAAACTCAGTACATATTGAACATTTGACAGTGTTCTGATTGATCCATCATGATTCTTCAATCGGATTGAATCAATCCCTTTAATTATATATGGATCGTCATTTACTGTGTAAACAGTTACTCCTTCTAGTTCTCTAAAGTCAAAGAACTAATCCCGATTGGGACACATATGATGACTATAACTAGAATAAAGTAGCCACATACTAGAAGAACTTGTTGATGACACAACAACTAATGAAAGGTTTGAGTATTCATCATCACACTCAACTACATTTGAATTTACGATAACTTTTCCTTTATCAGATTTGCTTTTATTACTCATCTTGAGACAATTTATTTTTTAATGTTCTTTCTTCCGGCAAAAGACACATTCATCTTTAGCTGGTCTGAATTTCGATCTCCCCTTTTTTTTCTCTCTTCTTGCTTTGAGAGCGACCTCTCACAATCAATGCTTCTGCTGCTCCACTTGAACTTTCTTTTTTGTCTTTCTTTTGTAGTTCGTAACTGTATAATGCAACAATTACTTCAGAGAGAGTCACTTCAGCCTTCCCATGGAGTAAAGTTATTTTAAAAAAATTTAAACTCCTTTGGAAGGGATCCCAACAGTATTAAAGTCAAATCTTTATCTTTGAAAGTCACACCCAAATTCATCAAATTAGCTACCAGCTGATTAAAATTGGTAATGTGCTCATTCATAGTGGTACCAAGAACACAAGTGAAGTGAAATAATCTCTTCATCATATGAAGCTTGTTCTGACTGCTTTTCTTTAAAAAAAATTCCTCTAATGCCTTCCATAATTTACTTGTGAAAACTTTCTTAGAGAACGCATACTTCTATTCTCTAGAAAGGCACGGTCGAATTATACCACAAGCCATATGACTGATGGCTTTCTAATTTTTTTTATTAATGTCTTATGGTTTATCTTCTTCAATGGCAATGTCTAGACCTTACTGAAAGAGAGCGTCTATAACTTTACTTTGCCACATACCAAAATGACTCATACCATAAAAAAATTTCTACTATAAATCTAGCATTTGAAACAGCAGTCCTTGACCAAATTGACGAAGTTGATGCTGTCTCCTTTATAGCTAATAATTTTCTTGAGTCATCTGTCATATCTCCTTCAAAAATTATTTAATAATTAACAAATGCAGAATACAAATAATCCAAAAAAATCTTTTCTGACGTGAAAGATCAGACTAGGCTACAATCACAAAGCATACTCAGAAAATCTTATCTCTTATACCAATTGTTGTGTAAATTGGATTAATTTTTTACCAATAATATATATAGTGTGTGAATAATTGTACCAATAATTATATCGAAAAAAATTTCAGAAAAGAGAGGTGGGTCACAATGGACACTCTTAAATATCAAGTCTTTCCTTAGACAAAATTTTTCTAGACATATAATCACTAGCACAAAATATCACAATAACTATACTAAAAATAGCTATTAAATAATTAATAAAAATAACAATAAATTTAACGAAATTTGATCAATTTTATCTATATTTTTAGACACTATTAAAATAATATTACTAATTTAATATATATATATATATATAAAATAAATCTTATAAATAATTGAACTTATTTAGAATAATTTTATTGAGAATAGAGTCTCTATTTATAATTTTAGAAATCTTTTTTCACATTCTATGTTTTTTAATATGAATAGAAATTTAGTCATAATATAATAAAAACTCTCCATTAAAGTCAAGGTGAGATCTTGACAAAATAGACCTAAAAGAGGCCAAGATAAAAAGGAAAAGAAAGAAAGGAAGATAAAGACGAAATCAGCTAAAAATTAAGAAAAAAACCACATAAAAAAAAAAAAAAAGCTGCCGCCGGATTTCAATGACTACTCAACGTATGAACAAATTAAAAGCCATGTGCTTTTCATTATTCATTGAATCAATCCAACGTATATGAATTATTGCGACCCGGATTTTAATCTTCTTTTTCTTGCCTACAAAATCAAATATAAACTACCATAATTTATCCCAACATAAGTTTACAAATATTTTAAATTCTAATTTCTTTATCAATAAATTTAATAAATAAATAAATAAATTATTTATTAATAAATATTAATATAATACAATCTATTATGATTTATAGTTGCTGGCATTAAAAAAATATCTATTGATAAAATGAATTTTATTAAAATAAAAATACTAAGATAATTATCTAAATATATTATGATGGATAGAATTTATAATTAAAAAAAAATAAAAATAATTTCTATTGAGAATAAAATAAGAAAATACATTAAAATGATTTGAACATAAGAAATAAAAATATAATAATGGTATGAGTTTGTCAGAAAAATTTAATATTTATGATAAATATAATTAGAAGACGAATAAAAATGATTTAAAATTAATTTATAACCCTACATATCATAGAAGATGTAATTTAAACTCGAAAAGAGCTAGCGTTGGAACTTATTTGAACTTAATTAAATTTAAAATAGTAGCATTGCATTTGAATGTTCAACATTTTTTCTTTCAAAATAAATAAAAACTATCTTATGCAAATTAGATTAATTTCAGCAACAAAATAATAATAATAATAATAATTAGCCCTATATTAAAATAAATGGAAGAAGATTATAACAAAAATTAAAGTAAAAGCTATTGAAATTATTTGATGAACAAGTGCAGTGAAAGAGAAAGGAAAGGAAACCAAAGAAAAAGAAAGACGAAAATAGAAAAAAAAGGTAAAGAGGAAACTGATAAAGTTGGGGTTCCATTTCTAAAGAGCAAAGAGGAAAGTTCATATTAAAAAGACTGCCTCACAAATTGAAATTAATTCACACTTCTGCACAGGAAATAGATTAGCAGAAATCTAGATAGAGAAACAAACTCTTTACCTAACCATTGCATAAACATTATGCCAATCCCACTCTCAAGTCATAGCGCGTGAGTGTCATTGCCGATTCAAATGTTTGTGATACTCGACACTGAGGCCAAGAGCTTGCTAATTAATGGAACAGGCTGCCTACTGGGGACTATCTCGACTGAAGACTATCAAACATATTAAAATAGATAAACTAGTAGGGTGTAGGGACTAGATCTAAGAGGATGTTTGTTTTGGCTTATGATATGGCCAAACAGGCTTATAATTTTTAAATAAAAAAATATATACCCTTTATAATTTTTTTTAAAATTTTATTTTTTTCTTAAAAATATTTTAATAATTTTATTATAAATTAATAATAAATCCATTATAAATGATATATAATTTATAAACTCGTAATAAATTTATGTTAAATTTATTGTGATTTTTTTATAAACTAATAAAAATAAGGTATATTAATAAATATTTTATAAATTTTGGTATTTTGGTAAATATTTTATAAATATAGTAAATTTAAAATTATTTTTATTATTTTTATGTTTTTATAAAAAAAAATTTAAATTTAAATTGATGTATTTATTTAGATAATTTTATTAATTTATAAGTTCAACTTAATTAATAAGCTAATAAAAAATAAGTTGAAAGGCACCGATTTATTATTTTAATATTTATAAGTACTTAATTTATAAATTAATTTAATTTTTAATAAATATTATTAATAATATAATTTTATATATTTTTTAATTATTTTAAAAATAAATGTGCTTATTAATTTTTTTATTAAACATATTAAATATTTATAAATTATTTATAAACAGTTAAAATAAATATATAATTGCTTGAAATTTTAAATATTTAAATATATTTATAATTTTTTATTAAATATATTAGATATTTATTAATTACTTATAAATATTTAAAATAAATATATAATTATTTAAAATTTTAAATATTTATAAATTTATATTAGTTTATAAGCACTTAATATTTATAAGCTAAATATTATAAGGTAAACTAAATACTCTTTAAATTAATATAAAAATAAAAAGTTATTGAATGATTTTTTTGATTTTATATATATTTTTTAAAAATATAGTATATTATAATTATTCAAAGTAAAAAATATATATATAACTGATCCCGTTAATTTATATTAAGATTAAATTGAGTTAGGTCGAAATAATAAATTAAAATCATAAAAGCCGAAAGCCATAAATGTGTCTAAACATGAATGATGGAAGTGCGTGAGAACAGTATTAGTAGTTACCAATGGATAAAAAAGAAAAGCAAACCCAGAAAAACAGCAGCAATTTTTATTCTGAAATTATAAAAAAGAAATTAAAAAAATATATTTTTTGAAATTAGAAATTAAAAAAAATTAAAATTAAAAAATCTTAACTTTATACGGTTAAGCCTTTGCTCACTCTCTCTAGACAAAAACACTCAAAACCAGAAAAAAGAAAAAACACATTCTTTTTTATTTTTTCATCTCATCTTCCAAAGCTCAAGCTTTCTTTCTTTCTTTTCACACCTTCCTTCGTATTTCCTGCCTCCAACCTTTTCCCTTTCTTTTCTTTTCTTTTCTTTTCTCTCAATCACAAATTCCTTATGAAACTCTTGCTATGTCCCGTGTCTTCAACTCTTATACTTTTATTCCTTTCATGACTCCTCTTTTCTTTCTTCTTCTTCTTCTTCACCTCATCAATTCTTTTACTTCCATCAAAGTCAAGGATCATGCGGTCTCCACAGCCCCTCCGTAACGGCGAGACTCCGTCGCCTCACCCTCGGATTCCCACTCCCCACTTTCACTCTACTCTTTCCGTACAAAAGCTTAAACGATTCAACTCACTGATTCTAGTCTTCCGACTCGCTACTTTTTGCTTTTCTCTTGCCTCTGCTGTTTTTACGCTTACTAACACTAGGGGATCCGATTCCCCTAATTGGTACGATTTCGACGCTTTCAGGTATCAAATAATTTGCAAACTACATTTTCTCTACTTTTGGAAATTCTTTATAAAATTCCTTTTCTGTACCTGTTTGGTTGCTGAGAAAGTTTGTCTCAACTTCTATGTTTCAAATTTTAAAAAATTGTAAAATTTTTTGGTTCCCGCTATTGTCATTTTCAATTTTATATCATAAAGCTACAAATTAGTTTGTCAAACAATTAATAATCAATTATATAATATATATATATATATATATATTAAAAAATGTTATTTTCTTTCATATTCCTTCATTTTCTCAGCATTCAAACGAAACTTCTTTTCAATTTCACTAAAACAAAAAAATTGACTCTGCAGATACGTTTTCGCTGCAAATGTAATCGTCACTCTTTACTCTCTCTTCGAAATGGTAGCCTCCGTTTGGGAAATAACCAGAGGCGCCACTCTTTTCCCTGAAGTCATCCAAGTGTGGTTCGATTTCAGCCATGACCAGGTCAAATACACACATCAATCAAACAATTTAAATTTAAATTCCATAATCTGAAAAAGCTTTTTAATGGCGTGTTTTTTGTTTAATTCGTGTAGGTGTTCGCGTACCTGCTATTGTCGGCGGACTCGGCGGGGACGGCGCTGGCTAGGACAATGAAAGGCGGGGACACGTGTACGGCTAACAATGCGTTCTGTGTGCAATCATATATAGCGATCGCGTTAGGATTCGCCGGGTTTCTGTTTTTAGGGTTATCTTCTTTGCTTTCGGGTTTTCGGGTTGTCTGCTTCATAATCAACGGCTCTCGTTTTCATCTTTAAATTAAAAAATTAGACAGAGAATGGGAATAATTTTAGTGTGCGACAGAGACAGAGAGATTTTTTTTTTCGAAAATTTTACTTTTTTACTGTGTGAAAATGCTGAGTTGTGAGCTTGGGACTGATACGGATTGACTGTGTTGTGGTTGTTTTTTGTTTTGTGGCATTTGTGCTTGTACTTTAGGACTGTGTAAATGGGGTTTCTGTATTCTCTGTGTATTATTTTTGCTAACGAAATTAATTAGCTTGAAGTTTTACAATTTGAAAAATCACTCAATTTTCGTTTTGAAGGATTATATGCTCAAGAGTTTTTCTATCATTCCTTTCATAGGAAAAAAAAACAATAATAAAAGGCGTTTCAGTGAAAATTGTTCTATTTCAGCAATTTTATCCCTGTTGGTAAAAACAATAATAAAGAAGGCAGAAAAGCATTAGAAGTGTTATGAGCATAATTACTGCTATAACAATTCGGAGGCAAATGGGCCAAAGCACTAGCAAAAGTAACCAATTGCCTGAATGTCAAAAGCACCCCATCATCAAAAGGACGCGCAAGTTCTCTTGTCATTGCCACTTCAAAATTTTCATGTTTAATATAATTGCATTTATTTGCTAATATCCCATTTTACTGAAGCCCAAATGATAATCCTATCTCATCCAATATCGAAATAGTAATAAAAATGAATTTGTTTATATCATATAATAATATTAATTATCAAATTAATTGCAATGAAATCATAAGAACGTTGATCATAATGCAGAAAGATTTTTCGGGTCTCACCCAACATTATGCCACCTCCCCAGCCGCAATTAGAGTTCTTAATAAACTAATTACTTCAACAAATTTGATTTTGAAGATAACTATAAACTATTCAAACAAACGATGATGAAAATAATGTCCATTAAAACGAAGCTACAGAATATTTTCAGAAAAAAAAAAAGCTAACAAAATTGACATGGTGTAAGAATCATTTAGCCTCTTTATCTGAGAAACCTCTGTTTCAGTTGCCTTCATATTTTGGGTCAGCCATCACATAATGGTAAGCTATCACCAGAACAAATATAAAAATGCCAAGAAAATTGGCAAAAAATCCCAGGTCTTGATCATCAAACATCTGCAAGAGCAGAAACAAATTTCAGATAGATCAGTACCAAACCCTAAATAATCTCAAAGTTTATCTTTGTTGGTGTACTTATGCATACAGGATAACGGCCTAGGGCAGAACACAAACTTAATACGTTCTCTTTAGTATTCAGTTCTATTCTTCCTTGGTTGTAATGTTTTTACATCAAGAGAGCAGTAAAAGGAACAATCAATTAATAAAAAGATTTTCTCCTAAGTTGCAATCAATTTTACTCAAGACCATATTGCAACTTCTTTAAGATGACTACATTTCATGCACATCTCACACATTTATAACAATCAAGATGGGCACCAAGTAATATGAAGAAAGCTAATTAATAAAACAAAACAACTCAAAATAAACTGTGAAATGTACAAAAGGTACACCAAACACAGCCATCGTGTCTGCTTAAATTCAGACACTCGAGTATGTTTTCCTTTTAATCCAGTTCCATCAATTTTACAAGAACCTATTCAATTTGCTTATCATGACAAATATCTGAAAATTAGAGATATGCTTAGAATGACAGGAATTTCAGATTCCTTGAGGTTCCTATGATAGGCTCTCCAATATTAAATCTAAATTTCATCAACTCAAAGTAAGTTTCCCAATATTTTAACATAGCAAGTCCTTCGTGAAGATCAAAATTTAAGAAGAATGGAATTTTCTTCTACTCAAGAATATGACCACAGAAAGCAACAGTAGAACTAAATCAGAAGTATTATTTTATTATACTATGGCACTATGAGATGTAGATTCGATAAATTATGCCTAGGTCTGTGAGATATCTCAGGATGATGGTGTATGAAAAAGAACAAGAAAAAAGGAGGAAAAAAACTTCCTGCAGATATAATTTCCATTCTTTAAGTAGTTGAAGCCTATTGTCTCCCTCAAAGTACAAGAGAGCCAAGTTCAAATCCTAGCAACCCCTCCCCTCTAAAAGTTTTTAATATACCAAAAAGCATGAATTGCTATTCCAATCACACAACACAAGTAACTTAATCCAGAGAAATAATATCTAGTCATGGTTTTTAGGCACAAATAAATGGCAATGGTTGTTCCAATACCTGTAATCAATTCAATTGCCTAGGTACAAACATACCACAAATATCGACATTTTAAGTGTCTGAGACCCAAGATATTCCTAGTTTCCTACCCACCTCCAAGGGAATTCAAAAACTGTAAAAGCAGAAAATGCAGCATCCCTGTATATTTGAGAACCTCTTCCTAAAATAAACCCTTGACAACCCCCATTCAAGTATCCTAGACAACCATAATGAAATTCAAAGGAATGCCACTGATACATGAGAAAACAACAAATGCATAACCTTCAAACTTCAAGAACCTATGCATCATCTAATCTACCATTTTCAACCAAGACATTGTCATTAATGCACTCATTTCCAACCAAAAACATTACCCTGAAACATAAAAATGAGCATTCATCAGCAAAAGACTGAAAACATCCATAAAAAAAATATAACAAAACCAAGGTATCTGCGATCGCAGTGGGATTCGAACCCACGACCTTTAGATCCGGAGTCTAACGCGATATCCACTCCGCTATGCGATCCTGTATGTTCATCCAATTTACATTTTCACTTTTCAATTGGCATTTCAAAACGAGTCAAATCATGCAAAGACAAAACCACTAAGAACCATGAACCCCCAAAATAACATATAAAACACAATAAAATTCGTTTGAAAACCACCAAAATAAAATCACAAAAATGCAAAATAGATCCCTAATCAAACTATTCGCTATTAAACTACAACAAATCTCTATCTCAAATACTATATAGATGAAGATAGAAAGATCATGAAATATACCTTTTCGTCGATTTGAAGCGATGAGGGGCAAATCAATGACTTAGATCTCTATTAACCGGTTAGACACAGTCTCCGTCTCTGTCTGTCTGTCTCTCTCGATCGATCGATCTCGACGTTGATGTTTTTGTACGAACAGGCGGCTTTTCTGAGAGCTCGAGGTGTCTACCTTAAAGAAGTGGACTGGATCCAATCCATGACCTAGAATAGATCAGGACCCTGGACTGGATCCAGCATTGATGAGTTCGGCCCCTCAAATGTAGTTTCTTCTTGGGAAATTTACAAAAAAAATCTTGAAAAGCAAAAAAAAAAAAAATATATATATATATATATAATTTGTAAATTATGGTATATTTTTAATATATTTAGTGTGTATCAAGCATATTTTTAATATATGTCATAAAAAATTATTTTTGTAATTAATTTTCTTTAATTTCTTTTATGTAAGTATTTTAATTTTTCAATGTCAATATTAAATTTTATCATTTTTCCATTTGTTGTAATATTCAGATTTCATTTTAAAATTTTAATAACCTTTCGCAATAAGATAAAATTAAATAATTAAAACAGTTTATCAATATTAAAACTTAACTTTTTACTGTAAAAATTTGAATGTATTTTAAAATAACTATTAAAATTTTGGAGGAAGTAATAATAATAATAATAACAACAACAAAAATGTAAATAATTGAGGAAAAATATGTAAAAACTTTATTTTAAGTATTAAAACATGTAAAAAGATTAGAAAGAAATAAGTTAGCGTGTGGCTGCTTGGATTCGAACCGCGGTCTCCAGGGCTACAATGTGGAATTCTTACCACTAAACTACAAGCACTGACAGAAATTAAAAGTAAAGCAAAACTTATTCTAAAACTAATACTCCCTCCGTATCATTTAAATAGAAAAAATTTCCTTTTTTGATATATCTTTTATATAGAAAATATGTCATTTTAGGTAAATTTTGGAGAGTGAAATGAAATAAAATACCATTTATACCCTTGTCTTAAAAGTAGGTTTTGAGGGATATTTTTTTAAGGGTATTTAAGTAAATAGAGATGAAAAAAGTGAAATTTTCTTAATTTTCATGTCAATTTTACTTTTTCTATGTAAATAATACAGGGAGTATCATTTAACTATCCTCTTACAGTGCAATCACCAAGAAGGGTATATTTGGCATTCAGTTTAAATTTGTTTTTTTTAAATGTATTTTTATTTATTTTTATTAAAATAATTATTTCTTATAAATTATGAAAAAAAAAACTAAAAATATATAATAGTTTTTTTTATTTAATTATGATCTGTCAAGTCTTGCACTTTTCAACTTCTTATAAATTATCTAATTAAAATGCCAAATGACCAACAAAAGACACGAGAAAATGTGATTAGAAAGATAATATAATATAATATAGCAAAGTTTACTATAAATTAACTTCATTAAAAAAGAGATATGAAAGTTAATGTACAGTAAATTTATCTAATTTTTATGTCTATTTAAGTGTACATGTGTGAAATGATTAAATATTTATAATTATATTTGAAGTATAAAATTTTAAAATTATAAAAAAATATGACGATCTTAAATTTTCATTTAAATGGATTCGTAGGACTTATGTATTTTATATTATTTTTTAATTATAACAGTTGCATAGATGAGCATGCGATTATAAATTAATTCTACAATTTTTTTTAAATAATTAGAAGTCCTTAATAGTTGCTTGGGAATACATTAAAAAAGTGTCACTTTTTTAGACCATCCGTAAAGCATATAAAGCATTTAAGAAAACTTAAAGAATCAATCAAAATTATGAGGGGAGATTTATATTACTTTTTGTTGCACAAAAATCTCATAAAAATTAAGTATTTGATTAATAATATTATTTTTATCTATAAATAATTTAGATATAATAAAATATTAGATCTATTAAATTTTATTAACCAGTTGATAAAATATTTTATTTAAAAAAATAAAAAAATTTATTTCACTAAAAAAAGAGATTGAAGAATCTATATGTCAAATACAACTATATTTTTAATTTAAAATATAATAAAATAATAAATATATATTATAATGATAATTTATGTATTGTTTAAATTTTTTTTGTAAATTTATATTATAATTAAATAAATTAATTATTTTAATATATTTTTTAAATATTTTATTATATCTTTTAAATATAATAATATAATATTTTTTAATAAAATATAATTTTAATTATATATATATATGTAAAATATATTTTTAATAATTAATTTTTTTAATATTTTACCAAACGCACTGATAATGTCTTAAGAGAATATTTTATTTTACTAAAAATACAAAAAATAGTGAAATGAAGTGTTATGAAAAATTAGGTGCAAATTAATGAATAAAGTCAAAAAGGGTTGTTGAGGCTAATGAAGTCATTAATGATTATGAAATGACACCAAGTTTTCTAAGACTAATGATCTTTGATATGTGACACCAATAATGAAAACATGAATAGGTGAATCAACAACTGTGATTGATAATTTAAATGGTTCATTATGGGTTTTTTATGTGATTTTTAATATTTTTTTATTGGATTGAACTACTTATTATTTTTCTTTTGGCAAAAAAAAAAAAATAAACTACTATTATTTTTCATATATTGTGTTACTAAATTATTAATCTATTGATGATGCTTGAATTAGAAAAAACTATTTTTTTAATTTAATGTTAAATTAATTTGAAATAATTCATAAATGTTGTATTTTAAATATTGATTAGAAAATGGTGATTTTTTTGTTTTTTTTTTGTTTTTTGCATTTTCCATGCATTATACATTCATAGTAATTGCATATGTTGCTTATCTCAGTAAATATAATAGAAGCAATAATATTTTTTTACAATTGAAAACAGTTTTTTTTCCCTGATAATAGAAATGAAAACTTTTTAATTTTATTTGCTGTTCTTTTTTTTTTTTTAAAATTGAGTGTTAGAAAAATAATAATTATTAACATTAACGCACTTAGTTATTAAAAAATTAAATTGTATTAATTTTAAAAATATTCATCAAATATTTTCACATTTAAATCTTTTAAATTTCATTATTTTCATCACCTATCAAATCACATTAATTAATCTTTTTATTAAAAAATATTATATGATATATTTACTATTAATATTTAATTTCAAATTAGTTTGATACATTCAATGAGAAAAAAATAATTTAAACAATTAACTGATTAATAAATATAATAAATTTATAAAATTATTTTATGAATTGGTTAATGGAACAGTACAAAATTATTATTCAACCATTGTTAGTGGAGAAAATTAAATAACAAACTAATTAAATAAATATATATATTTTATAATTTATAATTTATAATTATGGATTGATCCGAAAAAATTATAAAGCTTATTTTTAAAAAAAATATTAATACATATTATTATTAAATTAGTTTATTATTCTAATTAAAACTTTTAGTTGAAATCATAATTGTATCTTATAACGTGGTCAGTAAATAATTAAGCTAATTTTGAAGTTCCTTTTTGCAAAATTAGATAATTATGATAATTTTTCACCCTGTCTAATGGGAGGAAAATAATCCTTTAATGAGCGTTTGATTGTCAAAGTCAAACGCATGACGTGTTGGATCCGACGCGGAGGATAAGGTTTTACGTAGACCATCATAGACTGCCAAATGACAATTACCATTTCTGATTATAAAATTGAGCTGTACCTTACGTGGCATACGTTTTAATCAAAATAAAGTTTTGGATTGCGAGACGGCGTTGGTAATTAATAATCATATGTCTCGCAGGCCATCATTTATCCGTGGTCTCGTCCAATCCCAACGTTGACTGGCTTTTTTTAAAATATATATAAAAATTATAATTTTCAAACTTAATTTTTTATCCTAATTAGATATAATTTATTGAAAAATTATAATTTTCAAACTTAATTTTTTATATAATTAGATATAGATATTATTTTATTTATCATAATATTTTTCAGATAACTATTAATATTATAATTATCCATATATAGATAATATAAACTACTTTTTAATTAGTTTGATTATTAGTTATTTTTTAATTCGAATAAAGTTTAAATTATATTTTATAGTAAAATGATGAAATTTATAAATTTATATATAATATTAAAATAATTATCGCTGATATAATATTATATTACATGCCGCTATTACAATTTTTTTATACATTCTATTTTTTAATATTTTAAATTTATTTTTTATTTATTATATAATAAATATTTATTTAATATTAAATTAATATATAGATATTTAGTAAAAATATTTACATCGTGTGGGACCTATATTAGTAAAATATAATGTTTATATTCTAATTTTAAAAATCAAAATCTAATCAATAAAATGCTATTTAAATTTATTACCTTTTGAGGTAATATTGAAAATAATCTTATAATTAAAAAATCTAAGAAAAAATAACAGGGTATTTATTATGGATAAAAGCAAATTCCTATATTATAGGGTACAAATCCAATTATAATAGATCTAAAAAAAACTTACAGTAAGCTCTACCACATCTAATAATATCCGAAAAGAGTAAAAATCCAATTACGTAAACAAGCCTAATCCAGAATTATTAATACCAAAAAATGAGACACCGTTAGATCTTTAAGGTCTAACTGATCCACGGCTACAGTCCCTCTTATATATATATATATATGTTTTCTGCGAAGAGCCTTTTATAAATTATATCCTAAATTAAATGTAAAAAACAACTAAAACCCTTCTCTGCATCTAATCTGAGTTCAGAAAAAACGTGGTAACTTTCAGTTTAATATCAAATTTTTTTTGGGGTTAATTTTTAGTTTGTTTCTGGTGAGAAATAAGAAAATTGGTGTGATTGTGAGTGAGATTGAGATTTGAATTTTAAGAATCGGGGTGGGGTGTTTGGGGGTATAGTTTCGGTAATCCGAAGCTTTCTGTAACTTTTCGTTTTTCTTAAGTTTCTCTACTTCTTTTGTGGTAATTATTATTGTTGGGTATAGTTTGTTAATTTAGTGTTTTTTTTTTCCAATTTTGAATTTTGGGTTTTTTAAAATCAATCTGGTGCATTACAGTTTCTTATATAAAGCTCTGATTTTTGTTTTTTCAGTTCCATTTTTCATTGAGAAATTTAGATCATTCAAAGCGGAGGATTTTGGGTTTATTGGACTGGTTTTTAGGAATTGAACAAGAATGGCCAAGGAAGTTTCTAATGGGGATCATAATGCTGCATCAAAGCCACCGCCAACGCCATCACCTTTGAGATTTTCCAAGTTCTTTCAGGTACAGAAGAGATGATTCTGATGGATATTTAAATTCTAGTGATTTTACTTTTGAACTTTAGCTATTACGTTTCTTTTAGTCCTGTATGTTTTATGACCTGGATAAACTTTTTTGCCTTTGATGCAGTCCAATATGAGAATTTTGGTCACTGGAGGAGCTGGGTTTATTGGGTCTCACCTTGTGGACAAGTTAATGGAAAATGAAAAGAACGAGGTAAGCATTTTTTAATTTAAATTCTCTGCTACGTTTCTTTTTCATGGAATGGTTAATATATTCAAATTGTTATATATTTGTCCATTTATTTATTTTTAATAATGCACTTTTTCCAGCACGAAACAAATACATATTGTCACTGAAGGAAAAGCCAGAAAATCTACTAATGAATTGAAGTGAGCGTTTAACATTTTGAGAGTTTTTAACCTCTGTTTGGCATTCTACTTAGGTGATTGTTGTGGATAACTACTTCACTGGCTCAAAGGACAACCTAAAGAAATGGATTGGTCATCCAAGATTTGAAATCATTCGTCATGGTACAGCTGTTTTGTCTTAAATGTTTTGGTTTAGTTTGGTATGACAATTGAAGCTCAATGGTCCTAATGTAATTTAATTCATAAACCAATTATGTCATAGTGACGGGTGGTTTTATATATCAAATTTTTTCCCATTTATTTTTCACAGATGTCACTGAGCCCTTGCTGGTTGAGGTGGACCAAATTTACCACCTTGCTTGTCCTGCTTCTCCAATCTTCTACAAATACAATCCTGTAAAGGTATGCATGTCATCACGCACCTCTCTCTCCTGAAAATAATCCCTTGGAATGCTAATCAACTGCGAGTTCTACTAATATTGGCTTGAGCAGTAATTAGACCTATAACCATCCTTTCTTTTACAGACCATAAAGACAAATGTCATTGGTACATTAAACATGTTGGGGCTTGCCAAACGTGTTGGCGCAAGGTTTGAGACTGGTCTTCTATCTTCTTGATAATAGCCTTCTATTGGCACTTCTATGTTGCTAATGGTATAGTAGCTGAGAACAGGATTTTGCTCACATCAACTTCAGAGGTGTATGGAGATCCACTTGTTCATCCTCAGAATGAGAGCTACTGGGGAAATGTCAATCCAATTGGTATGTTTACTGTTCTGGGCAATGACTGATTGGATTCATGCAACTATGGGGTTAGGAAGATGATTTAGTTGACAGTCAATTTAAGTTCCGTTAGAATATGATTGCGGAAGCCATGTATGTCTAACGCAGCCGTTATTGTATGTTTTACCTGGAAAAACAGAACTCCCCTCTCATTGGTTGAAGATCCATTACATATTAAGTTTATGCTTTGAAACTCATGTGTTGAAGTTTTATTTAAATTCTACGCTTTTCAATGCTTTAATACAATATTCTGGGTATGAGATTTTTTCTACAGTTTGAATTGTAATATGTTATATACATATAAACATTACTTCTGATCTTCCTCTGCATTTCAATATATGGTAGACAATTCATATTCTTGCATTTGCAAACTTTTTTAGGAGTCAGGAGTTGCTATGATGAGGGAAAGCGAGTAGCTGAAACTTTAATGTTTGATTATCACAGACAGCATGGAATTGGTAAAATGGCTCCTTTTGATTTTCTTAACAAATGTAAAAAAAATGTGATTTTATTTCTATTCTTACCAAAATTTGATCCTCCAACAGAGATAAGAATTGCTAGAATTTTCAACACTTATGGACCCCGCATGAACATTGATGATGGGCGTGTTGTGAGCAATTTCATAGCCCAGGCACTCCGGTAAGTTGTTTAAAGTTCAGGTCCAAAGGTGATCTTTTGCGTAACTTTTGGCTGTTTTATTCTTGCCATGTTTCAACTTATTGTCACTTGATTTGTCAATAATTGCAGTAATGAGCCCTTGACTGTACAAGCACCAGGAACACAAACACGGAGTTTTTGTTATGTGTCTGACATGGTATTTTTAAGAATGAATTATCACATATAATAATGGTGGATAATGAAATTGAGTTATAATTGGGTGTTGATCGTAATTTGCCTCTTACATTTACATGGCAATTTTTGCAGGTAGATGGTCTTATTCGATTGATGGAAGGAGATAACACTGGGCCAATCAACATTGGAAATCCAGGTTATTATTCAAGCCCTCCAACATATCACTTGGAACTTAGCAATATAAATAAAAAACTTTTTTTTGCTGTTATTGATCTTAATTTTTTTATGTTTTTAGGTGAATTTACAATGCTTGAACTTGCCGAGACAGTGAAGGAGGTTAGCTTCCCTTCTGCAAACTCTCTGTCCTTCTAACTCAACCTCTTTTCATATATGAAGTAAAACATTGGTACTAAAATGCTTGCACGCATTGCAGCTTATCAATCCAGATGTAAAAATCACAATGGTGGAAAACACACCAGATGATCCCCGTCAAAGAAAGCCAGACATCACAAAAGCGAAGGAGTTGCTTGGATGGGAACCTAAGATCAAGCTGCGTGATGGGCTTCCACTCATGGAGGAGGATTTCCGATTGAGGCTTGGAGTACCCCAAAAGAAGTGAAGTGTATGCATGTAGCAAATTTGTCTTCATGGACTTTCCTTACTCCAAATCACCTATTTACCTCAAATATATTATGACAGTTACAATAAATGGATGATTGTGCTCTTATTATCATTGAAGTAGATATATTTTCATCTAAACTTTAGAACTCATTTCTGATGAGGCATTGGGATTTATATGGATTAAATCATGAGAGAACATTTTGATATAAAATGGATAAGTTCATAATCTATGTTTCTTCTTCCTTTTCTTTGCTGTTTTGTTTGGCTTCTGATCAAGCTTTGCACCTTAAACAGCCTATAACTATTCTTGGGTTGCCATGTATAGTTTTTCAAGCTTGCTCTGCCACAGAAATTTTAGTTTCAAGTTATCTAGCTGGGTGCTAACTAACCATGGCCACGGTTGATGGTGAACCGTGAATCGGACAGTAAACCAGTGATACTAAAAAAATTAGTTCCTAACCGGAATTGAACTATAATGGTCCAATTCAAGTTTATAATTTCTTCAACTGAAATCGAAATCAAAACTGTCAGTTTAGAACAGTCAAAAATAAAAAAATAAAAAAAATTAATATATATTAATATTGTATATACTATATATAGAATACAGGTTCATATATTATTTTTTTACATATATATAAAACATATAACTTTTAGTTTAAACTTAAAATTTAGAGTTAATTTTTGTAATTTTTTTCTTACACTTAAATTGTAGTATTAAATATTTAAAATTATATAGTTAAATACATATATTTATAATGAAAAATTATACTTGCAAAAATTTATCATTATTATTACAATTATTATTTATTATTTGTTATTTTTTAACAATTAATATTATTTAACTTAATTTATATTATTAAATTTATGAGTCATGTGTTTAATTTCATAAAAAATATTATCAATTATAGTTATTTTTATTAAAAAAATTAAATTAAAAAATTTAAATGAGTAAAAATTGAAAATTTCGAAACTGGTGGTAACTAAATATGCACCTATCAAAATTTAATTACCAGATAATTTGAAAATAAATAAAAATTTATTTATAATATAATTTTGAAAATCAAATACAAGAAAATAAAAAAAATAATAAATTTTTTACCAACTAATTAAATTAGTATTTTAAGGATAGGTCACATTGATTGTCATCAATAAAAAAAGGAATTCCCATCACCATAAGTGAAAATATTAACAAATCCTATTAATTGAAGAAAAATAAATATAATTTTAGAACAGTATTATATATTTATTATATTTTTCTTACAAAAAACTATATATTGTTAAATATATTTTTATTATCATATTTTAAAAAATAAAAAATAAAAACAAATGGAGCTTAAGTTCATAATATATGTTTTTTATGAGAGTTAAATTAAACATTTATGATAAGAATAGCTTATATAGATATTTATTATATTTTGTTAAATATATTTTTATTAACAAATTTGTAAAAAATAAAACTAATAAAAAATAAATTTACATGAACTTCAAACACTTTTTATAAGAATTATTAGTTATACAATATAATTAATAAGAATGTTATAGCGGTGTTGTACAGAGCCATCTTGGACATTTTAGGGGCCCCGAGCAGAAATTAAGATATGAATCCCTAAAAAACAGTGTCGGAGCGAAAATTTTAGATTTGAGGGGCCACCCAAAAATAAATATTTAGGACTTAAGGGCCTAAAAATAATAATGTAAAACTTGAGGGGCTCAAATTTTATTGTATGATGAACGTTTGAAAAAATGTAATGTTGATGATAGTGAGAATCAATCCCTACACCCTTTGATCATATACAACACGCTAGACCACAATAACAAATCAAAGTTTTGTTACTCCTTACATATATGTATATATATTTATAAATTTGAGGCTCTACCAAAATTAGGGGCCTCGAACGGTTGCTCATATTGCTCCCCCTTGAGCCGGGCATGGGTTGTACAAAACTAGGTTTATGTTTGTTTTTTATATAATATGATGAGACTTCTTATTTTTATAGATTTTTAAATTTTATTTTAAAAAATTATTATCAATGAAATTTTTTAACTATTAAATATATAATTTATTTTTATTTTTATAATTATTAAAATTTAATAAAATATCATTAAATTAAATAAAAATATTTTTTATATTTATAAATTATATTATACTATATATATTATGAGAAATATAATTTTCTAAACAGTATCATTAGTCATTTAAACTTCTATTACTTACAGCTAGAGTTCCAATTACACTTCTCTCACTCTCTGTATATGTACTGTTTCCTTCAATAGTCAATTCACTGATTAGAGTTAATTTCTGAAAAAAGAATAAAAAATTATAAACCTCTGTCTCTGTTCTATTCTGACTTCAGGAAAAAAGAGAATACAGTGGTAATTTTAATTTCTCAGTTTAATATTATATTTTTTTGTTTTGTCAAATGAGAATTTTCATGATTGTAAGTTGAGATTCAGATCTGGAATTTGAGAAATCGGTGTAGTATGGCGGGGTATGATTTCGGTGATTTGAAGCTTTCTTTAACTTTTCGTGTTTTTGAAGTTTTATTAATTTGTCTTTTTTTCTATTACTAGTTGGTATAGTTTGTTGGGGATAATTATTATTGTTAATTTTCTTTTTTTTTGTTGGTTTTTTTTTAAAAGTCAATTTGGTGCAATTTGGTTTCTTATATAAAGCTCCAATTTTGTTTTTCAGTTTCATTTTTCATTGAAGAAATTTAGATCACTGCATGGTGCAGAATTTTGGGTTTTAGGTGAGGTTTTTGAGTGATTAATTTTAATCAGTTATTTATGAAATTGATGGTGATTTTATTTTTTTGGGCTGGTTTTTAGGAATTGAACAAGGATGGCCAAGGAAGCTTCTAATGGAGATCACAATGCTGCATCAAAGCCACCACCAACGCCATCACCTTTGAGATTCTCCAAATTCTTTCAGGTAGAAAAGAAAGTTTCTAATGCACTGATGTTGTGAAAGAGTTTCTGGTATTCAAGTTCTAGCATGTCAGTTTGGTACTTTTGCTTGATTATTTTGTGCTTTATTTTTTATGATTGCAAGCAATGAGAGAATGGATTGGTTCTTTGTATCTATCATGGGTCTTCTAGTTCTGTATGATTTATGATCTGGGAAAACTTTTTGCTTTTGATGGCAGTCCAATATGAGAATTTTGGTCACTGGCGGAGCTGGGTTTATTGGGTCTCACCTTGTAGACAAGTTGATGGAAAATGAAAAGAATGAGGTATGCACCTTTTGCTTTTTTAAATGTCCGATATGTTTCTTTTTCATGGAATAGTCCAGACAATCAAATAAGATGTGATGCTTTTGTCGATTTATTTATTTTCAATTATGCCCCTTACCAACATCAAACAAACACGTCTTTAAAGAAGGAAAAGTGAAAAAAGAAAGCTATTAATTGAACTGAAGTCATATTTATCACGTTGGAGTATTTGTGTGGTGTATCTCTGTTCTCCTGGAAGTTTTTAATGGTTATTTTGTATTTTAGGTGATTGTGATGGATAACTACTTCACTGGCTCAAAGGACAACCTAAGGAAATGGATTGGTCATCCAAGATTTGAACTCATGCGACATGGTAATGCTGTTCTGATCATAGTGTATAGGTGTTGTTTAGTATGACAGAATTGGAGCAAAATAGAATTTGATCAAATAATTTTTAGTTCATTGTTTCTATTACAGTTTTATTTAATTTATAGTCCATTACATTTTATTACACCATGCCAAACTACGCCTCACAACCAATTATGTTGATAATTGAATGGTGTTTATAAATGGTATGTTTGCCCATTTATTTTTTTGACAGATGTCACTGAGCCATTGCTCATTGAGGTTGACCAAATTTACCATCTTGCTTGCCCTGCATCTCCAATCTTCTACAAATACAATCCTGTAAAGGTATGCATGTCTGTACATCATGAAACTTGTTCATATGAGAAATGTTGCTATTGGCTCGAGTGGTGATTTGACTTAAAGTCATCCTTTCTTTATTACAGACCATAAAGACAAATGTGATTGGTACATTGAACATGTTGGGGCTTGCCAAGCGTGTTGGTGCAAGGTTTGAGACTAATCCTCTATCTCTTTGATTATAGCCTTTTGTTGGCACATCTATGTTGCTAATGTTATAGTAGCTGGTAACAGGATTTTGCTCACATCAACCTCAGAGGTGTATGGAGATCCACTTGTTCATCCTCAGGATGAGAGCTATTGGGGGAATGTCAATCCAATTGGTATGTTTACTGTTCTGAGCAGAAGTAATTGATGGATTCATGTAAATAAGTGTCTATTGTAAGAAATGATTTGTTGCTAAAGAATTGTCATATAACTTTGCTATAGCTGGTCTTCTGTGGAATTGCGACAGTCAATTTAAAGTTAAGATAGATATAAAATTGCAAAAGGTATATATAGAACCCAGCAATTATGTAAGTTTTGGCTGGGAAATCAGATTCCACTCTCATTTTTATTTAAGATCCATTACATGTTAAAATTTATTCTCTTGAACACTAATTTTTGAAGCTTTGCTTTAAATTTTATGTTATCCAATTATTATATATGAATGAGATTTTTCTACGATTTGAGTTATGCATGTGATGAACAAAAAATTTACTACTGGTGTTCCTCATGTACCTCAGCATAGGATGGATAATTCATATTCTCGTGTTAATTTGAGCAGGAGTTAGGAGTTGCTATGATGAGGGAAAACGCGTTGCTGAAACTTTGATGTTTGATTATCACAGACAGCATGGAATTGGTAAAATGGCACCCTCCCTCCTATTGATTTTTGAAGAGTATAGAGAAAGAGGATGAAAGTAAACTGGAGAGCGGCATAAACATAGGGCTGGAAGAAAAGAAAGTTTAGTTTATATTCAGATCCGATATTCATGGATCTAGAAATGGGGCAACCCAATTTACACATGGATAGTAGTAATTATTCAGTATTTGTATGCACACTATAGCTTACACTGGACACTCAATCTTGTATATAAACATTTGCTGTATACAGAAATTAAAAAACGAGAAAAGTATACATTTTCTCAATTCTGCAGTAACTAATTTCTCTTCATGGTATCAGAGCAGACAAACTGATACTCTGAGTTTTGCAAACCCTAAATCTTTACTTTGAAACTTTTGATCTTGAGATCTTGAAACCTAGCAATGGCAGAAGAGAATGATGTGTATAAGCTCACTGGATCTGAGAATGCAACTTCTCAGCTGATAAATCTTAGTCTGACAGAAAGGAACTACTTATCTTGGAGCAGATCGATGTCAATTGCTCTTAGGGCTCGTGAGAAGCTTGGATTTGTCAATGGAGAGACACAGAAACCGAAGCCTGGGTCATCAGATCTGAAGAAATGGGATAAGGTTGACAGTATGGTAACTTCTTGGCTCCTTAATTCGATTTCTAATGAAATAGTTGAGAATTTTCTGTTTTCTGGAAGTGCAAAAGATTTGTGGAATGAATTGAGAACTAGGTATGGAACCATGGAAAAATGTACCTGTGAAACAGCACAGAAAGTATTAGATCTGGAGAAAGAAACCAAGCTGATGCAGTTCCTTATGGGTCTCAATGACTCATATGATCATGTTAAGAATCAAGTCTTATTAACAGATCCTTTACCAGAGGCAAGCAAGGCTTACTCGATGCTCTTGACTGTGGAGAAGCAACGTGAAGTGCAAAATCCATCTATTGAATCCAGTGAGTACTCCACAGCAATGTATGTTCAGAGATCTGGTGGGAATAATAGAAGAAACAACAGCAGCAGTGCAAGGAACAAAGCGGACAAGTATTGTACTAATTGCAAGGGTACAGGACACACAAGGGAGACTTGTTTCAAGCTCACAGGATACCCGGAGTGGTATTATGAACTCAAAAAGAAGAGAACACAGGCCAATGCAAGCATGAGGTATGATGCAGATGCTAATGCAGGACAGGAGATGGAGGTGGCAGAACCACCTATGGCCAATGCTGTGAGCTTTGCAGGTATTTTATCTTCTTTTCATTATAATAGTCATGACATGTATGATAAAGGTCCATGGATTATAGACACAGGAGCCACAGACCATATGACTTACCAATTAAATCTATTTGACAACTTGAACCCTTTACCCAAACCAAGACCTGTAAGACTACCAGATGGAACATTCAAAACAGTCACTCATACTGGCACAGTGAAAATACATGACAAAATGGTACTCCAAGATGTATTGTATGTTCCCTCTTTTAAGTGCAGCCTCATTTCTGTTTATACTCTGGCCGACACAAATGGCATTGCTATTAAAACCTCACAAACATGTTGTAAAATACAGGATTTGCAGACTGATGAATTACTGGCTGTGGGAAGAGTTTATGGAAGACTATACTATCTTTCTAGTAGAGATTTTATGAATAAAAATGTAGCAATGCATTATGCAAATATGGCTTGTAAAAATCATGATGAACATCTACAATACTTATGGCATGCTAGATTGGGGCATATATGTGAATCTAGACAAAAACATTTGAAGACTATTAAGCATTGTAATAGCAAAATTACATGTAATGTTTGCCCTCAGGCTAAACAACAAAGGATATCTTTCAATCCTAGTTGTTCTATAGCCAAGGACATATTTGATTTAGTACACATGGATTTGTGGGGGCCTTATCCTGTTGTTTCTTTGACTGGTGCACACTATATGTTAACTATAGTTGATGACAAAAGTAGATATGTGTGGGTGTATATGATTTCCAACAAACAACAGGTCTATGGCATCATTACTCATTTTATAACACTCATCAAAACGCAATTTAACAAAACCATCAAAGCCATCAGAAGTGATAATGGTACAGAATTCAGAAACCAGAATATGACAAAGTTGACCAACAGTCATGGCATTTTACAACAATTTTCCTGCCCCTACTCACCACAGCAGAATGGCCGAGTAGAAAGGAAGCACAAAGAGCTATTGAATGTTGGAAGGGCCTTATTGTTTCAAGCCAGACTACCTAAGAAATTTTGGTCAGAAGTTTTACTCACAGCCACCCATCTCATTAACAGAGTACCCTCTGAAATTTTACAGTGGAAGTCACCCTACGAAATTTTACACAACCAAATCCCTAGCCTAGACCACCTTAAAGTTGTAGGGTGTCTCTGTTTTGCAACCAACATCATACCAAACAAAAATAAATTTGACCCACGTACCAAAACATGTATCTTACTAGGATATGGACCACAGCAAAAAGGATATAGACTGTTTGACCTAAATACCAAAACCATTTTTCATACCAGAGATGTCAAATTTAGAGAAACAGAATTTCCTTTCCACCATGATAATCCCACCCACATGTGTACATTTCAATTACCAACCTGTTTGCTTGATGATGATGACTATAACTCCCAGTCATCACCATTAAATACTGAACCAGAACCATTCTCCCCAATACATGCACCAGATTCAACCCCACCTATACATGAACCAAACTCAAACTCACCAATATATGAACCAGAACCAATCCAAGATACAGAACCATTAACTGTCAATTTGAATAATGAAGATGCCATAGAACACATTCAACAAGACTCAGCAGCCAATGTCCCACCAAGGAGAAGTACAAGACATATCAAACAGCCAGCATGGTTACAAGATTATATACAACCAAACAATTCACATACCACACCCCATCATACCCAATTAGCCCAAGCATACATAACTTACCAAACCAATATCCAAAAGACTCATGTACCTGCATCATATAGTCATGCTAGAAATAATGATAAGTGGATAGATGCTATGCATAAAGAATTGCAGGCACTTGAAGAAAACAAGACATGGGAGTTAACTACTTTACCACCAGGCAAGAAAGCTATAGGATCCAAGTGGGTCTACAGAGTAAAGTACAATCCAGATGGCAGTGTGGACAGATACAAAGCCAGACTGGTGGCAAAAGGGTACAATCAGCAGTTGGGAGTTGACTACAATGAAAGCTTCTCTCCTGTGGCTAAACTGGTCACTGTGAGGGTTATCTTAGCAATGGTGTCTAGCTATAACTGGCCTCTTTTTCAGCTAGATATCAATAACGCTTACCTACATGGCTATATTCAGGAAGACATCTATATGACACCACCTGCTGGTTACATTAAGGCAACAGAAGGACAAGTGTGTAAACTCACAAAATCACTATATGGTCTCAAACAAGCTGGTCGACAGTGGAATATTGAACTCACAGATACTTTACAACAGTTTGGATACACTCAATCAGTTAGTGACCACTGTCTGTTTATCAAGGAAGGTAACACAGGGCCTACACTTCTTATTGTCTACGTAGACGACATTTTATTGACAGGACCAGATTACAACACCATTCAACAAACCAAAGTTCATCTCCACAACAAGTTTACAATTAAAGATCTGGGTTCTGCTCGATATTTTCTGGGTATAGAGATACTTCGTACAGAACAAGGCATGCACTTATCTCAACACAAATTCATTTCAGATATGCTTAAAGACACCATTTTTGACAACAACACAACAGTAAAGCAGTCACCTTTACCACAAGGCCTCAAACTTCAAGTAAAAATGGGGGAAATACTTACAGCACCTGACACTTACCGCCGATTGGTGGGTCGTTTACTCTACCTCAGCTTCACAAGACCGGACATCACTTACTCTGTTCAACAGTTATCTCAATTTATGCAGTCACCTTGCACCGGACACATGAAAGCGGCTCTTCATGTCCTTAGATACCTCGCCGGTACGCCAAGTCAAGGTCTTTTCTTTCCCCAAAGTCCGATTACCCAGATCCGAGCCTACTGTGACGCAGATTGGGCAGCCTGCACCCAAACTCGTCGATCTCTGACTGGTTTTTGCATTTTCCTCGGATCTTCTCTCATTTCATGGAAAACAAAGAAGCAAAACATTGTTAGTCGTTCAAGTGCAGAGGCAGAGTATAGAAGTTTAGCAAATACAACATGTGAACTGGTCTGGATCGCAAATCTGTTACAAGAACTCAAAGTATCAGTAACCTTACCGATCTCTTTGTACTGTGACAACCAGGCAGCACTTCACATCGCTGCAAATCCTGTTTTCCACGAGCGAACGAAGCACATAGAGCTGGACTGTCACCTTGTTCGCCATCATATAGCCTCTGGCTTTATTCAAACAGCCCATATTTCCACCACAGAGCAACTAGCAGATATCTTTACAAAGACTCTGCCTATTCCTCAGTTTCACAAGCTTCTTTCCAAGTTAAAATTGACGTCTACACCTCCATTTCAACTTGAGGAGGGGGTGAAGAGTATAGAGAAAGAGGATGAAAGTAAACTGGAGAGCGGCATAAACATAGGGCTGGAAGAAAAGAAAGTTTAGTTTATATTCAGATCCGATATTCATGGATCTAGAAATGGGGCAACCCAATTTACACATGGATAGTAGTAATTATTCAGTATTTGTATGCACACTATAGCTTACACTGGACACTCAATCTTGTATATAAACATTTGCTGTATACAGAAATTAAAAAACGAGAAAAGTATACATTTTCTCAATTCTGCAGTAACTAATTTCTCTTCAATTTTTGTAACAAATGGTAAAAAAATCTCTTTTGGTTCTTACTAAAGTATGATCCTCCATCAGAGATACGAATTGCCAGAATTTTCAACACTTATGGACCCCGCATGAACATTGATGATGGGCGTGTAGTTAGCAATTTCATAGCCCAAGCACTACGGTACGTTGTTTAAAATTCAGGTCCAAAGATGACCTGTACATGGTGAGGCCTGTTTAGTAATTATATTCTTTCTGGGGCTTTCAACTCATTGACACTCATTTATCGATAAATGCAGTAATGAGCCCTTGACTGTTCAAGCACCAGGAACACAAACACGTAGTTTCTGTTATGTGTCTGACATGGTATTTTTAAGAAATCAATTACTGCATTTAATTATGATAGATAATGAAAGTGAATTATGATTGGGTGTTGATTGTAATTTGATCTTATATTCACATGTCAATTGCCACAGGTTGACGGTCTTATTCGATTGATGGAAGGAGAGAACACTGGGCCAATCAACATTGGAAATCCCGGTAATATTTAAACCCTCCTACAAATCACTTGGGCTCTTTACGGAACTCAGCAATATTAATTAAGAACCTTCTATTAATTGTGATTTTTTTTATATGTTTTTAGGTGAATTTACAATGCTTGAACTTGCCGAGACAGTGAAGGAGGTTAGTTTCAGTTTGCCTTCTGCAAACTCTCTTTGGTCCTGAATCTAACTTGAGCCCTTTTTACTTGTGTAGTAAAACATGAGAAGCATTTATATGCTTGTTTATATAGCAATTATTGTACGTAATGGCTAAATCTCTAGCCAAGCATTATCTAGTGCAAAACAAAAATGAAAAATACACTCGAATCAAAATAAATAGCATATTGAGCTTCCTCTTTGCAAGGACAATGATTATGTTGCTAAATTGATTGCGTTCATTGCAGCTTATCAATCCTGATGTAAAAATCATAATGGTGGAAAACACACCAGATGATCCTCGTCAAAGGAAGCCAGACATCACAAAAGCAAAGGAGTTGCTAGGATGGGAACCTAAGATCAAGCTGCGCGATGGTCTTCCACTAATGGAGGAAGACTTCCGACAGAGGCTTGTGGTCCCCAAAAAGAAGTGAAGCGTATACCACCAGTAAGAGTGTCTTCATTGGTTTTTCTCTCATCAGGGTCACCTGTTTACCCCAATTTGTTTTGATATTCACAATAAACTGATCGTGCTCATATATCATTTAAAGTCGGTGTTCAAACCTGTAGAACTTATCTCTATTGAGGCATTGGATTATACATGGATTAATTATGAAAGAAGCATTTTATATCTGGGTTAAGATCATAATCACTAAAATTTGCCTCTCTTTTTTTTTCTTTTCTCCTTTTTGGTTGTTTGGTTTGGCTTTTGTTTAAAGCTCCTCACTTTAAAACAGGCCGGCTATTCTTGTGCTGCTATATTAGTGTAGCCTAAGGGGATCTTTCTTTCAAAAAGCCTATATCTATCCTCAGCAGCAAAGATTCTCTGCTTGTGCTCTGAATTGCCCTGTTTTTCATTTTTTAATAGCAAACGCCTGTATGTCGAACAATTTATTGACCTGAATTTTTGAACCGCAATAATATTATTCACCTCTTTCTCAATAACGGGAAAATTTTATATTGAAGTACAGGGGCGTTACAAAAGGGTAACATAGGAGTAGAAAATATATTCCAAACGGGATTTTCTAAGCTTCTGCAACAACTCGAGCTCGAGGTTTTTTCTCCTTGCTTTTCACAGGCTTCTTGCCTGCTGCTTCAACGTCTTCCATTTCTGTTGGGATTTCAATCCTTGCAAAGACTGGTTTAGGCTGAGCCATGACCTGATCACCCTTCAGGCCACCCCACTTAGTATCACTCTACAATGAACAATTAGATAAAAGGTTAATAAATCAATGGAAAAAGTGTTTCAGCTAACATGTATATCTACAAAATGGATAGAGTCATATGTGTAGAGAGAGAGGGAGAGACAAACCCAAGTTATAGTGTTGAAATGTTCTTGTGAGTAGCCAAGCTGTGCATATATTCTCCAACATAAACTTGGTGAGACAGGGGATAAAGCAATTGCTATAATTCTCATTGCTTCCAATATAATCACAAGATCCTGCTTGGCATCAACCGAAAGAAAAAACAGCACTTTAATGACATCTTAACCTTAGGTCAGTTTAATAACAAATCTCAATGAAAACCAGTTTCTGACAATGCATAACATCCTAATACATCATGTTTTACCTATTCTGTGGAGCAACAACTCATTTACTCGTTGTCTAAGCACAAGTAGTTAGAAGATCTACAGATTTAATATTAAAATGTTTCCTTTTCCAAAAAGTAATTCGCCAATTTTTCGTGTCAGACAAAATCTTGTTAAAAGATGTTCTTGAAAGATGAAGAAGTAAATGTGCAAAACCTTTGCAGCAGCTTCAGAAGCAGCACCCCCTTTCTTAAAAAGGGACCATGGAGCACGTTCATCCATGTAGGCATTTCCAGCATTACCAATCTCAAGAATGGCCTCACAAGCCAATGATAGAGACAGATTTTCATAATGAATCCGAGCTTTTTCAATCTGTAAGAAAGTGCAATCATTTGGATGATATCAGGCCACAGATGGATAAAGCTGCAAGGCATTTTGGTAATAGACGAATGCTAATGATACTGAATTAGCTGATTGGGCAAAAATTTAGAAATCTACCATAGTGCCAAGTAGCACTCACGGTGGTACCAGATTCGGTGCAGAAACACAATCAAATTAAGTGTGAAAGGAACGGAATGAATAAGAGTCCCATGTAGGATTCAAAGCAAAGAAAAAGTTATTTCACTGTTGTAATTAAATATTTGCACAAAGGAATAGGCAAATTTTGCTAAACCATAGACTTGAGGAATGACCGACTGCTCCGACTGCTCCATATTTCAGCGTATCAGTATCCAAGGGATTTCTTGATGACATTAATGTTGAAAGTTTCAGTGTCTTACCAATTTCTCTACACTGTCCTTGAATGCATTTCCTTCGGCTGCAATAGCTGAATCAACCACCAGAGTTGATTGGCAATTCTTTTTAAGAAGTCCAAGAGTGCGGTTAAGAAGGTTTCCTATATGGGATAAGTATAGAACGTCTTAACTTGATTAAAACCGCATGTGCTCATTTCAAAATCATATTTCAATAATTGAAAAATTGCGACTACAAATACCTATGGTATTGGCAAGATGAGCATTGACAATGTTAACAAAACGGTCTTCTGAGTAGTCCCCATCATTTCCAAACTCCACCTCTCTGAGGAAGAAGTACCTGACTGCATCAGCCCCAAATTTCTGAACCAGCTCATGTGGTTCAAGTGTATTTCCCAATGACTTCCCCATCTTCAGGCCATCCTATCATTTTCAAAATAAGAAGCATAGCTGCATGAAATAAAATTAGGTGTAAGGTAAACAAAAAATAAAAAAAGCTCGCTAACTCATACAATACTGTCACTGAACCCATCATAAATTCATGTTTCGCAGAAAAAATATTTATATGATTATGTGACTCTAGGTTCAAGAGACACAATGGCACAGCTGTTGAGAATAGACAAATAATGTTAGGGGAACAAGCTAAATTTATATAAAACAGTAAATACAAAAGTATTTCTGCAAAACATGAAATTTAGCTTATTTCCATGAAACAAGCTAAATTTATATGCTAGAATAAATTTAAACTTCCATTTACTCTAATTTAATGTAAAAGTATAAAACTTATTTATGAAGTACTTACATCTCATATAATACACAGATACAGGACTAGTGATAAAAAAATAACAGACAAAAGGACGAAACAAGGGTTAATAAATTTGATTCAAACCCAATACATAATACGATGAGGTATCCATTATTATTTGAAAGGGCTGACAAGGAACAACTATTCGCTCAAACAGGACTAAAAATCCAATAATGAAGTCGGTTAATGGCTTTGATTGAAACTCAATACATAATACATAATAAGATGAAGTATCCATTATTATTTGAAAGGGTAGACAAGGAACAACAACTATACGCTCAAACAGGACTAAAGATCCAAAAACAAAGTCCTACCCTTGGACTTTATTGCATGAAAAGATTGTTTTCAAGAACTAGCAACTTCTTACTTGCAATCCAAAACTCTTGGCAGTATGTTTGTTATAGAAAATATCCCCCTAGGAAGGTCTAAAAGATGAAGTAAGCCATAAATAACTGGTTATGAAGGAAAATCTTTTGATAACTGGTGTTAATAATATGAATACCTTTGTCAAGAATCCATGTCCAAACACCATCTTAGGTAGGCCCAGACCAGCAGACATTAGCATAGCAGGCCAATAAACAGCATGAAAACGTAAAATATCCTGCAGAAGAGTTGCACGATCATGAGAAAGATTTATCAACTGAATTCTGTTTTAAAACGTTCTTGCAGAAAAAGGAACCAACTTCATAGAAAGCAAAAAAATGGTAAAACCTTCCCAATCAAGTGCAGGGAAGCAGGCCATCCAGAAGAAACAGCACTTTTTAAATTAGGTTGCTCCTTTTCCTCTGATAAAGCTGATATATAACTGTCCAACCAAACCAAAAAGTCAAAGTAATAAAGAGGTAGAAATGTTGGTAATCTGTATTCTCTTCTATGTTTGCAGTGCATCAGCGACAAGGAAAAAATAAGTGCACAAATCATGCAATGGCAAGCTTAGAAAGAACTATGGTTGTGAACCATAGACGAAAGAATTATACCCCAGTAAGGCGTCAAACCAAACATATATAGTCTGTTTATTGTCATTAGGAACTGGAATGCCCCAATCCACTGATGCTCGGGAAATTGAAAAATCTTTCAAACCACTTCTGATCCAGCTTTGCACCTAAAAGAAAAGCAAGTACTAAACATCAATGAAAATTTAAAAGCTAATTAGTTGGCAGAAAAATGACCTTTTAGGTTCGGACAGAACAGAAGAAATCATGACGGCATAGCAAAAGATGTCAGTCTCTAAGGAACTATCAGATTCCTGATGCCCCCGTGGGTCACATGAGTAGATGAAAAATAACAAAAAATACAAACGCTGGTTAAGATGACCTAATATTTTTAAGAAGGCAGTCCAGAACCTTAGCTGGGAAATGATTATATGAACGAATGCACAAAGACTACAATAATATTCACAAAGTAACATAGAATACAAAAGAAAGCAGAAATTTTGCTGATTAAAAGAAAAGAAAATTGTTCATTTCCTAACCTCATTCAAACGGAATGAAGGCTGCACAAAATTTGGATTCTCTATCAAAGCTTCTTCTAATAGTTTTTGGTACTTTGACAAGGCGAAGAAATAATTGTCCTCTTTCCGCTGAATGCATAGCTTTAGGTGCATGGGACAACAGTTGTTATCAAGTAGCTCCTTCTCATCCTGTAGAGAACATACAAAACTAATGCTATTACACCATCAGCAAAGGCTAAGCTTAATCTTGGTTAACAATATTTATATTAAAAAAGAGGGGTTTGGGTCAGCATATGGATTATATATGACAGAGATTAGAGCGCCATCTCATGTCAACAGTTTTTTTTTTTTTTTTAATTTGAAAAGAATACAAAACAATAATCTTTGGGAAGTGCTTATGTCCTCAGGTCTCATTGATAGTCCAAGAATATCATTTAGAAGCAGAACTATCAGTATCATTGCCCTCTTAAACCCATCATTACAAGTACATAGTAACAAATTAAACCATAGGCCTTGAATATGATAGCATGAAGTAGAAGTGCAAGGCACCACCTTATACTCCTCACAGCTCACACAGTATAGTCCCTCATAGTCAGCACGATAAATGTCTCCATTAGCAAGAACTCTAGAATAAAATTCTTTGACAATAGCTTCATGCTTGGAATCAGTTGTCCGAATGAATTTATCATACGAAATTTCTAACTGCCCTCCAGAAAACATAAAACAAGAATATCCATTAGCCATTCATAACAATAAAAAATAAGCTGATAAAGTAAAACAATCAGGTGGAGGAAAAAATTCACATCTTTCCAAAGTGTCTTGTAAGCTTGGGATATGACATCACAGTGCTCCCTTGGGCTAGAGCCACGATCAGCTGCAGCTGCTGCAATCTTCTCTCCATGCTCATCTGTTCCAGTAACAAATATAACTTTCTTTCCTGCAAGTCTCTGCCAATTGGTAAAAAATCAAGAATCAGGTCCTTGTACACAATAAAGCAACCACAAAAACTAACCGTTTCTGCATTTCATTAGAACACATAATGGACAAATAAAACCCACAAACTAATATCCAATACTAATAAGAAATGCAGATAAATTTAAAATTTGGCCTACAAAAAGCTAAACTTTGAAACAAAATGAACCCGATTCACGCTTCTTAATCAAGAACAATCTAACATAACGATAAAACAAGCTCGTATCACAAACCAATCCAACCAATTAAGCTTACAAAGCTACAAATTGTTTTTTTTTAAAAGAAATAACCTGAAATCGAGCTATGGCATCAGCAGCGATGGTGGTGTAGGCACTACCCATATGAGGAGGGGCATTCACGTAGTAAAGCGGAGTTGAGAGGACAAAAGTTTCAGCAGCAGCTGCTTTGCCATCTGGAGCACTACTGTGATTCTCATTGCGGATAGTGCAAGTGCAAAACGCAGCTTTTATTGATTTTGAAGAAGAAAGGAAAAGGTTTGGAGGGAAACTTAGACGATTCTTGAAATGGGTATTTGATTTTGATCTTCTAGTAATCGAACATAAAGGGTTTAAGACTGAATGTTTTATTCTCGCCGCCATTTTTTTTAATATCTTGCAAGCAGCTTCCGGTTGTTCTATAAACGCAAAGGCCTATCGATATACAACCCAGAAAATGGTATAAACATTGCAGGTGTTTTATGTATCATAAGAAGACTGTCCAATGATATACTGACACGTACTCCCGTGCGGATTGCCAAAAAATGGGTAGGGTTGGGTTCGGTTTTTCCCGATTGACCGTTGAAATGCCAATTGGAAAAATATGGTAGCAACAGTTAGTGAGATTATCATTAAGATAGAAAAAAAATTACATGAAGCCTCAAAATAGAAAAATTATATGCTACAATTATTGTAGCATTAAATGCCTACAACAGACCAATGAAATTCTTACATGTAGATTAAATGAAACATTTCATTTAATTCACGTGTCATATTTAATCTACGTGTAAGAATCTCATTGATCTGTTGTAGGCATTTAATACTACAACAGTTGTAGCATATAATTTTTCCTCGAAATATGGCACAGAGAATAAAAATTCTATCAAGCTTTTTCTTTGTTGGCTATAACTTGAAACAAAATGATTCTCTCCCATAAAGATTAGCCATGGATAAACATCATTAAGGCTTATAAAATAATAGAGAAAAAGAATCTTATGGAAATTCATAGCTAACAACACAAGAGCAAGAAGAAAATAAGTTAATATCTCCAACCAAATATCTCGTATATCCTCAAATTTTATCACAATGCTAAATGAGCCAAGTCAATATGACTTCCATAAATGCCATAGAATCCTCCTCTTCACAAATTAGCCAAGGAAGAGTTTCAAGGAGAGACTAAATAGAGCTCCAAGAAACACTCATAATATATTTTTTTTATTTTAAAAATCGAGTCATTTTTTAGAATTAATCATATAATTATTTTAATATATATATATATATATTTGTAGGATAAATGTTTTTAATCAAACATCTAATTATTGGTGACATTATAACTTAAGAATTTTAGTTGACGAGTTGAAAGAAGTCATTACCAATCTTTGAAAGAGGGAGAAAACCTGATTCCTCTAAAACCTAAAATATACATAGATCATTAGATTATTCAAATTAAATTGCAAATGGCTGAATTGCATACCTGACATCATCGTATGTTGATGCTGAAGATAATTTTGGAGTTTGTCGCCTTCCAGGGGATACACACTTTAGGTTTAGCGAAAGTACTACTGAAGGAACGTAATGTTCTCTCTTAATTGTTATGTTTCCCCGGAGACCACGACCCCTTATTTATAACTGATGATGATGATTAATTTCTATTTTAGTCCTTCAACCAAATAGAAATTCTTAACGTTCTCTACACTTATAACCCTATTAATGTAAAATGAAAGAAGTCATTACCAATCTTTGCCATCTTTTCTGAACCTAGACAAGCCATCAATATCACTTATATATATCATTCATTTTACATTGCCAAAGATTTAAATTTGATTATATAGTAGAGCTTGATGTTGATTAATGCAAAGTTCAATTTGTTGCTTATGTTGGATGAACCTAAATTTATGTTCAATATCGTTGCAGCAATCAAATTCATATTTAATTAAAAAATTATTACGTATTTTAGATTTAATGGTGCAGTTCATATATGATTTATATTTTAAGTTTGAATTTATTTTTTCATTTCAAATAAAAAATATAAGCCGTTAAATTTCAGTGAAATAAAAAATAAAAATTTTCATTTAAATTCCTTATCAAAATTAATTCTGAATCTACTAAAATAAACAAAAAACAAATTACTGATAAATTTATTTATTTTTTACTAATGATCAATGTTATATTTTTAAATCTGTCATTATCAACTAAAGATTATTTTGAATAATGAAAATTTATTTTATTTAATAAAAATAAATGTGAATGATAATTTAATTTGCTTCTTGAGGATAAAGATAAATTTATTAATTAAATTAATATGAATTGAAGTACTAAATAATAATATATCCTTTTTATATTTTAAGTTTATTTCACATGTTTTTTTTTTGCACAATATTTGATATGTTATTAGGAGATAGTAAAATTTAAAGGGTTAATATTAATTAAATAATATAATTATGAATAAATTTATTATAGGTTTGAGATATAATAACTTATTTTCTAAGAGCATATAATAAAATTATAAAAGGCTTAATGAATTGAAAATTATTTTAGATTAATACTCCCGCATATTCCTACAATGATGAAAAAGAAAACTATTATATTATTATTATTGATTTCTAAAAATGGAAAAATATAGTTTTGTAACTAAACTACTGAATTTTTTAAACAAGTTGTTTGATAATAATATAATAAGCGAATCTTAAGTTTAATTTAACATTTACATATAAAAAATGAGCCGCCGGCGAATTTGCAATAATTACTAGCTATTTAATATTTCTCATAAAAATGGTTTACTACTCCCTTCATTTTATAAATATTGTCTATTATTTTATTTTAAAATATTTTAATATAATTATTTATTTTTATTTATAAAATATATTTAATATTTTTTTATTTTATCTTTTAATAAATTTATATTTTAAATAAAAAATTAATAATAATTTAAATTATTTTTTAAATATATATATATATAAACAAAAATAAAAAAATATATATAAATTATTAATGTATTAATTATATTTTTTTAAAATTTATAAAAAAGAAAGGTGACATCATTTTTTAGAATATAGCATTAAAATTATTATTATTATTAACAACTATTTTTAATATTTTAAAATAAAAATTTTCCAATATATACGCTAAGTAATAATAAAGTCTTATTTTTTTTTATTAAAATACATTATATTTTTTTTAAAAAATTTAAAATCTTATTATCAATCACTTAAAAAAAATGATTATGACAAATTTTAATAAAATAAAATACGTTGTAATAAAAATAAAATGTGAAGACATATTAAAATATCTTTTAAAATATTTAGAAATATTATATATAAATTAATTTATTATTCTATCAGAAAATAAACACTATGCTCAGCATACATATTTAACTATTAATAATTTATTATTTAAATTATATGTGTTTATAATAGTCTAATGTCATTATTTATTGAGAAATATTGCTTTGGCTAATAGGCGATTAACCATAGCACTAATCATTGTTAATCAAAATGAAGAAAAAAACGAATTTGCTTATTTATAGCCGTAATTACGGTAACGCCACTTGCGAAACGTGACAAAATAAAATACGTGTCCCCACATAAAATTGCTGACTCAGCTTTTGACATGAGGCTCGCTTACGTGGGTCCCTTTTCTCAACAGATGCCCTTAAAATTTCTATCTGGCTAAAGCAAAACAGAAAATTATATTCTATAATGCATTTTTAATTTTTTTAAATATTTATATTTTTGATATTTTAAATATATATTTTTAAAAATTAAATATAATTTTAATATATTAAAAATATATCTCTAAAATAAATATTTTAAAATTAAAAGTTAAAAAAAATATTTTTAAAATTAAAATTATAAAAAAAATATTTTTAAAAATATTTTTATTTTTCAAGATATTTTTAAAAAAAATTCAAAACAAAATGGTCTAATCTCACCGCTTTAAGCACGTAACCACTGTGACCGCCCTCACCTCTAACAAAAGCCCACCTGATAATGGTCCCTCCTTGCCTCCCCTCTATCTTTTAAAGTTTTGTTTTGTTGACCGGAAAGGACTGCTACATGGTAACTGAAACTGATTTGGTGTTTATCTGTTTTGTTTCATTGTCATTTAAGGAAAGGTTTTGATAGGAATTTCAAATTTTTTTTTTGTTCATTTAGATGTTACTAAAGTACTCACTGAACTTCAATTTACAATGCAAAGAGTGAAAGTGATGACTACTCCGGATGGGAAAGTTGTAGACCTGTTCTTCATCACAGATAGCATGTAAGTTTGTTTTGGATTATTTACTTGAGTTTAATTTATGTAGTTGCTCACTACATTAATATTCTTTTGACTTTTCTTTTTTATTTGTAATTTATTTTGATTCTGGTTATCAGTTGATAGAGTGGTAGGTGGCATTTTTATCTGTTGTTCTAGTAGTGTGTCTAGTTGTTCCCTGTTTTCACATTGAGATCTATTCAAAGTAATTATTTTTGGCTGGCCATGGCTTTATGGAAAGGTATCACTTGATCATAATATTTAAAACAAAAAAGTGCAAAGAGACCTGCATTTTTATTTCGAATCCTTGCATTTGTAATTTTTATCTTGTATTATTCTTCAACCTCCTATCAATTATTTTGAATACATATGTATATAACGCTGCAAAGAGTAGGTGTTATTGAATACTCACTGTGCTATAAAGATGTTGAGGAAGATACATAGTTGCCCTTCTTTGAGCACTTACTTTCTTGAAACCAAGGTATGTATAGGGGCTCCCACATATTAATTTCATGTTGCTTTGCCAGTTTCTGCTTAATATCCTCTTTGTTTCTCCTTTTTAAATTTTTTTTTTCCTAGTCAAGCCTGATTTGAATTTAAGATTTGACTCCAAACCTGCACTTTCTTGGGCTGCCTGTGTTGGATTATTTATATGGACTAATATTTATACATTAAATATAACATTAGGTTAAAATAATTTTATGTCATATATATATATACTATCATAAAAGGTTTGGCCCAAATATTAAAGTTATTTAATTTGGTTTAGGTTAATTATGGGCATATTTAAGGTTGTAAAGTATGGGTCTATATGTGTAGATACTTTAATGTAATTTCTAATTTTATGATAGGCTAAATTAGAAATAAAAACATTAGGGTTATGGTCCCCAAATTATGTGTTTGAGTTTCTTCTTATATATATCCCATCATATATAAGATAAAGAGAGAGGAAGAAGTCTTAAGAGCTAAGATTTCTAAAGTCTTAAGAGTTAAGATTTCAAAAATCTTATAAAAGCAAAGATTTCAAAAGTCTTAAGATAGAAGAGATTTCTCTAAAAACTAAAACCTCTCAAACACATCAATTTGAAAAATCAAAACCATAAGGCTAAGGATTCAGATCTTCCATATGGATTCAGGTACGCTTCCGTTTTTAGTTTTATTTAACTATTCTTGATGATTGAACATGAACGATCTTGGATTGATGATGGTTTTCATCAATAGATTTTGATCCTACAATTGGTATCAGAGCTTTTCATGTTTAATCATTGAGATTCAAGTTATTTTATTGTTGTTTTGGATATGGATTAAGACTTGGTTCATTATTGTTGTTTTGGATATGGATTAAGACTTGATTCATTTATGGATATGTGTTTTGGTTAACTTGAGTTGTGATTTGTATAGTATATGTTTGTGGTTTTGTGGATATGTTGAAATATTTTCTTCATATAGGTCCCATTAATTATTACATATTGAAATTTAGAAAAAGATGTATTTGACATGTTTGGACATTGATTAAATATATTTTATCAATTAATTTTGGATTTTGGGAATTTTAGATTTAAATAATAGAAAGATTATATATATATATATTGAGATAAATTGATTGACACAATAAGGCTCGCCAAAGTGAACTTAGTGGAGATTAATTTATTTTAAATATATAAAGAGTTAAGTGTGTGTGACTAATGTGAATATAAATTGGCCCAAAGGAAAGTTTATATTCAACATAATCACATATGCTCTTGTGGTGATAAATATTTGATGATTATTTGGTTTTACATGTGAGCAATAAATCAGCCCAAAGGAGGATATATTGTTTGGCATGTTAATTTATCATCAATATTTAATTGCTACGCCAAGATACCACTTGCAAGTTAATATTTTATCCAAAGATAAAATTTTAATGGAGTGTCCGGTATCTTGAGATGGGATTTACCATTATTTAAATTTATTATTCAACTTCAGTTATACTTTGGAAATATGTTAGTATATTGATTGTTTGTTTTGTTTTGGATTCAGTTAATGCTACCGCAGCTAATATTTCTGCCAATATTAATTCGGTTCCTATGTTAAATGGCACAAATTTTAAGGCATGGCAAGAGAGCGTACTTATCACTCTCGGAGTCATGGATCTAGACTATGCGATTAGAGTTCCGAAACCCGATGATTTTACTGATAAGAGTACCTCTGAGGAAAAGAGGGAGATGGAAAAGTGGGAAAGGTCTAATCGCATAAGTCTTATGATCATTAAGCGTGCTGTTCCAGAAGCTTTTAGGGGCACTATGTCTGATCAAGTGGATACTGCTAAGGGTTTCCTTGAGGATATAGAGAAAAGATTTGCTAAGAATGAAAAGGCTGAAACTAGTACAATCTTAGCAAAACTTATCTCTATGAGGTATACAGGTAAAGGAAACATAAGGGAGTACATTATGGAAATGTCACATCTTGCTTCAAAGTTAAAAGCACTTAACTTGACCTTGTCTGAGGACTTGTTAGTGCATTTGGTTTTGATATCTCTTCCAGCACAGTTTAGCCAGTTTAAGGTGAGCTATAATTGCCAAAAGGAATCTTGGTCACTTAATGAGCTCATCTCACACTGTGTTCAGGAAGAGGATAGAATGAAGCAAGAAAAGATACCAAGTGCTCATTTAGCTTCCACTTCTAAGGACAAAAGGAAAGACAATAAAAGAAAGAAAAATAAGGAAGCTGCAGAAGCGCCACAAAAGAAACAAAATAAGGAACAAAATCAGATTACTTGTTTCTTCTGTGGTGCTCCAGGTCATGTTAAGAAGCACTGTACCAATTATCATGCATGGCGTGTGAAAAAGGGTAAGCTTCTTAATTTTGTTTGTTCAGAGGTTAATTTGACTTCTGTGCCTAGACACACATGGTGGATAGATTCTGGTGCAACAACTCACATCAGTGTGTCTATGCAGGGTTGCCTGAGTTACCGAAAGCCTAATGATGTTGAAAGATACATCTACGTTGGCAACGGACAGGAGATTGAAGTTGAAGCAATTGGGACATTTAAATTATTATTAAGAACTGGACTTTATTTGGATTTGAATGAGACTTTTGTTGTACCGTCTTTTAGACGGAATTTGATTTCTGTTTCTGTATTGGACAAATTTGGTTTTTCTTGCTCAGTTGGAGATGGAAAATTTAGTCTTTTTCAAAATTCAAATTTATTTGGTTCCGGTTCTTTGTCTGGTCATGATAATCTATATATGATTGATACAGTTGCTTCATTTCATGAATCCTTGTCTATTAATACAATAGGCATAAAACGCAAATTAACAAATGAGAATTTAGCTTCGTTATGGCACAAGAGACTAGGTCACATCTCTAAAAAGAGAATTGAGAGACTTGTGTCTGACGGTATTCTTGATCCCCTTGATTTTACAGATTTTGATGTGTGTATAAACTGTATCAAGGGAAAACAAATAAATGTGCGGAGATTTGGTGCCAACAGGAAATCAAACGTCTTAGAACTAATACACACAGATATTTGTGGTCCATTTCCTAAGGCTTCTTAGAATGGACAACAATACTTTATTTCGTTCATAGACGATTTTACACGATATGGCTACCTTTATCTCTTACATGAGAAATCGCAATCCCTGGACATGTTCAAAAGTTATAAGGCTGAAGTTGAGAACCAACTCAACAAAAGGATTAAAAGCGTTAGATCTGACCGTGGTGGTGAATACTATGGTAGATATGACGGTTCAGGTGAACAACCAGGCCCATTTGCGAAATTCCTAGAGGAATGTGGTATTGTCCCACAGTACACCATGCCTGGTTCACCCACTATGAATGGTGTAGCTGAAAGACGAAACAGAACACTTAAGGATATGGTAAGGAGTATGATTAGTCATTCTACCTTACCAGAATCACTCTGGGGAGAGGCATTAAAGACTGCAGCTTATATACTCAATAGAGTTCCAACTAAGGCAACTGCAAAAACTCCATATGAACTTTGGACAGGTAAAAAGCCTAGTCTTAAGCATTTGCATATATGGGGATGTCCAGCTGAGGCAAGGCCTTACAGGCCAAATGAAAAGAAACTGGACTCAAGAACTGTCAGTTGTTACTTTATTGGATATTCTGAAAGATCCAGGGGTTACAAATTTTATGATCCCACAACTAAGGCTATATTTGAGACGGGAAATGCCCGATTTTTTGAGGATGTTGAGTTTGCAAGGGGAGAAAGAGTTAAAGACTTTGACTTTGAAGAGGAATATGTAAATATTCCTTTAATTGCTCTTGACAATAATCAAGAACAATACTCCATACCTGATATTGTTCAAGATGCAATTCCAGACAATGTCATTGAATCTCCCACTCAAGTTCAAGAAATTGTTCCAGAAGAACAAACTCTACAACCTCAAGAAATATTGCCATTAAGAAGATCCACTAGAGAGAGAAGGAATGCAATACCAGATGATTATATTGTATTTCTCCGAGAACATGAGGTTGACATTGGAGTGATGGAAGATGATCCAATCAACTTTCATCAAGCCATGGAAAGTCCTAACTCTCAAAAGTGGATTAATGCCATGAATGAAGAGATAAAGTCCATGAGCGATAATGACGTATGGGATCTTGTCCCATTGCCTGAAGGTTCGAAACCCATTGGTTGTAAATGGATTTTTAAAACCAAGAGGGATTCAAAAGGTAATGTGGAGAGGTACAAAGCACGTCTTGTTGCTAAGGGCTTTACACAGAAAGAAGGCATTGATTATAAAGAGACTTTCTCTCCAGTTTCCTCGAAAGACTCTTTTAGGATTATAATGGCTTTAGTGGCATATTTTGATCTTGAGTTACATCAGATGGATGTTAAGACTGCGTTTCTCAATGGCAATATTGATGAAACAATTTATATGGTGCAACCAGAAAATTTTGTATCGGGTGATGTAAAGTCTATGGTTTGCAAATTAAAGAAATCCATCTATGGACTTAAACAAGCGTCTCGACAATGGTATTACAAGTTTCATCAAGTTGTCATCTCATTTGGTTTTGAGGTGAACTTGGTTGATGATTGTATATACCATAAGTTCAGTGGGAGTAAGTATATTTTTCTGGTTTTATATGTTGATGACATATTGCTTGCCAGTAATGATATAGGCTTATTGCATGAAACCAAGAGATTTCTAGCTAAGAACTTTGAGATGAAAGATCTTGGTAATGCATCTTTTGTATTAGGAATCCAAATACATCGAGATCGCTCTCAAGGTGTACTTGGATTATCACAAAAGGCCTATATTGAAAAGGTTTTAAAGAGATTTGGCATGCAAGACTGTAAACCAGGAGATACCCCTGTGGCTAAAGGAGATAAGTTTAGTCTTGATCAGTGTCCTAAAAATATCTTTGAGGAAAAGGAAATGCAGAAGATTCCTTATGCTTCAGCAGTAGGGAGTCTGATGTATGCACAAGTTTGTACGCGTCCGGATATTGGGTACATTTGTGGAATGTTAGGCAGATATTTGAGTAATCCAGGAATGGATCACTGGAAGGCAGCCAAAAGAGTTATGCGGTACTTACAGAGAACAAAACATCATATGCTCACATATAGAAAGTCGGATAAATTAGAGATTCTTGGATATTCAGATTCCGACTTTGCTGGATGCCAAGATAGCAAGAAGTCTACATTAGGTTATGTTTATCTGCTTGCTGGTGGAGCTATTTCCTGGAAAAGTGCTAAACAGTCACTTGTAGCTCCTTCCACCATGGCAGCTGAATTTGTAGCATGCCATGAAGCATCTAATCATGGAATATGGCTGCGTAATTTTGTCACTGGGCTGCGAATTGTGGATAATATTGAAAGACCACTTAAGTTATTTTGTGACAATAAATCAACAGTTTTATATTCCAATAACAATAGGAGCTCGTCGAAGTCAAAGCACATTGACATCAAGTTCCTAGTTGTTAAAGAAAGAGTTCAAAGTGGACAGTTGTCTATAGAGCATATTGGTACAAACTCCAAGATTGCGGATCCGCTTACTAAGGGACTACCACCCAAGGTCTTTCATGAGCACACTGCTCATATGGGTGTTACGTCATTTGAAGAAATTCAGTTTTAGTGGGAGTTTTGTATTATGCTTTCTTGTAATAGACAAACTTTGGTTATGTTATGCTTGATTTTCTGCAGAAATAAAGTTTTTCAGTTTATTCCACTTTGATTTTGGCATGATGTGGTTTCATCATGGTTTTAGGAGGATCAATTGGAAATAGACATGTTTAGATCATATTGCATGTAATTTCCATGCATCTATTTCCATGCTACACATCCATACTTGATCTATGTCATTTGGTTATATTGGTATATGTAATCAAGGATAATTTTATTATGATGTAACTATAATAAATAATGCCTTGGTTCTATATTGATATAGCTAATAGACGAGATTGTTCAGAAAACCATTTGGTTATGATAGATAAGTTTTGAGCTCATAAGGTTATATTATGGCATAAGATTATAAAGTTGTAAAGTTATATTTATGTACAAATATAGTCCAAGTGGGAGATTGTTGGATTATTTATATGGACTAATATTTATACATTAAATATAACATTAGGTTAAAATAATTTTATGTCATATATATATATATACTATCATAAAAGGTTTGGCCCAAATATTAAAGTGATCTAATTTGGTTTAGGTTAATTATGGGCATATTTAAGGTTGTAAAGTATGGGTCTATATGTGTAGATACTTTAATGTAATTTCTAATTTTATGATGGGCTAAATTAGAAATAAAGACATTAGGATTATGGTCCCCAAATTATGTGTTTGAGTTTCTTCTTATATATATCCCATCATATATAAGATAAAGAGAGAGGAAGAAGTCTTAAGAGCTAAGATTTCTAAAGTCTTAAGAGCTAAGATTTCTAAAGTCTTAAGAGTTAAGATTTCAAAAATCTTATAAAAGCAAAGATTTCAAAAGTCTTAAGATAGAAGAGATTTCTCTAAAAACTAAAACCTCTCAAACACATCAATTTGGAAGATCAAAACCATAAGGCTAAGGATTCAGATCTTTCATATGGATTCAGGTACGCTTCCGTTTTTAGTTTTATTTAACTATTCTTGATGATTGAACATGAACGATCTTGGATTGATGATGGTTTTCATCAATAGATTTTGATCCTACAGCCTGAACTGAGGCCTTGGGGCATCTTGTTTTCCTGATTAAAAAGATATAAATTTCCAGAAAGTGGAGTCCATAATGAGATAAAATTGTTTGCAACTTTTTGGTTATTCTTGACGTTGGTTAATTTCACGTCAGGGAACTTTTACACACTGAAAAAAGGTGAGTTGACACATGTAGACATCTGTTTGCTGTTTTTGAAGAGTCTTGTATCAGCTGTGAACTTCAGCTGGCAGGACCTGCGTATGAAAGTTTCTGGAATTTTTTCTTCCCTCCCACTGGCAATTGCAGAGGAATTGTTTAGCTCCTGTAACCAAGCAACCTGCATGGATTCAAGGTCATCAAAGAAAGTTACTGTTACGGTAGATAATCATTTGAGCCCAGCTCATACATTATTACAAATACAATGTATTGATCAGAAAGGTCTATTTTATCAGGTACTTCACTTGTGATCTTTCATTCTTTTGTCATTAAATCATTCTTGATGTTTATCATGCAACTCTTGAAGTGAATTTCTCTGTATCGAGTGTTACTCTCTGTTATGAGGTGCTACACTAGAGATCTGAATTAGTTTTTGCATTATCCATTACCTCTCCCACCTTTGCAGTGTCTTTCTAGCAGCTTTTTTTTTTAATTTTCTTGCCTGTCTAAAGAAATGAGGCACATCTGTTTTTGTTTCCTCACTCTTGTAATTTAATCTGTGTATCTCACAATAGGGCCATTCCCCTGTGATTTCTTGGGCATGAATAGTTGACTATGCCAATCAGTACTTTCAATTATTTGTTCACCAATACATGCTTGTTGTGTTTTTGCTCATTTAGATAGCTTGTGTTAGATTCTCTTCAAGTGTAAAAGGGTACTGGAATATGGATCTTTTTATTCAGCAGGGTGGTGGGAAGAAGATAATAGATCCTAAACTTCAGCTTACTTTGTGCTCCCGTTTAAAAGCGGAGATGCTTCATCCATTTCGAGTGATCGTTGCCAACCGAGGCCCAGATACTGAACTCGCAGTCGCTAATCCAGTCGAGTTATGTGGGAAGGGAAGACCCTGTGTTTACTTTGATGTTACTTTGGCTTTAAAAAAGTTAGGAATATGCATTTTCTCGGTAAGGATATGCCATCTACATTCTCTTTTTTTTCCTACACTACTTCGAACCTCTGCTGAATAAGCTCATTCTCCTCATTGCTGAATTTTAGGCTAAAATAGGAAGACATTCAACTCAGGATCGACAATGGGAAATCTACAGATTTCTCTTAGATGAAAATTGCGAGGTTCCTTTAGCAAGTGCTAAAGCTAGAAATCAAATAGTGGACAGAGTTAGAAAGACACTGATGAGCTGGTAAGATGATCTGCGATCTATCCAAGCTGGGGGGGAAGATAGTGTTACAGTGCCGAAATTACTCTCAAGTTGGGACATCTCAGCATTGCCAGGGGATCACTATACGCTGATATTGGACCAAAAGGCAAAAGCTATTGGTATGATTTGCACATCATCTCCAGGCTTGTCACTGTATGCAATCTGATGCTGTCTCTTCTTGGCTCCATCTTTTGCACCATGAGCAAGAGAATTATCCACGGCATTTTTAACAGATAACCCGCTTCAATGGAGAGTTGTAAATATCATTAAATTCTGGTTCTTTTTGTCATTTTGTCCACGGCATTTTTCTGAAGGTTTTGTTTGTTTCCATTATTGAGTAATGATCAAGAAGACACTTATAAACCATTAGTTTGGTCCTGTGATCAGAAATATTATGGTCTTAAATCCAGATTTCGGAAAATTTGGGCTACCTGAGATGGTTACTGTAATAAAATAGGGGGCTGGGAATTTTCTTTTGGCATTTGTTGGTAATCTTGAAGCAGTATTGTACAGTATATCAATGGCAATTAGTTGTTAGGATAACAAACTAAATTCCACGTTGGAAATATAAAGGAAGCTAATCTTACATATAAGTGTCTATTTGAACTCCGTTAATACGAGGCTTTTTGAGAGATGTCCAAAAATAAATTTGTACGTCTAAAGCGGACAATATCATATTAATGCAGAGTTAAGGTGAAATTCGCCCTGATAAAATGAATTTGAAAGTACAAATCTGACAAATCTATAAAAGGAAGACCAAGAATTCCTAGATTGATTGAAACATATGCTTGAGAAGGGGCCATCACTTGAAAATGGTCATAAGCACAGCTCTGAGAAGAGAACGAGTAGCTTAACTGTTGCAGGATGCTGTTAAGTGTTAAGGTGTTGTGGTTAATATATTGTTTATGATAGTAATTATTGAGGATAAATATTGATATTTATTTTTTATTTAAATATTATTTTAATAAAATAATTTTAATTTTGTATTTAAATAAGTAATAATAATTATTGTTTTTGTAAATAATATTTGCTTAAAAATTATTATTAAAAAAAAAACTGACGGCTGCAACAATCAAAATAATTATTAATTATATAATGATTAACAAGAACATATTTTTGGAAAATTTATAAATATATTATACAAATAAAAAATTATATAAAAACATGGTCTATTTGTGATATATATTTGAAATATGTTAAATATATATCTAATATATTTTTGATATATCTTATATAAGTCAAAATGTAAAAAAAAAAGTATTTTTGTAGATTTAAAATTGTAAAATTGGAAAAAAATAGTAAAAATGAAATTTTAAAGAAAAAAATAGTATTTTATGAATTATATTAAAATTTATAATTGATATATTAGTATGTTTATTTTTATATTTGTACACGTGAATATATACAGTCATATAAATATTATATTAAACAATTAAACACTAAATGAGAAACAACAGTCGTGGCAGAACTTAAAACAGTTGCACCTCTCCGCTTCTCTGCAACTGATACTGGTTATCGGAACAAAGATGATACTGAGACAGTCCATGAAGAATCCAACTTTACTTAACAATATTCATCTCCACTTCTTCTACAATCCTTGCGTAAGTGATTCCACTTTCCCAAATTACACTTCTTTCAATTCTTAATTTTCGTTTTGTTTACAGAGGAAGCTCCATAGTAGAAACAAGGAGGCGATGGAGTTCATTGCTAAGGGCTGGAGCTCTTTGCAAGAAGTCGACCGAGTCATCGATTACTGCGACCTCAATGATCGCCGCCTCATTCCTCTCCTTAGGGTATTGTGTTACTCATTTTGAACTTAATTGGAAAATTATGAGTTTTATTTCAAAATTAGGGCTAGAATAGAACCTGAAAATTGAAAATTGAAAATAAAATTGTTTTTTATTTTAGTTTTTATTCATTCGTAAATGAAATGAATTTCACATGGACTTATACAAATTTGTTTTGATATCAGACTGCAAAAGAGAACTTTGAATTGGCATTGGAGGCTGATAACTCGAATACCCATGCTAGATATTGGCTATCCAAATTGCATATGAAATATCATGTTCCAGGTGCATGTAAAGCTGTGTAAGTTTTCTGCTTGCTCTTTTCTTCTTTTGGTTTATGCCTATGCTTGTGGTAGATGTAGATATTTTCACTGCACTAAGCGTCTCAAAATTGGTCTGACATTTCTGGGCAATTAGATACTTGACTTTTTTCCCTCTCGCAATATGAGTTAGGAACATGGGCTTCTTGATTTCCGGATTGGATACCCTATCTTCTGTTGTTGCTTTCAACTAACATATTAAAGCTTTGAGGGATGATGATGGTGATCTGTTGAGAACTAAAGACACTTTTAGCTTTTTGGTTGTGTTTGTAATTTTCAGTGTCATTAATGTAAACCATAATTTGCCTACTTATTAATATGCAATTCATGTTTTTATTAAGTTTTGACAATTACAAGCATCAAGTAATGTTATTTTTTGGTTCTTATTAACATTTATGTGTCTTTATCTGATGTATTTAGTTCATAAAATTTCACTTTTTGACTTACTATCATTTTTCTGTTACCTGTTATGTTGTGCATGATATTGATGTTTTTTTCTTCTTGCCATGACATAGGGGAGCTGCTTTGTTAGTGGAAGCTGCAGATATGGGTGATGCAGATGCACAATATGAACTAGGTTGCCGCCTGAGAGTTGAGGTTGGACAAATTAGTATCTGTTGACTAGTATATATATGAAACTGTGAGCAAAAATCTGTCAGAGTTTTTATCTAGTGAACCCAACATGAAGCAATTGAAATAAAGCATTGTCTGGGGATTAAATATTGATCATCTAAATTGATGTTTGTCCTACTTTATTCTATTGTTGGAACTTATTGTTCAGGGTACATATTTTAATTCGCGCTGATAAGTTGTGACGCTTGATGGATTAGATGCTCCATACTTATATATAGATTGCCAATTATTAAATGGTGCTTCTATTAATTCTGAATGCCTTGTGACATTAATTGTTGATCTTTAGCTCGCCATTTAACATACTTGTTGATCTTCTTTGTCTTGTTCTTTGGATAGAATGATTATGTCCAATCAGATCAACAAGCTTTTCATTATTTGGAGAAGGCTGTTGACCAGGTGTGTTTCCCAAAAGCATATACTTGATAATGATGCTTGCATAATGTTTTGTAGCCTTATTCGAGCTATTGTTATGTTCTAGTTGCATCCAGGTGCTCTTTACCTTCTTGGTGCTGTATATTTGACAGGGGATTGCGTGAAGAAAGATGTGGCCTCAGCTTTATGGTGTTTCCATAGGGCATCAGAGAAGGTAATAGGAAGTCTTCTTTATGCTCAATAAATTGGAGAAGTTGATTTACCAGTTTCTTGGAGGGCAAGGGGCATAAAAGGGGGCGTGATATTTTGTATCCTGCTGATAGTAATGCATTCTAAATGTTATATCGTTGACATTAGCAACTGTTATAACTCATATTAGTTAGACTATATGACAGGTGCTCGTTAAATAATTTTAAAAAATTTCCTTTAAATAATTATCATGTCAATTTCAGAAAGTTGAAGTGAGCACTTGCTCATAAATACCATAACTTTAGTGTACATGAGTTTGGGATAAACGAAAAACGTTGATGCAGCCTCATAAAACTGAAATACTGAAATCTATAATTAAATTTTGGCGTGCCTACGGACTTGTCAGGGGTGAAAAGCTCTGTACAACTTGGATTCTGAAAAAAAAAGAAGAAAAAGAACTGATCAATATTTTTTTTAGTAAATTATTGTTTAATGGAAGATGATGAAACATTTAAAACAATTTCCAAGTGAAATAACAGGTACACTGATACGTAAGTCTTGCTTGGAAGTTCAGTAAAAAGATCCTAAGCATAATAAGAGATCATTGCTGATTACACCTTGATGTAGAGATGATAGCAAGCAACTTTTGAGGTTGTCTGCGTCAAATGTGAAACCTCTACCTAGAATTCATGTCCTGATTGAATGCATCATGCATCTGCAAGCTCTGTTCTTGTGGAGCTTGTCTTTCCTTTCTTGTGGTTAACCTGACAAACAATTTCATGGCGTTCTTTATCTCATGGAGAAAAAATTGTGGACCACAGAAACTTGATGAATCTATAATTTTTTTACTGTCAGGTTTTCTGTGCTTTCTGAGCTTCCTTAATAATATTCGAAAAGCATAAAACCCATTTCTTTCCAACTGGGCTTTTGACTTTGAATGATTTTTCAACCGAAGTAGGCTTCATGTCTAACTGGCAAGACTGATATTTTTGCTGAGTGCTTGTGATGAAAAATGTTGCTTTATACGCCTATGGAACAAAGTGGAAATGAAGAATTTCTAATGTATTTTTGAAGCTTATTGATAGTGTGTCAAGTTCATGCAGATCTTTACTCATGTTAGAATTTTTGTGCAGGGGCATGCTGGTGCAGCTATAGCGTATGGGTCTCTCCTTCTCAGAGGTTAGCTTGTTCCAGCTTTGTTTGCTGTTTTGTTTGAATTCAATTTGTGTATTCACAAAATTGACATCTTACTGAATATCATGATGCACCTTGTTATAGACCATTAAAGCTGATGGAGAGTCATTCTTGTAGCTTAGTACTCTTTCTGAATTTCACTATGGCTAAGAACATAACTTAGGTTTTACAGGATTATTTTGCTGGGAAGTTGAGTATGCAATTTGCAAAAATATAGTGCACAAGAAGCACTTGATTTTGATTTGAGTGTTTTCTTGATGGCATGTAACTCAGGTGCTCAAGTCCCAGAATCATTATTGAAATTCAATTTAAAGAGGGGTTTGTCTACCAAAAAAGCAAAAAATTCTGAAAGCACTGTGATGAACCCAGTAGAGATGGCAAAAGAACAGTTCCAAGTTGCAGCAAAAGCAGGATGTGATCTTGGATTGAAATGGTTGCAAAGACTGGAAGAGGAGGAGAAACGCCTATTAAGCAGTGCTGAAGATCTCTCCCAAAGCTAAGTCGGTATACCTATCATATTAAGCTCGAACTGAACTAAGATACAAGTTCAGCAAAAACAACACTTCACATCCTACTGTTGCATTTATTATTGGAATTATGAGATTGCCATGGGTGTTGGTGACATGAGCAGTGAATATTCCAACTAACTAAAGAGGAAGATACAGGATAAAAGGAATCAAGAATTCTCTATGTAAAAACATTGTAGTTGTACCTGCCTTTTTATTTCCATCAATGGCTATATAAAAAGCCTAATTTCCTTTTTTAAGAGAGTAGAGATGAAAGTTCGAACGTATTAAATTTTCTTTCAATATTAACTCTATGCTCCATTATACATCCCGAGCTATTGCAGCTATAAAAGCAATTAATGGCCACACAGGTTACAAAGAAGAGCAGCTTATTGTTTGGCAGCAGCCTCTTTTAGGATGGGTGAAGTGAATACATGTGGCGCTGTCGGAGCAAGTTGGAATTTCGCTAGCGCTCGTGATTTAGTCAGAAACGCTGATGAGGACTGGTCAGGGGATTTAGCTGCTGCATTCGTACATGTTTGGTGATTCAAGCAGAGTTGTGGGGGGCTATTGATGGTTTGCAAATGTCATGGAATATGGGCAACCGTAATGTATCCTTTGAGATGAATAGTATGCTTGCTGTTTAGATGATTAACATAGTGGAAACCCACGCAAATGCTAATTGAAGCCTACTGCAAGCAATCAAAGCTTTCCTAGCCATAGGAGTGTGCAAATTTTTCAAAATTGATAGAACCTGACCGATTTGAATAAAGTTTTATCATATTCGGTCGGCTTGTAGTGTGTAATCGGATGAAATCAGATTTATATTTTTAAAAAAAAATCAAGTTTGATCGGATAGTCAGATTAAAATTTATTTTTTCGTTTAAACTGAAACCTACTCGACAAACATATATTATACATATATATTTATAATATACAGTGTATAACCTAATCCGACTTGAACCATAAATTTATATATATATATATATAATTATATATATTAAATATATTTATAATATATATTATATATATGTATATTTGAATCAACCCAACCGAATCTAAAATATACAGATTGATTGAAAATATATAATTTTGGCTAAGCTCAGTTTAAATTTTTTGCATTTAATCTGATTTGGTGGATTGAAATGTATTTCAAATTTAACTAAACCCAACTGGTGCTGACCTCTAACTGTCTAGGAATTCTATATCAGCCTTGACGATATTGCTTATGATCATGCTCTTCACCAATAAAGTCTTTGTTTGGATAATTGACAATTTGCTTTAATAATATATGATATTATATAGTATTGTATACTATGATACTGTATAGTATATTACTAAAAATAATGTTTATCATGTATGAAAAGAAGATATTATATAATATGGATTTAGTGAAAATATTTTTATTCAATTTGATAATATTTTTAAGATTTTAATATGTTATGGAGGTGAAAAATCATTTATTAGTATATATTTAGAGTTTTAAATTTTTTTTTTTGTATATTTTTGAAAGATAATTATAAAATTATGAAAAACTATTAAATTGGTGATTAAAAAATTTATGATTTTTAAATTATGAAATTATAGCGTAAAAGATGAGAGTCGACAAATAAATAAAAACTAAATTATAACATATTATATTATATCATAATAAACCGTAAAACAAATAAAATTTAAGATGGATTATTATATGCTCTTGTCTCTTCCTTGCTACCAAAAAATAATTTCTTTCAATATTAAAAATTAACAATAAATATGATTTTTTAAGGTGTAATAATTCTGTAATTATCTCATTTGGACACCTAATACTTTTCGAAAATCAAATCACATGGGTTTTAGAATTTAATGTAGATTCCTTGAATTTGTAAAGTAAATGGAATAAGAGTTAGATTTACCTTTCAATTATGAGCTTATCTTCAAATTAGCTTATCATAATTTAATTTGACCAGCTTTTTTTAAAGGAAAAATATTATTATTAATTGATATCCATCAAAGCAACTTGACAAATAAACTTAAAGAGAAACAAAACTCCATTCCTAAAGATTAGACGAAGAACAACCTATTTTTGCCCATAGATGAACAGCAAAATTCTCTTGATTTTTCAAAAATATAAAGAAATCATTAATCTCTCTAAGGATCACACAAATTTTTTAAAAAATTGGGCCAAAATTAGTTTCAGGCTCCTGCAATAATTAATAATATAAATAAAATAACATCATCTTGATTTTAATAGTTCAATTCTTCTAATTTTTTGTAAAATTATGAAAATTAGAAAAAATATTAAAAAAATATGAAACTTCAATCTCAATATAAAGCATTTGTGTTTATTCAATCAAATTCAAATATAAATCAAATATAGAATATTTGTGGCTTAAATTCTCCATTGATATATATGATTAAATATCTTTATCAAAAAATTTAAGATGTACCATTTATGCAAATAAGCTAATCAAATTGTTGATCATTTACGAGACTTTGAGAGTTTTCTCTGTTTTTATTATGAAAAAAAAACCAAATATAATGCATAAACTAATTTATTCTAAACAAGAATGATGAAAAAACAATTTAGTTTTAGAAATTTTGTATGTCAAAACTTAATCTAGCTAGAAAAATATACTTCTGAATTCATTTAATTTTTTCTTCTCTCATATAATAATATTTAATAAATTATTTATTTATTTGATAAAATTTATTAGAGATATTCTCGCAACTCCACCAATTCACCATCTAGAGTTCAAATGTATTCCTTCCTTCCATATAATTAATAATAATAATAATAATAATAATAAAACAGCCACTAATTCTTACAGTTTTGATCCATTCTTAATCTTATCATTATCAACAGTTTCACCCAACAGCACCATCCTATTTTTCCCATAAACGACACCGTTCCATCCTCTGCTGACCATCTCTTCTCCCAACAGGACCGCAGCTTCAACTGTTGTTTCCGCGCTATCATGCGCCGAGTGTACAATCCCTCTCGCAAACGCCATCTCCGCCGTCAATTTCGCCGCCGTCATAATAACCTCTCGCCTGACATTAAAGTCCGTAATTTTACACTTCAACAAGTTCATGAACCAATCTGGTATCACAAGCCCAATATTCATCTCACTCATGTAAAGAAATCCTCTGTCCTTTCTCATAACCACATAGTCATGGCTCAAAGCTAATATCATTCCGGCGGCTGATGCATGGCCTGTAACGGCTGCAATTGTTGGCATCGGAAGAGAAATTAATTCTTTTATAAGTAATTCGAATTCTGTCGGACCGAGCTTTGGATTTGATAGAGCAGATTTTGCCCAAGCAAGGTCCAAACCATTAGAGAAGAACTTGCCATGAGCGGTGGTTATGAGGGCTGAGCAAGGAGAGGTTGGTTCTGAACGGAGAGTATTTAGAGCAGAGCGAAGGGAGTTTATCAGAGTTGGGTTGAGGCGGTGCTCGCCGGTGCCGGTGAGGGTGAGGATATAGATGTTGCCTCTCTTCTCTAGCGTGCACATTGCTTTGCTTTTCTGTTCAACTTTGATTCTTAATTCTAAATCAAATCTCACATGCAATGCTATAAATAATATTAAAAATCCATATAATATAAATAACTAATACAATGTGTCAAAGTCTACTAATTCAATTGTCAATTTTGTACCTTTTTTTATCAGAATAATACATATATAAATATGAAATATGTCAATTAAGTGATAATATAAAAAAAAAACTAATTATTTTAATTTTTATTTTCAAATTTAAAAAAAATTATTAATTGAGTTTGTACATAGCTAATATTTTTCGCATAAATATACTTAAAATATTAAGAACCAAACTCAGCAATCAGCATATAAAATAGGTTGCAAATTGAAAAGGATGGTCTGCCCATTCCAAAGTCCAAACACGGAATGACTTAAAACAGCTTTAGCCAATCAATCTGCTGGTTTGTTACCAGTCAATTTTGTAGTTTGATGTAATTAATATGGTTAGCAATGAACTAAAGTTAATTAGGTTTTTCTTTTGAAAGAAATATTATATGTATTACATATATTAATTTATAAATATGTTAAACATCAATTTCACATCATATTAGGTATTGTCATTTATATTTCCAAGATTAAAAGAAAATTTTCATTATAATTTTTTATCATAAAAAAATGTTTTATCACTAAAAAAACAAATGATGCATAAAAACTAGAGAGCCGAAGTGATTAAACACTAAACCTGCTGGAATTAGTCCAGCGGACCACCTGTTGTTACTCTTACGGGAGGACAGGAGTTTAATTCTCAAAAACGTATTTATGAGGGTCGAGCTTAAAAAAAAAAGTGATTAAATACTTTAATAAATCCAGAACAGAAAAAAGAGGCAATTTTAAGGCAACGCAAATATAAACAAAATAAAAAAAAAGTGGACACTTTAAAAATAACTAGTAAAGGATAATATCTCTAAATAAGACCAAACTACATAAAGGTGGAGGAAAAAAAAATTCTAAAATGGCCAGATCTAAATGACATGAGATAGTAAAGATCTAAGGTGATTTAGTGGCCAGAAGGCCAATGATCACTTTAAATCTAGATTAGAATATTGAGAGAAAAAAAAAAGGATAGTTGTTAGAGAAAAAGAGAGCGGCCAAGAACAAGAAAAAGCTAAGGGTGTGTTTGTTGAGGGTGTGCTCATTTAATTTATAGGTTTTTAGGAATTATTTAGTTGTGAAAAATATTTCTCATTTTTATTTTCTAATTATTTTCTCTTTCCTAATTATTTAAATTTTTATTTTTTAACTATTTTTTAAATAAAATAAAATATAAATAAATAAATAAATAAATAATGGAGTCTATAAAAATTAAAGTGGAAAATAAATTCTTAATTTTCTAATAGCATGTTTTTTATTTTAAAAATACCTAAAGGTAGTTTTCTAAAATTCAACAATTAGCTAACAAATATTAAAAACTATTTTATAATTTTTTAAATGAAAAATATTTTTAACTGAATAATAAATTCTATTTTTTATTTTTCTTTAAAAAAATTTATGAAAAACTGGAGTTATTTTCTACAATTAAATAGTAAACAACCCCTTTGTTTTTTTTTTTCAACTAAGAACTATTTTCAACTTTTCTTTTATATTTTTAAAACTAGTTTTGTGTTTTTATAAAAATTGTATCATATAATTATCAAAATTTTAATTATTAAAAAAGAAATTCACCTAAAATATACCCTTTTAAAAAGAGTTAATATTTTTTAGACCACAATCACCTTAAATAGGTAAAAAAAAATAATACCCTTGCACATAATAAAGTAAAAAAATCTCTCGGATGTCATCCGTATTCTTTTTCTTCCTTGTATATTCTCTCTATTTTTCAACTTTCTCTCTCTTTTTCTTCCCAAAATGTAGATCTTCAACCATTATATAGACAAAATAAAGTTTTCTCATACGTGGTATGTTTTTATTTTTTATTTAGTTGAATTTATAACTTTTATTAAGATTTTTTTACTGTCAAATTATAAATATTTGAAGAGAAAATGGTATATTTTATTATATTTAACCAATATTATCATATATATTCAGTTCATTTTCTTTTCTTCTTCCAAAACTAAAATAAAATATGTCTGATTTATGTTAAGTTTTAAGGAAAAAAATTTATAGAATTGTCTTAATTTTCCATAACTTGTCATAACTTATATCAAAATGCTCCTTTTTGCTACAGAAAATTATTCATTACACTTCCTAAGACAGTCTGCATACTTAAATCTTAAAATGTAATACGTCTGGTTTATATTAATTTTTAAAGAGAAAAAAGTTTACAGAACTGCCCTAACTTCCCTTAACTCGCCCTAACTCATATCAAAATATACTTTTTCACTGTAGAAAATTATCCATTATAATTTCTAAGATAGTCTGCATACTTAAATATTAAAATGTGATATGTCTGGTTTATGTTGATTTTTAAAGGAAAAAAAATTACAAAATGGTCATAACTTCTCGTAATTTGCCCTAACTCAAATCAAAATACTCCTTTTTTCTATAAAAAAAATTATCCATTACACTTTCTAAAACAGTCTACATACTTAAATCTTAAAATATAATATGTCTGATTTATATTGATTTTTAAAGAAAAAAATTTACAGAACTATCCTAACTTTTTCTAACTTGCTCTAACTCATATCAAAATACTACTTTTTGCTATAGAAAATTATCTATTACACTTTTTTCTAAGACAATTTGCATACTTGAATCTTAAAATGTAATATGTCTGGTTTATATTGATTTTTAAAGGGAGAAAAGTTTGCAGAACTATTCTAACTCCCCCTAACTTGCCCTAACTCGTATCAAAATATTTCTTTTTACTATAAAAAATTATTCATTACACTTTCTAAGACAATCTATAGACTTAAATCTTAAAATAAAATATGTCTGATTTATGTTAATTTTTAAAAGAAAAAAAATTTACAGAACTGCCTTAACTCCCCCTAACTTACCCTAACTCACATCAAAATACTCCCTTTTGCTATAAAAAATTATCCATTATACTTTCTAAGACAATCTGCACACTTAAATCTTAAAATGTAATATGTCTGGTTTATGTTGATTTTAAAAGAGAAAAAAAATTTACAGAACTGTCCTAACTTCCCTTAACTCTTCCTAACTCATATCAAAATACATCTTTTTACTGTAGAAAATTATCCATTATACTTTCTAAGACAGCTTGTATACTTAAATTTTAAAATATAATATGTCTGATTTATTTTGATTTTTAAAGAAAAAATTTACAAAATTGTCATAACTTCTCATAAGTTGTCATAACTCAAATCAAAATACTTCTTTTTGCTGTAGAAAATTATTCATTTTACTTTCTAAGATAGTCTGCACACTTGAATATTAAAATAAAATATATTTGATTTATATTAATTTTTAAAGGAAAAAAAGTTTACAGAACTGCCCTAACTCCCCTTAACTTGTCCTAACTCACATCAAAATACTCTTTTTTACTATAAAAATTATTCATTACACTTTCTAAGACAGTTTGTATACTTGAATCTTAAAATGTTATATGTTAGGTTTAAGTTGATTTTTAAAGAAAAAAATTTACAAAAATGTCTTAACTCATATCAAAATGCTCATTTTTGCTATAGAAAATTATTCATTACACTTTTTAAGATAGTATATATATTTGAATATTAAAATATAATATGTCTGATTTATATTAATTTTTAAAGAAAAAAAGTTTACAGAACTACTCTAACTCCATCTAACTTGTCATAACTAGTATCAAAATATTTTTTTTTGCTGTAGAAAATTATTTATTGTACTTTCTAAGACAGTCTCTACACTTGAATCTTAAAATAAAATATACCTGATTTATATTAATTTTTAAAAGAAAACAAGTTTATACTTGAATCTTAAAATAAAATATATCTGGTTTACACTTGCCATGACTTCCCCTAATTTGCCCTAACTTTCTCTAATTTGCCCTAACTCATATCAAAAATACTTTTTTTTTGCTATAGAAAATTATTCATTATACTTTCTAAGACAGTCTATACACTTGAATCTTAAAATATAATATATCTACTTTATGTTAATTTGTAAAGGAAAAAAGTTTACAGAACTGCCATAACTTCTCTTAACTTGCCCTAACTCATATCAAAATAATTTTTTTACTGTAGAAAATTATCCATTATACTTTGTAAGATAGCCTACGTACTTAAATCTTAAAATATAATATGTTTGGTTTATGTTGATTTTTAAAGAAAAAAAGATTTTTAAAATTTTTATGTCCTCAAATTGTGGTATCTAGTAATACAGTCAAAAAATTATGAAGCAGATGAGATACATTACCACATGTAATATTTTGTACCATGCAGTACAAAAATATATTGGCTTATATTACAGTGATGATGAGATATAATTGTATATATTTAAATATTTGAGCTGAATTTTTATTGTTTATTCAATTGTAGATAGTTTAATTTTTAATGCATTTTAGTAAATATTTAATTTTAATCAAGATAGATATTGAACAAAACCAAACATTAAAAACTCAATTTGTCCTAACTCCTCTGAACTTGCCATAACTGCATATTTATGCACTTAGATAGCTCTGAATCATAACATGCACATCATATCAGCCTCAATTGAGATGTTATATAATATAAAAGTGAAAAATATAAAAAATATTTATTTGTCCTAAAGCTCTTTAACTTGCCCTGCCTACATTTGTATACACCCAGACAACTCTGAACCATAACTTACATAATATAGTAGCCTTAATTAGGATGTTATACAAATAAAAGTAAAAACAAACAAATTTTGTTTTTTCCAAGGAAGTTAATATTTTTCTATTTTGAAGATCTAAATTATTACAAAGGCTTTCATTTTTAAATTTTAGTCAAGACAGTAAATAAACAATATTCATATATTAAAAACTCAATTTGTCCTAACTTCTCATAACTTGCCCTAATTACATCTGTATACACTCGGACAATTCTGAATCATAACCTAGAATTCAGTACACCCTTCAATAAATTTTGAGGTGTTCATATTAAAATTTTCACCATAATAAATGGAGATAACTACATTGTTCTTTGATATTTCAATTTATAATTTTAATTAATACCCTGCAATCACAAATAAGAAATAAAAAATCATATTAGAATATTTTTCATTCATTACAACATTTGAAAAACATATATTTATGTGAATTAGGACAAGTTAGGGGGAATTAGGGCAGTTCTGTAAATTTTTTTCTTTTAAAAATTTGCATAAATCAGATATTTTATTTTAAGATTCAAGTGTGTAGACTATCTTAAGAAGTACGATGGATAAATAGCAAAAATAAATATTTTGATGTGAGTTAGGGCAAGTTAGAGGGAGTTAAGACAGTTCTATAAATTTTTTTTCTTTAAAAATCAATATAAATTATATATATTTTATTTTAAGATTGAAGTATGCAGAATATCTTAGAAAGTGCAATGGATAATTTTCTACAGCAAAAAAAGCATTTTGATATGAGTTAGAGCAAGTTAGGGGGAGTTAAGGCAGTTTTGTAAACTTTTTTTTTCTTTAAAAATTAACATAAATCAAATATATTTTATTTTAAGATTCAAGTATGTAGACTGTCTTAGAAAGTATAATAAATAATTTTTTACAAGAAAAGAAAATATTTTGATACGAGTTAGGACAAGTTAGGAAGAATTAGAACAGTTAAATAAACTTTTTTCCCTTTAAAAATTAACATAAACCAGACATATTATATTTTAAGATTTAAGTATACAGACTATCTTAAGAAGTATAATGGATAATTTTCTATAGTAAAAATGAGTATTTTGATGTGAGTTAGGGCAAGTTAGAGGGAGTTATAATACTTCTATAAAAAAATTTTCTTTAAAAATAATATAAATTAGACATATTTTATTTTAAAATTTAACTATACAGACAATCTTAGAAAGTGTAATGAATAATTTTCTATAGCAAAAAAAAAATACTTTGATACGAGTTAGAGCAAGTTAAGGAGAGTTACGATAGTTCTGCAAACTTTTTATCCCTTTAAAAATCAACATAAATCAAACATATTATATTTTAAGATTCAAGTATATAGACTGTCTTAGAAAGTGTAATGGATAATTTTCTATAGCAAAAAAGAGCATTTTGATATGAGTTAGATAAAGTTAGGGGAAGTTAGGGCAGTTCTGAAAACTTTTTTTTTCTCTTTAAAAATCAACATAAACTAGACATATTACATTTTAAGATTTAAGTGTGCAGATTATCTTAGGAAGTATAATGAATAATTTTTTTTTATAGAAAAAATGAATATTTTGATGTGAGTTAGGGCAAATTATGAGAAGTTATGACAGTTTTGTAAACTTTTTTTTAAAAAAAATCAACATAAATCAGACATATTTTATTTTAAGATTCAGGTGTACAGACTATCTTAAGAAGTCCAATGGATAATTTTCTATAGCAAAAAAAAATATTTTGATGTGAGTTAGGGAGAGTTAGGGTAGTTCTGTAAACTTTTTTCTCTTTAAAAATTAACATAAATTAGGCATATTTTATTTTAAGATTTAAGTATGCAGATTATCTGAGAAAGTGTAATAGATAATTTTCTACAGTAAAAAGAAGCATTTTGATATGAGTTTGGGCAAATTAGGGGAAGTTAGGGCAGTTCTGTAAACTTTTTATACCTTTAAAACTTAACATAAATCAAATATATTTCATTTTAGTTTTAGAAGAAGAAAAGAAGATGAACTGAATATATGTGCAAATATTGGTTAAATATAATAAAATAAACAATTTTCTCTTCAAATATTTATAATTTCACAGTAAAAAAATCTTAATAAAAGTTATAAATTTGACTAAATAAAAAAATAAAAACATACCGCGTATTAGAAAACTTTATTTTATCGATCTAATAGCTGAAGATCTGTGAAGAAAAATAGAGAGAAAGATGGAAAATAGAAAGAATATACAAGATAGAAGAAGAATACTGATGACATCTAAGGGGTTTTTTTTTTTACTTTATTGGGTACAATGGTATTATTATATTTTTTAATCCATTTAAGGTGATTGTGACCTAAAAAATATTAATCATTTTTAAAAGGGTATATTTTAGATAAATTCCCTATTTAAAATAAGAAAATAATTTTAAAAAATAAATGTCAAAAATTGACTTTTATGATAAAAAAAGAGTTTTATTAATATAAAATATCTTATAAAAAAAGAATTTTATTGATATAAAATATCTTCTCAAAATCAAAATCCTCAAAATCATATTTTATACATTTTATATTTAGTGTAAAATAATTTTTATTTAATAAGAAAATATAAAATTTAATGATATTATTAAACATGTTTTTTTATAAAAAAAAAAACTAAAACAAAAAATAAAAATAAAAATCATCCTAGAAACATTTTTAGGTTATAAATTTTTAGTCTTTTATTTTGTTAAGCCAAAAACTATTTTTCATTTATTTTATATTTTTTAAAAAACCTATTTTATATTTTTAAAGATTATATCATAATTATTAAAATTTTAATTATTAAAAATAAAGAAGTAAAAATTTAAGAATGAATGACAAATTTTAAAAACTACCTTTTGTATTTGCAGTAAAAAAGAATTTTATTGAAAACACAAAAAAAATTATATAAATTTTTTTTATTAATATATAATATCTTCTCAAAATCAAAATCCTAAAAATCATATTTTATGAATTTCGTATAACGTAAAATAATTTTTATTTAATCAGAAAAATTTTAAATTTAATAATATTACATAAAATATTTTTTTCTAGAAAAAAAATAAAACTAAAAAATAAAAATAATCCCAAAAACAGCCTAAATTTTCATTATAACTTTCCATCTCATCAAATTTGTAGATTAATTCTAACTGATTTTAAATTGATTAATATCAACTATATTAATTAATAAGAATATAATCAATCAATTGAAAAATCATTATTGAATTTAGTAAATGCATATATAATATTTGATTAAATATAATTATATATCATTATTGTAATTTAAAAAATATCATAATTATAAATTAAATTCTAAATTGATAAATAAGAAATTTAAGAATTTTTTTGCGCACATTTTATTGTATAATATTAATATGATTTATTTTATAAATAATATATTTAGCTTAACAGAATATCAAATTAATCTTCTATTCATGAAACATGAGCAAATATATTATATTATAACCCAAAAATTTCACTAATTTATGTTTAATTTATTAATAATGGTTCCTATTCGGTCAAGTCTAGATATATTCTAGCCATGAATAATTTTTTCTATTCCAGGCGATTGGGCTAAGTTGTGGAGGCTATATATTTCACCAAAAATTAAAATTTTTGGTGAAATGTTTTGGGGAATATTTTGCCTGCAAAAATGGAACTAGTTGATAAAGGAATGAATGAACGGGAAAACTAATTATGGTAGAATGAAGATGTGCATCACATTCTTTTGGCTTGCCCTAAAGCCATTTAAGTGTTGGGATCTTTTATATATGAATTCTAACTTTCCTTCTTTTAATTTCTTTCCTCAGATTTATTAGAGAAAAATGATCACCAGAAAACTCCTATGATTTGCTCAGTAATATGGAGTTTATGGTTCTCGCAGAATCAGCTGATGTGGAAAGAAAAATCAAATTTCGCCTATCAGATCATCCTGTTAGCAAAAACAAGCACGTTTCCACTGGGATATTTTAAGAAAAGCCGATATCTCTGCGTTGATTCAAGATTGTCTGGTTCTTGCTAGTATTGCTTGGGAGAAACCTATTGCATGTTGTTTGAAATGTAATGTTGATGTTGTTGTGGTTGCTGCAGGGAATTGGACTGGCTATGCTGCTATTATGCAGAGCCAATTTGGGAGTTTTATTTGGGTTTTTCTGGTCATTGTAATACTATTTTTATCCATTAGTAGCCGAAGCCATCTGCGACTTCAGTCTCGCTCACAGCTCTTGTCATCAACGTTCCAGTCTGTAATCATCGATCTCATCTCACTCCCATGCCGACAATCGCAGCCGTTACTGGACACGGGTCGGCGGCAGGATTTATTTTAGCTTAGGTCATGATTATATGTTAATGAGAAAGGATAGAGGTTTTCTTTACATGAGTGAGCTCGATATAGGTCTTGTCATTTCGGCTTGGTTCATGGCAGTAGTGAAGTGCAAGATTGGAGATGCAAATGTGAGGAGGCAGTTGATATTAACGGTGAAGGGGCTTATTGTAATTTACGTACTTTAGATTAGTTAGTATTTCTCTATAGTCAAATGTACGTATAAATACTCTTTGCACAGTAATACAATGTATTAATTCAGTTCATCAATTATCTCATGGTATCAGAGATATTTTATCTGTCTCTCGATTATTTTCAATAGCCTTTGCTCGTTACTTTCTCTTACTTTACTCTGTCATTTCAGTTGAGTTCGTCTTCTACTCAATCACAGAACTAGGGTTTCATCATCAATTTCTTTGTTTTGTTCGTATTGATTCTTTGATTTGTTTCTTTTGATTTCATTTTCATGGCGAGAGAAACTGAAAAACAAACAGAAAAAGATTAAAATGATCCCTATTTTTTGCATCTAACAGAAAATCCCTCTGTGGTTTTGGTTTCACCGCTTATGAATGGAGTCAATTATCAAACCTGGTCACGATCTATGAAGCGTGCATTGATTTCCAAAAACAAAGTTCAATTTGTTGGAGCCAATTATCAAACCTGGTCATGATCATGTAGATCTTTTCTGCTTGGATTCGATGTAATGCGATGGTGATGCAGTGGCTGTCAAACTCTTTAGTTCCTTCAATTGCAGCTAGTGTGAACTTTCTTGATTCAGCTCAAGATATTTGGAAAGATCTATATGATGGATTTTCTCAGAAGGATTCTCTCAGAATAGCTGATATTTAACAAGAGATTGCGGCTTTTGTTCAAGGTGATCTATCTGTTATAGATTATTTCACTCAATTGAAGACTCTATGAGATGAATTGTATTCTCTCCAGTCAATGCCTTCTTGTCTTTGCATTCCTGCTTGTAGTTGTAATCTTCTGGACATTATTCGCAGTTATCAGAACTCAGATTAGATAATCAAGTTCTTGACAGGTCTGAATGATAACTTTTCTGCGATTAAATCTCATATTCTGTTATTGGAGCCTATGCCATCGATGAACAAGGTCTTCTCAATGGTGATTCAACATGAAAGACAAGTTATGATTCCTCGAGCTATTCTAACTAAAAATGATTCATTAGCCTGTTTGGCCAAAATTTCTTCCAGTGCTTCTTACAATAGGAGGTCTTATTCTGATAATAGAAGATCACTTTGTAATTTTTGTGGACGATCTGGTCATACTGTAAAGTTAAAAAAAAATAAAAAATTTGAAGTAAAATTTTGACTGTAGTATTAGATGAGATATTTTTTTAAAAAAAATTATTTTAGCCAAGAAGAATTATGTATTTTTGGAATTTTACTTTAATAAACAAACCTACATTCTCTAATTGTATATAAGAGTTGTTCATAAGAGTATATGTTTGAAGGAGGAAGAAAAAGGGAAAAAAATAAGAGAAAATTACATGCTATACCTCCATAAACTTTGGTTTTTCAATAATACGACCACGATTTTTGTTTTTTCAAAATTACTCTGACGTTAGTTTTTCTTTTTTTTTTTTTTTTTTCTAATTTTTGCAATTTTTTGCAATTTTCATTTTTTTCTATTTTATTTTATTTGTGTTTTTTTATTTAATTTTTTTAATTTCATAATTTCAATATATACACAATATATATAACATTTATACAATATACAAGCAAAAATACAAATTATATCTATAAAATCTACAATACATCTACGATGCATTTATAATACATCTATATAATATTTTTAATATTTGTTTAATTTTATTTTTTTAATTTTTATTCTCACAATATCTATACAATATTTAAACAATATTCAAGAACTTTTTTTATAAAATATATACAACTTAAATGATAAAAATATAGCATACACACAATATCTATAGTACATTTATAACACATCTACATAATGAAATTATATATTTTTTAATATATTTTTTCATGCATATAATATGTAAAATTTGTTTAAAAATAAATTTAATAATTTTTATTAATATATTTTTATATATTTTACTTTTTTTAATTTTTTTGTGAGTGTTATTTATTTTTAAAATTAAAATTAAAATTTATCTTTTATAAAAAATTATGATTTTTATGTGATGAAAAATAATTTAAAATATTAATTTTTATTATTTTATTAGAATATTTTTATTTAATAATGAAGTTTTAAAAAAGAAGAAAACTTGAAGTAAAATATTGATTGTAGTGTTAGAAGATACATTTTTTAAAACGAAAATTTTTATTTTAGTAAAGAATGATATATTTTTGAAATTTTACTTTAACTTTTTATAAAATTATAATTTTTTTAGGTTTTATAATGTTTTTGAAATAAAAGTTAGTTTTTAACTAGTTATGTAAAAGTCACAAAAAAATAGTAAAGGGTTATGTTTTAATCTCTTTTATTTGTCGAAATGCCAAGAAAATATTTATCAAATACCCAAAAACATGTATACGTGATATCTTAGCTTAATAAAAAAAATATATTTTTTAAATAAAGAAAAAATTAAATATTAATTTATCATTTAATTGTATTCATTTTTAATAAATATACTTTTTTAACATTTTTATCAAATTTTTGTAAGGTAGTGTTTACACCCAAAATTAACCACTTGTGATAGTTAAGAAAAGTGAAAGGTGGTTAAAGAAAATGGAGAGTTGAAAAAAAAAATTAAATAAATTATGGGCATTAAGTGTAAAGTGTGTAGTTATTTGAAAAGAAGTTAATAGAAGTTTTGAAAAAAGTGAAAAGTTATCCTAAAAACAATTAGCCACTTAAAAAAAAATGTTTAAAAGGAAGAAAGAAAGAAGAGGAAAGGACCTTCAACCATGACTAACAACCAACATTTAGTCTAAGAAATTGATCAAACAATCAAAGATAACTCTCAACCTTAGAAATTAAAAATGCAAAATTTAGATTTCACAACAACAGATTCTAGGTCTGCAATAGCAAAATTTTAGCTTTTTAGTTAATTTAGTTTGTCCAATTCTTCAATTTCATTAGACTTAGTTGTAACTTTTTCATTTCAATATGTTTCAAGCTTAGTATTGCAATACATTGTTCTCATTTTCAAATTAGTGAATTTACTTCAACTATAACTCATTTCTCAGCCAAACAATATTTTTTTTACAGTTGTCATTCCACAGTCAAGTTTTTCTATAGCTTTCATTAGTTCAATTTTTAGTTGTAAAATTCAAATTAACTTACTAAAGGAAGTTCGGGGACTTTGATTTCTCTTTGGTTATTTGAGAAATCTACACAATCATTTGGTATAAGTCAGATTAGATACATTTCAGTCAAGGACTCTATATCCTCTGGCACATCAACCCCCCAAATCAAAGGCCAAACAAAGTTTTTCTTATCATTATTTGAGGGAAACAAATTGGCATGCTCTATAGGACCGTTTTACGATGATGCAGTGTGATTCATTCTATAGTAATATTGTGGACTCATTCTACTGTAGTGCATAAGACTCATTCTACAGTGATATTATTGACTCATTCTACAGTAATATATCAAGTTACAACATGATATTTTTAGAAAAAAAAAATAATCGAGTCTTAAGTTTTTAGCTTTTGTCATATCTTATATCACTACTGGTAAAGAGAAAAGAAGCAAATTTCACCTTCCTCGTCGATTCAATTCTTTTCTTCGAAAGGCAGATGTGAGATCAGCAATAAAAGAAAGAAGAGGAAAGGGATGCACTAGAGCAGCAGCCCTCGGATAAGCCTTAAAAAAATACACACAATAGATTGGACACAAACAAAAGAAACAAGAAAAGGGCCATGATGTTGATCCTATGAAAACATCCGACTTTGCGGTGGAAGTGGCACTAGCCTCTATTATTCTATTATAATCTAATCTATTGAATCTATTTTCTTCTTTGAATAACAGGTAATAAGACTTTCTCCTTTTGTCTTTCGCCAGGTCTTTATTATCGCCTTTGCAATAATAAGGCAAAAGAGAAATATTGATGTGTTTTCACAAAAAATTTCAAAAAGGTAAAAATTTTTATGATACCATTATTACTAATGATGAGATAAAAGTTTTTGCAGAACTACAGAAGAAAATGATAAAATTTCAAAAGCAATCTCAAGAGACTCAACAATTATGCCAGAAACAAACTTAAGAAACTTAGAAGCAATTCTAAGAGACTCTAATACTGACTCGAGAACAATATGAAACCATAATCCAAGCCTTAAAGAAATAAAAAATTTCTCTATAAGTCAGCCATTCAGTACATAATATTTGCACTAAGCTTTTCGAGCAGAATCCTGATGAGCTCGGGGGGTATTCCAAAGCCCAAGAGTTTGGTGCGATGCACCATCCACAGGTACAAGCTGAAAAAAAAAAGATATTCCTCCATGTAAAAGAGAAAAAATTGATGAACTCCATGGAAACATATGCATATTAGATGATAATAAACTAATAGACAACAAAATTTCACACCCCCTCTGCCGAAGAAAAATTCTCTGATATTTGTAGAAAATCCTGTAGAGTCTGTGAAAAATTCTTTTCACATATTCTATGGAAAAATTGCAAAATCTATAAAAGTTGATGCTAAAAAAAGAAAAGTTGTGGAATATAGACTTGGCCTGAAGCATATGGGTCATCTTAAAATTCATAGGTCATCTCCATTAAAATTCAAAATAAAAAGGGGAAAAAGGGGAAACATATTGCCAAATTTGAAAAATAATTATAGAAATATTTGGAGAACAAAGTGGTGAAACCCAAAAATGAAGTTCGCCAAGTTTGGTACGAAAAGAATACATGCCTAAAGAAATGATGCTAAGGAATGGACATGTCCTAAGAAAATCTCATCCCAACTATCAGAAAAGATGTCTACAACAACAAAAAAAATTGGATTTATAGTGCCTCACTTTTCTCCAAGCTACCAAAGGCATTAACTTCAGCAAAAGAAATTTCTACAATCTTTAACAAAAACTTAAAAAAGAAGGCTCATAAGACAAAAAAACTATGGAAAGAGGTAGAAAGAAAATGAGATTCAGCCTAAGAAAAAAATAAAATTTCAAGAGAAAATTATTGAAAATAAGGAGGACCTTGAGCCTGTGAAAAACTCAAAAGATATGATGAAGGAATATGTGATTGAAGTTCAAAATACTCGAAGAGCACTTCCTTATCAAATTATGTCATATGCACTAGTAAATTTATTTATTTTTATAATATTTGATTTATTTATATTTCAATAGAAAGTTGACTTTTGAGCTACTTTTATAAATATTATTAATAAAAATTAAAGTAGGTCTACTTGCCACTTTTCATTCCTAAAAAAAGGTGCATTAGTTATGTAAATAACTTGTGAAAAATCCAATAAAATCTGTAAAAAAAAATTTCTGCAGAGTCTGCAGAAAATTACTGAGTTTGTAGAAAGTTACAGAGGCTGTGGAAAGCTTTTTTTTATAAAATATAAAAAAATAAGCAGCCTGTAAAAAATTACAAAGTTTATAGCAATTGAGAAAAATAATAAAATTTTAACTATTTGGTTTTACAAGCTAAATATATATGGAGGTATTTATTTACTCCCAAAATTAACCACTTTTTAGTGGTTAAAAAAAGTGGAAGGTGGTTAAAGAAAATGGGGAGCTGAAAAAAATAACTAAATAAATTATGGGCATTAAGTGTGAAGTGGGTAGTTATTTAAAAAGAAGTTAATGAAAGTTTTGGAAAAAGTGAGAAGTTTTTCTAAAATTAAGAAGCCACTTCTAAAGAAAATATTTAAAAGGAAGAAATAAAGAAGAAGAAATGACCTTCAACCATGATAAACAACTAACAATTAGTCCAAGAAATTGATCAAACAAAAAAAGATAACTCTTAACCTTAAAAATTAAAAGTGCAGAATTCAGATTCTACAGTAGCAGATTTCAGTTCCACAGTAGTAAAATTTTAGCTTTTTAGTTAATTTAGTTTGTCCAATTCTTCAATTTCATTAGACTTAGTTTTAATTTTTCATTTTAGTATGTTTCAAGCTTAGTATTGCAATATATTATTCTTATTTTCAAAGTAATAATTTTACTGCAACTATGATTCATTCCTCAGCCAAATAATATTTTTTCTACAGTTGTCATTCCACAATTCAGTTTTTTCATAGCTTTTATTAGTTTAATTTTTAGCTATAGAATCTAAATGAACTTATTAAAGGGAGTTTTGGAACTTTGGTTTTTCTTTGGTCCTTTGAGAAATCTACACAATTACTTGATAGAGATAAGATTAGATGCATTTTGATCGAAAGACCCTATATTTTTTGACATGCGGGCACAAATCAAAGACCAAACAAAATTTTTCTCATCATTTTTTGAGGAAAACATATAGTAATTGATTTCGGGATTTTTGAAGTTCATTAATTTATCAATAATCTGCAAAATTTAAAATTTTAAACTTTGTTTCGTTATGCATTACTCAATTGTAAATTGTTTTGTCTAACCAAGCTGAATTGAAATCTTAAAAAAAAAAAGCAATTATAAAGCATAATTTTTTTTTGCTGTTTGAACCAGGTTGTGCTCAGTCTTATTTAATTACATATGTTGGATATTAATAAAAATAAATACACTTTCATATGTTAATACTATTATTAATAATTTTAGTTATTTTGGTTCAATTTCTTTTGTTTTTTCAACTATTATTTCAATTTTATCTAGTTTGAATTCACCAGAAGTCGTGATTTAATTTTATTCTATTTATATTATAATAAAAATTTTGGTTAAACATATAAATTTATTATTAATTTTGGGCCTAATTTCATAAATAGCCCATGAATTTATAGTATTATAAAATTATAATATTTAAATTTCAAATCTTTCCAATAAAATCTTCAAATTTGTATTTTTTTTATTAAAGTCTCAATTTTATTTTATGATGAGGGGTTGAACATGTAGACTCTATGTTGTTAAGGAATATGATTCTGTTTCATAGTTTGTATCAAATTCTATATCTGTTTCCTAGTTTGTATCCAATTCTATATACTTGTGTATTACTCCAGTAATGTATGTATAAATACCTGTTTATAAATTAATAAAAGCATCTCTGATTTGCCCTAAATCTAACATGGTATCAGAGCTTTACAAGGTTTAAAAACCAGGAATTTTTCGATCTAGCTCTAAAACATGGCTTCTAGTTCGAATTCTCACACTGGATCTCCACAACTTAATCACCAGATATCGATTAAGTTAACATCTGAAAATTTTTTGCTATGGAAAACTCAGTTTCTCCCAATGGTCAGTGGCTGTTGTTTGAAGCACCATCTTGATCTCAGTACTCCACCACCGGCGCAAGCAAACTCGGATGGCACACCAAATCCAGAATTCGCAAAGTGGGAGGTCAACGATCAGCTTGTACTTAGCTGGATCGCATCATCAGTCTCTGAACGTGTGTTAACCAAAATCGTTGGGCTCCAAACCGCCAATGAAGCATGGACAAAATTGCAGGCTGTTTATGCAGCAGGAAATGAATCTCAAATTCGGGAGCTACGAGGACAGCTCCACAATCTTCAACGTGAAAGCTTGTCAATTGAAGAGTATATGTCTCATATTAAACTCCTAGCTGATCATCTCTCTGCTTTAGGAAAAACCGTCCCTGATGATCAACTAGTTGAGTTTGCCTGCAATGGTCTTGGATCAAGCTATAGTAGCTTTATCCGTTTATTAGATCAAAGTAATGTCGATGTTGACTTTGATGATTTGCATGCTCGGCTATTGACTGAAGAACGCCGACTCAAGAAAGAAGAGAAAGCAACTGTTCTTACTCCGTCTGCACAGTATTCGCAGACTCAATATCACAACGCCCAAGGACGAGGAAGAGGACGCTCTCGAGGACGTGGTCGAAACAATTATGGCCGAGGATATAGTTCTGGAGTTTATTCCTCTTCATACAATAATTATTCAAATCAATCACAAGCTCCTCAAGACACTTCAAATCTTACTTGTTTCAATTGCAATGGGCATGGGCATATCTCCCGTGTCTGCCCTTCTCCCAAAACCAACACTGGAAGACAGAGACATCAAGTTCGGCCAGCAGCAAATCTGGCCTCAAATCGTGCTCCGTGGTTGATGGATAGTGGTGCGACTCATCATTTGACCAATGATTTGGATAACCTTGCGATTCACTTTGAATATACTGGTCCTGAGGAAGTCGCTTTAGGTAATGGTTCCAAACTCCCAATTTCTCATATTGGTAATTCTTCCATTACGGTTTCTGATCGTAAGTTTACTCTTCATGACATTCTGTGTGTTCCTGAAGCTATTCAAAATCTGTTATCTGTTTATAAATTTTGTATTGCTAACAATGTCTCTGTGGAATTTTATCCTCAATTTTTTGATATTAAGGACTTGGAAATGAGGGAAATTTTGCACAAAGGACCGAGTAAAGGAGGGCTATATCCATTGTCAGCCGAAAATCTCAGTAAATTCGGCAAAATTCTAGCAAATTCTGCATCTCTCACCACCTGGCATGCACGTCTAGGACATGCAAATTTTCCCACCGTCCGGAAAGCTATAGAGTCACATTTAATTTCGTCATCTATGTTGCCTAAGTCGTTATGTCCTGCTTGTTTAGTCTCTAAGAGTCATAAACTACCTTTTGTTTCTTCAGATTTTCAAGCAAGTGGTCCTTTAGATTTGATTTGTTCTGATGTATGGGGTCCTGCTCCAATTGCTTCACCTGACAATTTCAGATATTATATTATTTTCTATGATCATTATTCAAAATATACTTGGATTTATTTTATGCAATACAAGTCTGAAGTTCTTTCCATATTCAAGCAATTTAAACTTGTGATAGAAAAGCATTTTAATCGTTCAATTAAGATGTTTCAGGCTGATTGGGGTGGCGAATTTTAAGCTTTAACCACTTATCTTCGTGATAATGGTATTTCTCAACGAGTATCATGCCTATATACACCGGAGCAAAATGGTTGTGCAGAAAGAAAACATAGGCACATTGTTGAAACAGGGCGTGCCTTACTCACTCATGCCAGAGTTCCTCACCAATATTGGACAAATGCTTTTGCCACTGCAGTATATACCATCAACCGATTGCCTACACCAAATCTTGATCATATGTCACCTTTTGAGAAATTGTTTAAAATTCAGCCAAACTACAAAAATCTTAGAGTCTTTGGTTGTTTGTGTTATCCATGGTTAAAACCATATACTAAAAATAAATTGGACCCTCGTTCGAAACCGTGTGTCTTTCTGGGTTATAGCAGGCAACATAAGGGTTATCAATGTCTTGATTTGTCATTTTTAAAATTCTTTGTCTCACGTCATGTTCTTTTTGATGAGCAGGTGTTCCCTTTCATTGGTCAATCTTCACAAAGCACTACTATCCCATCGCCACCAGCTTCACCACCGGTTTTTGCTCTTCCACGAGTTCAAGCAACCACATCTCATCAACAACAAGGTTCTGAATCAATGCCTATTGCTCATGAATTACCGATAGCAGAAAGTTCCATGTCTGCAACACCGATTCCATCAATTACTCCAGCAGCCGACACTTTGGTTGAATCAGCCATGGTCGAATCAAATCCACCACCGATTCAAGTGGTTGAATCGAATCCAGTTGGGTTAGTCAAAGCAGCTTCACCAGTTCCAGCCACGGCTCGTCGACACCACATGGTCACAAGAACACAAACTGGTTCACTCCGACCGAAACAACCATTCTCTATGACTGCTTCGGTTGGTATAGATTCTACTCCACTTAATTTTACGCAAGCAAGTAAAGATTCCAAGTGGCGTAAAGCTATGCAGGAAGAGTATAATGCTCTAATATCTAATGGAACTTGGCAGCTAGTACCTCCATCGTCGACACAAAATATAATTGGTTGCAAGTGGGTGTATCGAACAAAGTTAAAATCTGATGGTTCGTTTGATCGATTCAAGGCACGATTAGTGGTAAAAGGATATCATCAAAGGCCAGGCATTGATTTTGACGATACCTACAGTTCGGTGGTCAAGCCTACTACCATTAGGCTAATGCTAGCGTTAGCAATGCAAAATAATTGGTTTATTGAGCAGCTAGATATCTCAAATGCTTTTCTCCATGGTTATCTTGATGAAGAAGTGTTCATGACTCAACCACAAGGATTCATAGATCCTCATAAACCGGATTATGTTTGCCACTTAAAGCAGTCACTTTATGGTCTCAAACAGTCCCCTCGAATGTGGAATCAAAGATTGAGTGATGCCTTGGTTCAATTCGGTTTTCATGGTTCTAAAACCGATATTTCTCTCTTTTACTACAACAACGGCACCAGTAGATTATTCTGTCTAGTCTACATGGATGATATTTTAATCATTGAAAATGATTCTACCAAGGCAAAATCATTGCTCACCATCCTGGAGCAACAATTTGCTATCAAACCAATGGGGCAGCTGTCCTATTTTTTGGGAATACAGGCTACATGGGACAAAGATGGTTTATACTTGAATAAGAAGAAATATATTTCTGATTTGCTACACTGAACGCAGATGGCCAAATGTAGCATTATCAATACACCTTCAAATGCTACCGAAAAATTGTCTTTGCAGAGTGGGGATCCATTTCATGACCAAACCTTATATCGCAGTGTTGTCGGTGCTCTTTAGTATTTAACCTTCACTCGACCTGACATTGCATATTCGGTGAACAAAGTGGCTCAGTATATGCATGCTCCAACAACTATACACTGGATGGCTGTTAAGCGTATCCTACGCTATTTGAAAACAACACCGAATCATGGTCTCTTCTTTTCTGTAAATTCGGCATCTGCTCTTCAAGGTTATTGTGATGCAGGGTGGATCGGTCGATGATCGCAAATCAACTACTGGGTATGCGGTGTATTTTGGCAAATCATTAATTTCCTAGGTCTCTCGAAAACAGAGGTCTGTTTCACGATCCTCCACCGAAGCTGAATACAGAGCTATTGCTTCAGTGGCATCTGAAATCATCTGGTTGCAGTCTTTGTTGATCGAAATTGGAGTCAAATTGTCGTCTTCACCAATCATTTGGAGTGACAATATCAGTGCTACTTACTTAACTGTCAATCCTGTTTTTAATTCCAGAACGAAACATATGGAGATTGATTTTCATTTCGTTCGAGATTTGGTCAAGAAGAAATAATTGTTTGTTCGATATATTGGGGCGGATGATCAAATTGCTGATGTTTTGACCAAACCTTTACACAAGACACATTTTCAGTATTTCAGAGACAAGCTGCACCTCCATCCTCCTCCGGTACAGCTTGCGGGGGAGTGTTAAGGAATAGGATTCTGTTTCCTAGTTTGTATCAAATTCTATATCTGTTTCCTAGTTTGTATCCAATTCTATATACTTGTGTATTACTCCAGTAATGTATGTATAAATACCTGTTTATAAATTAATAAAAGCATCTCTGATTTGCCCTAAATCTAACATATGTGACATCCATACGGAGTCCACATATTTAATTAAAAAAATAATTACAGATCTTTCTTTTGTTAAGTTTAGAAACTATTTGTGAAATTAATTCTTAATCTAAATTTATAGAATTTTTATATAGTTATAAATTAATTTATATATAACAAATTTTTTAATAATATAATTTCAAAAAATAAGTAAAAAATAAAATATTAAATATATTGGTCAAAAAATATAAAAATTAGACATATTAATATTATTTAATACAATATTAAATAATATAAGTTATATTAATATATAATAATAGAAGAATTAAATTTATTATTTAACTATTTAATTAAATTTAGTTAAATATTTATTAATTTGTTTCTTATTTAATTAAAATTTTAATTATTAAATTAGATGTAAATATTTGTTATTTTTTTTGTATTTTTTTGTATTATTTATTATATATAAAAAAAAGTTAATAACTATATTTGTCAATTTAAAATTTTAAAAAAATATATTATGTAAACTGTATATGTTAATATATACTAAATATATAAATATATTTTCGTAGTATAAACAATAGATACAAAATAGAAGAGCAAAAATTGGAATACATTATCCAAAAAAAAATTCAGTGCAGTTTTAGTATATAATATATTTTATACTATAAACATTATGTAATAAATATAAAATATATAAAACCTTATGTAATGAATATATATATCTAATTCAATAATAAAAAAATAATAAAAATTTACATCTAATTCAATAATTAAATTTTTAAATAAATAATCAAATATTGAAATAAATTATTAAATATTAAAATAAATTTAATTAAATAGTTAAATAATGGGTTTAATTCTTCTATTATTATTTTTTAGTATAACTTAAATTATATTAAATAATATTAATTTATTTAATTTTTATATTTTTTGACCAATATATTTAATATTTTATTTTTTTCTTATTTCTTGAAACTATATTAAAATTTTATTAAACTATTTGTTATATATAAATATCTAAAAAATTTATAAAATTAGATTAAAAGTCTTAAATTTAATAAAAAAAATGATCTATAATTATTTATTTTTAAATTAAATATGTGGTCTCTAGATGGCATCATGTGCAATCCCTCACTAAAAAATGAAATTAGAGATTTTAATAGAAAAAAATATAAGTTTGAGAATTTTATTAGGACGATTTAAATTTTAAGTGTCACAACTTTACAACACTATAAGTTCAGAGGCTATTTATAAAATTAATTTATTAATTTTATTTTTTTTTGAAATTATATAATTTTATACTAATTTAAAAAGGCAATTATGATTTTATCCTAAAATAACAATAATAATATATAATAATAATAATTTGTATTAGTTAAAATAGAAAAAATGAAATTAACTTTATAATTTATTACATCATATTAATAATTTAATTTTTAAATTTTAATACGAATTGACATTTTAATTTTATGGATTCCATAAACTGCTAATAGTCAAATTAACATCTCGATTACAACAACAACAACAACAACTAAGCCTTAGTCCCAAAAAAGTTGGGGTCGCTGTATGGATCCTCAACAAAATAAGCTCAAAAGACACCAAAAAAGATACTCCAGCCTTAGGCCCCTTCCAAGACACGGATTTTACGTCTCCATTCAAGTCTGTCATTAATCAAATCCGCATCAAGATCTAAGGCACGTAAGTCTCTTGCTATCACCTCCTTCCACACAGTTCTAGGTCTTCCACGACCTCTAGCCCCCTCAATCAACAAATTCTCACACTTTCGAGCCGCAGCATTAGGAGGTCTTCTTAAAACATGTCCATACCATCTAAGTCTTCCTTCCCTCACCTTATCTCCGACATCCGCTACTTGGACTTTTTATCGAATATGAGCATTCTTAATTTTGTCCAATATGGTATGTCCACACATCCATCTTAGCATCCTCATTTCTGCCACACTCATCTTATGCAAATGTTGTCCCGTTGGTGCCCAACACTCACTACCATAGAGCATCGCAGGCCTAACAACCGTTCTATAGAATTTACCTTTCATTTTCAGAGGTATTTTCTTATCACATAGAACCCCAGTCGCACCCTTCCACTTCAACCACCCTACCTGTATTCTGTGAGCCACATCTTCATCTATACGGCCATCATTCTGTAACACCGAACCCAAATATTTGAACTGCTTGGTTTTAGGAACCAAAACTCCATCCAACTTAACCTCATGTTCCTGCTTCTTCCTTAGACTGAACTCACAGTGCATATATTCCGTTTTACTCCTACTTAACTTAAAACCCTTGTCCTCGAGGGTTTTTCTCCACACTTCCAATTTACGGTTTACACCAGCACTAGTCTCATCAATTAAAATAATGTCACCAGCAAACAACATACACCAAGGAACATCGTCTTGTATGCTTCTGGTTAGCTCGTCCATAACCAGGGTAAATAAGTATGGACTCATGGCCGAACCTTGATGCAATCCGGTAGTAATGGGGAAAGCCTCAGTGTCTCCACCAGGTGTTTTCACACTAGTGGATGCATTTTCATACATGTCCTTGATGATGTTGATATATTTGCCGCTGACTCCTTTCCTCTTCAAAACCCACCATAACACTTCTCTTGGTACTCTATCATAGGCTTTCTCCAAGTCAATAAATACCATGTGGAGATCTTTCTTCTTCTCTTGATACAATTCCATTAGTCTTCTTAGAAGAGAAATAACCTCCATGGTAGATCTCCCTGGCATAAACCCAAACTGATTATCCGAAACTCTTGTAAGCTTCCTCAATCTGTGTTCAATAATCATTTCCCATAATTTCATAGTATGGCTCATAAGTTTCATACCCCGATAATTTGTACAGCATTGAATGTCTCCCTTATTTTTATATATGGGTACCAGGATACTCTTTCTCCAGGCATTCGGCATCTTACGTCCTTTCACAATAGCATTAAAGAGTTTAGTTAACCAGGCAACTCCAACCTCTCCAAGGTTCTTCCAAACCTCTATAGGAATACCATCCGGGCCACAAGCTTTACCAACTTTCATATACTTCAAGGCTTCTCTTACTTCACTGTGCAAGATCCTCCTAGACCAGCTGATATAACCATTTGTTGCAAGAAGACCTTGAAAATCTTGTTCATGTTCAGGGTTGAATAACTGCTCAAAATAAGCCTTCCACCTCTCCTTAATCTCAACATCTCCTGTCAAATTAACATCTCGATTAATTACCAAATTTTGATTTTGTGGCCATTATTATAATTTTAAGTGTTTTTCCTTATCAACAAATAACTAATAAAAAAAAACTTGATTAATAAATTTATAAATTAAAGAGTTTAATTAATTTAATTAAAATTTTAAAAATAGATGATAATATGATATAATAAGTTGAAATATCGATTTGCCCTTTAAACCTTTTGATTAATAATTTTTTTTTATAATTATCACTTAAGGTTTAAATTAAGGTAAGTAGAATAGAAAATGAATATAATTATAAAAATATACAAAATTTATGATAAACTTATCTGTTAAGAATTAATTTGATTAGAAAATGAGCTTATTATTTATCTTATTAATCAGAGATTCAGTTTTTTTTAGATAAAAAAGAAAAAAATATAAAAGGTAATTTTTGTAAATACTAAAAAATCTCTCTAGTATCAACCAATGATAACTGTAATTTAATGTTTGATTTAACGAACCGAAAAGAAAATTACCGTTTGATCCTAAAATTGTAAATTCCTATTTTTTTGGGAATATTAATATTATTATTTGACATTTCTTCTCCCACTCTAAAAAAGCGGAAAACATGATTTAGCGCTTGCCAGTTAAATACAACCTCATAAATCTACGCTTTTACTTACAGCTAATATTCACCCAAATCCCTTTTTCAACTTTTAGTTATTTAATTAATTACAAAACATATTTTTAATTAATTTATTCTTAATCTCAAATTAAAATCTTAATCTTCTTCACAAGACACTTATATGCCGTTTCGATTTTGTTCAAATATGGAGTCTTCTTCTTCTTCTTCAGAGACTCAGTTTTTTTTTTTTTTTTTGAAGTTCTGAACTGACAATAAATTATAAGAGTTTTTGAGTTGTTGTACAGAGATTTGGTGCAACCAAATATTGAAATTCTGAATTTCCATGTCTTCTAGCTTTAGTCCTTCTCGGAATAGCCCTGGGAGTTCTAGGCAACAGCTGTTCCAGCTTGGCGCTGTTGGTAGTGCCTCTAGATTGAGATCCTCTTCTCTTAAGAAGCCGCCGGAACCTCTTCGTCATGCCATCGCCGATTGTCTCTCTTCCGCCTCTGCCTCTGCTGCTTTTGTTAACTCGCACCATGGAAATCCCTCTCTCGCTGTCAATGAAGCTTCTAGAACTCTTCGTGTGAGTAATTGCGTTTGCCTTTTTCTCTCTCTCCTTTTTTTTTTAATTTTCTTGGATTCTGATTCGACCTTTGAGTTTTTAATTCATGATTTACAATGTTGATGGACTGAGAGTGTATTTCAGGAATTTTTATGCATTTAGGCTTGGTAAAGCCAAAAAATATATAAATGTATGTATATGGAGGTCGATTAATTTAATCAATCTAAGTTTATTCTGCATTTTCTCTGCATTTCAATGAAATTGAATTTTATTTTTTTGAGAGTGAAAGGGTTCTGAAAATCAATTGTTAGTTAGTTTTTTCATGGAGTGAGTAGTTGATTTAGCTTTCTAATTTGGGTATTTTTGTGTTATTAGCTTTAAATTGTGTATCTATATATGTTTTTTTTTTTTTACAGTATACTTTTGTTCTCCAATAATTAAATGGCCTCTATTTCTCATTGAGAAAGTTAAAATAAGATAAATTCTGCCTCTTGTGGTAGTTGACACGACAATAGCTTCTATTTTAATTGATTGGTTTTATATTTTTGAGTAATAATTAATCGCATGAGGTTGGTTTAAGCAATTTTGGCATTTGAATAGGAGTCATCGGTTGCACTGGTTGCTTTTCCCCCTATACTTGGTGAAGTAACATTTGCTTAAATTCTAGAATGAATGCGAAAGAGGAAATGGAATTCTTGAACATGCTTAATTGAAATCACTGTTGAAGTATTCCTTTGTTTCTCGCTGTTATTTCTATAACACAGCAGAAATGTAATTTCCTTGTCTTTCTTAGAGACCTTGAGTTAGCATTGGTTTTTGGTGCATTGAGAACATAAAATTATCTTCATCTAATCCAATCTAAAGTCCTTTTTGATACTCTTCAAAAGCGATATACGTCCTGCTTTGCCTTGGCCCTTAGCTTGAGCGGTATAATGAGCGAGTTCCTTTGGGTTGTCCATGGGATCAAATTATACTACTTCAGTGCATATGCCATTTAGTTTTTATCTTACAACTTCAATTTATGAATGGCAGGACTATTTGGCTTCACCTTCGACGGCTGACCTGGCTTATAGTGTAATTTTAGAACATACAATTGCCGAAAGAGAGCGCAGGTAAATAAATATTTCATTTCATATGGAAATACCCATTATGGACTTACTCCTGTTATGGAAAATTAACATCCGTCTTTCTTTATCTTTTTGTGCGATTTATGTTTATTCTTTTATTAGAAACCATTTCTTTCTATTTTCCCTTTCAGATTAAGTGATCAAGTTATATGAATCACCGACATGATCATTCTAGTGCTTTAGCATGCGTCAGATTCCATAAACATCTTGTAGGAAACAAAAGAGTGTTGCTTCCATTTAAACAATTATACAAAATTATGTCCTACTTTGGCCCATATGCAAATGATATCGGAATTGCATGATCAGGTTCTTACACGGTGGGTCTGTTTAGCATTATAGCATTTTTTTTGGTCTCTGGGGCGGTTTGGCGGGCTCTTTTATTTTATTTTTGTTTAGGAGAGAAGTGAACTATTGATCTTGATTGGGATTGAACCTTCATGATTTGAACATCTCCCCATATTCTATTTGAAAAAATAACTACATAAAAAGAGCATTGTAGTGCAAAGCAATCTCTAGACAGCAACTTTAAGTATCTTCATGATAGGTTATATACAATCAAAACTGTGACCATTGCTTGGCATGTGTCAACTTGAAGCCTGCAGAAATGGGTTTATGTAACAAGTTTTAAAACCCTATTAACCAATGCTTTCCTAAGTTTGTTATTTTAAACTCTCTGCCCTTTCTAAATGATCAACCATATCATAATTATTTGATTCGGCGTATTATTTAACTTAACAGTAGAATAATATGGTAAAGTTTCAAAACACAGAATTTACTTTGATAAGGTCACTAATCTAATGTTCCTTCAATATAACCTTGTGATCCATAAATAAGGTTTATAAAGCTTGTAGTGGATAAGATAAGGTCAAAATTTTATGCCATACATTTGCTTCTCAATTGATGCATATGATGCTTTAATGGTTGGCAAATCTCAAGCAATTGATGAGATTTATGTAAGGATTAAAGAAGGAGATTAGGGGTTTGATTATCAAATTAAAACTTACTAGAGTGAGATAAGAAAAGGATGTTGTTTGGGGACTGTGACTAGTACTCCCGGGACTGTAGTAGCAGAGAGAATTGGTATGGAAACCTTCCAAACCAATTCAAAATATTCAAAGATTTATTATCAAATGTCTCAAAGAACAACTGTCACATAGGTATTTTGGGAGTGATTAATTCTACTCTTGTTTGGATTAGGAGTCTCGAACTAGGAAAATTCTAAACTGTTAACAAATATCAAGCAAACATTTTTTAAATGTTCCCAATCTACCCATACTATATAAAGGATTAGTAATCAAGGTGAAACGTTTTGGAAGGACAAATTAATACAATTTTTACATTATGAACAAAAAGAGAACTTCTAAAATATTTTGTTGAGTGATTCAGGGAATTCACCATAAATTTCTATTTATACTCGGCATAAATGATTTACTGACAATTATGGTAAAATATGGACACCAATTAACTACCCTTAAATTCGATTGATTTAAAATGATAATGTGTCCTTTCTTTGAGTTGAAGTTGTATAAGATTTCTTTGAAATATATTAATAGTTTTGGTGTTTATATATTTGTATTAAATGTTGGATAATGGTCGTCCATCATTTTCCATGTACAGGCTGATTCCTAAAACACTTAAACTTCAATTGAAAAAAACCAAATATGCCTATAAAGGCTACAATCTTATATAGATAAAATCAAAATAGAGAATTGCTAAATAGTCCCACCAAAATATAGAATTCCTAAACTAAATGACAAAAACATGAACTACTTGTTATCTACTACTCTCAATGTTTTAGTGAAATCATCGCTTTTAGTTCATGCTTAGTTATTAAGGTAATCATTGAATTTTCTAAATGTTGTAAAAAATAATTTTGAATGGACTAAAATATCCTCCATAAACTCATTATTAAGGTTGTTATACTCCCATCTTAATTAATTAACTTTATACAATTTTTTAGAAAAAAAAAATTATACACAATTTTTAAAAAAATTAATTAATGAATTTTTTTACTTCCTACCAAAATTTTAAACTTAGAAATATGCATTAGATGAATGGTCGATGAAGATCATTAATATTGTATTGATAATAATAAAGATAAAGTTAAAAAAAAGAGAAAGTTTAATAAATTAATTAATATGGTGATAATAATTATAAGGGTATAGTTGGAAAAAAAACTAATTATTTGTTTTTATTTTATAAAGTGATAATTTTAGTCGGATATTTTTTTTTTTGCAAAAATGATCATTTCAGTGGGATGGAATTAGTACTTAAAGAAGAATAGGAATTGCGAAGAGGCTCTTCTCTAAGAGAGGTTATGGTTCAGATTTGGGCTATGCTAATTGGGTGGATTATAAACTACATCACCAGCCATAATTGGAAATCTGAATTAAGATTTTTTTTGTGGTTAACCGTCTTTTATATAGATTTCACAATTTTGTTAGTCTATAAAGAGTAGCACTATTGGTATTTCTATATAATTTACTATCTTTATTTATATATTGATATAGCATTATATATATGTGGAAAGTAGTTCTAAATTATGTAAACAAATATGTGACTTATAGCTCAAAATAATCTTTGATTATTTATAAAGTAAGCATTTGAAAATCAATTTTTTCCATACATTAATCATGATAATAATATTTTTACCTACAAAATAACACTTAAGAGACATGTGCAAGAAGAATTAACTATGAAGAAATTTTATAATTTTATAAAAGTTTCTAATAGGTTGTATATTTTCCTTTTTGCTATTAATGCTTTGATCTCAATGCTATTCTCTATAAATACTATTTTTCACATGTCTAATTGTCACTAATATCATGTCTAGCACTAACAGCTAGTGAAATAAATTTTCCTAAATACTAAAACTATTTCATTCATTTTCTTAAGAAAAAAATCTGAATTTTTAGAGTTAAAATTTGATCAAATATTCCTAAATCTCTTTTCTTTCATTGCTTTGCCAATATTCTATGCATCCTTACATATTAATTTTGCATTGATATGTTACAAGTGTTTGCCTTTTTTGTGCACAAAGTCCATTTTCTTCGTTGAGCTTTTCTGTTATATAGGATAGTAGTTATAATATTAAGATTTGCTACTAATATGCCTTTAATATGCACCAGCCCCGCTGTTGTTGCTAGGTGTGTGGCACTTTTGAAGCGACACCTTTTACGGTATGATTTCTAGCACAAGCCTGTTTTTTCTGTTATCTTGTGGAGCATCAAATAGATAATCATCCCACTGACAATGATTACATGGAAGTTGATGTGTGAATAATTCCTTACATTTTAGCAGTGGTTATTTCATTGGAGTTGCTTTAAAATTTTGATTTCTGATGTTATTTTTTCCTAACCACTATTATTCTCATTGATTTTTAGAGGTTACAAACAAATCCCATTTTGATAGTAAACTTCTCGTTTCCTATCTGAATTTGTATGGAGACTTGAGAATTTAGATGCTAGCATGGGCAAGCACATGACATTAAATGCTGTTGTGTTATTGCCTAAGGATGTTTGAAGAGATTTTGGTTTTATACTTACTGATAGTTATGTTATAGCTTCAGATTTTGGTGGATTTAACATGGAAAAGAAAAACTAAAACTAAAACCAAACTGCAAAGAAGGTGTTCTGCTTTAAATTGCATTTCACATATGTATGTGGGAGGATATGAAGTGCAGCAGAGATTGTAATAGGTATATCTTTTTATGTTTTAGAGTTGCCTTTTCCAGAGGGCAATTATCTATATATAGTTTGAGATCACTTGTCTTGCTTAATAAATCAGTACCTCAGACTACTTGGATACTTGAATTGGTTCAAATTTGATCATATGTGGGGTAGTCTGTTGGGATTCCATTTGGTCTGCTTTCAGTGGAACAGTCATAAACAAAAAAAATGTACAAAAGAAGCTCTTGCTTTGCTTTTGTGGCCTTAGTAGAGGTAAAAATTGAGGCCTTAGCACAATTAGCTGGGATTTCTGCTGTTCATACTTATTGGAATTCAAGCTCTGACTTCTGGCAATTTTTTTTGGAGGTATAATTGGCTAGTAAGTGAGACAAATATATAAGTTTCCTGGAAGTGTTCTGATTATAAAAAGCCAGATGATTCCCATTAGTCGATTCTTTTTTTCCATAAGTTGTTTTTGTTTCCTTATTTTGAAGATTTTGGTTTTCCATAAATATTCTTCTACTGATATAAGATCTTATTCTATTTTTTATATTCTTTCTCCTAGTGTTTGTACATATTCATCTCTTTGAGATATATCAAAGACGAGCATATGGGCAATGAGCCTTGCTGTGCTAGTACATGTCTTTTCTAGGTTTAGAGGTAACCTGGAAATACTAGTGCACTTGCAGATCTGTCCTAATAAAATGTTGTCAGAAAAGGATGCACTTGAAAAAAAAGGAGACAATTGCTTAAGATATAATGTTGCCTCTCTGTCGTTATGTCTTCTTTGGGCAAGTGAATTTGGATCTATTAATGTGCTTGTAAGCCTACCTAATTGTTTATAGTTAATAAAACATGCACTTGAAAAAGACAACTTTGTAATCATAAACACATATCGATGGTTGTAATACTTCTCCTGTGCATTTATCCTGTGATACGTCATGGTATGTGATGCTTTGTGTTTTATCGTGATGATTCCCCATTACAGAGATTTCTTGAGCTGCTGGTCTATTTAATGAAAACTTCTTTAACTGCATCTTTATCAGTCTGAGGAAGGTGTTTTTTTTTTAATAATTTTATTGGTATTAAATAACTCATTGGAGTCAACATAATGAAACTACATATCTCCTTCACAGGCTTTCCTGAAATTTTTAAGTTTTATTCTTCTCAATGAACCAGATGATACTCCTTGTACATTGAATGGGCAACTGATGTATTGCGGGTTTTTTTAATAATTATATCGGTGTTAAATAACTCATTGGAGTCAACATAATGGAACTACATATCTTCTTCATAGACTTTCCTGAATTTTTTTTTGTTTCATTCTCAATGAACCAGATTTATGCTCCTTGTGCATTCAATATGCAACTGATATATTGCCGGTTTTTTTCAATAACTATATTGCTGTTAAATAACTCATTGGAGTCAACATAATGAAACTACATATCTCCTTCACATGATTTCCTGAAATTTTTAAGTTTCATTCTCCTCAATGAACCACATGTATGCTCCTTGTACATTGAATAAGCAACTGATGTATTTTCAGTCACCTTTGTCTTGATAAAGTTGTCAGCTCTGCTAGGTTTTATCATTGGTTTTTATGAGTTATACCATTGCTTGCTGCAGATATAAACCCAGCGAGGAGACATTACTTCAGATTGATCGTTTTTGTGCGTGCACAATTGCTGAATGTGATATTAGTCTCAATAGGCGATTGTCACCATGGTCACGATCACTGAATCAACAATCCATTGCATCAACAGCTCCTACAAATTCTTCTCCTTCTTTGCCTGTATCTAGTTTTGCTTCTGGATCACTTGTAAAGTCATTAAATTATGTGCGTTCTTTGGTGGCCAAACATGTTCCAAAACGGTCATTCCAACCGGCAGCCTTTGCTGGAGCACCATCTGCATCAAGACAATCACTTCCATCACTGTCATCTTTATTGAGTAGATCCTTCAATTCCCAATTAAACCCAGCAAGTAGTGTAGAATCATCAGAGAAGAAAGATGCTACCTTACCTGTTTCAAAATTATCAAATATGGAAAAAGTTGATACAAGAGGGGACCTGGATTACCTTGTAGTCGATGTTTTGAAATGGCGTTGGGTTGGAGAACATCCGATGTCATTTCTATCAACTGAAAAGTAATTTCATTTTTTTATTTGCCTTTTGTTCTCATCTCTTTTTTTTTGCAATTTATTTTAGCTGTTCGTTGTGTTATTTGGTCACGCTCCCTAAAAGTTTTTAATTGACTGTTCGTTGTGTTCTCTGTTTTATATTGCAGTGGTCGTGCTGTGGATCTCCAAGATATGAGCACACATAATTTCCTAGAATTAGGTGCTGCAGCTCTCCTTGTAGGAGACATGGAAGCTAAAATGAAGGGTGAGCCTTGGAAATATTTTGGAACTGCTGATATGCCTTATCTTGATCAACTGTTGCAGCCCTCATCATTTACAACTATTAATAATTCTGCCTCTTCTCATCCCCATTTGAGAGCAGTAACAGCATCTAAACGTAGTAAAGCAGGACCTCGCCAAATTTGGCAAGTTCTTCTTACTGAAATATAATGCTTTTTCATGCTTGGGAAATTTTGTTCCAATTAAGATTACTTTTTCCCTTCTTCATTTCATCTCTAAACAAATAATGGTGACTCATTTTTGTGCTAAGAGTTGAAGGTTGCCTTTTCGTTTAATTGTTCTTATGTGATGGTTGTGATGTTAAAATAACTTGGGCTTGAATCTGGAGAGAATAATGTGATGATCTGTGTTGTTTAGCTTAGCCTTACCTTTATTACACCTGGCCTCATCTATTCTGTCTTTGAACTTTGTAAATTTATGTTAGTCTAAATTTTCGTGTTTGTTACGGATCCTCATGATGTCAGTTTAGTTCAGGCCATCAGCATTAGACCAGTCCATTCTTACAAATGTACATCATACCGGGTAGTTTGAGTTGATTTTCATTTATGAGCTTCTGTAAAACCTTTATTTTCTTTTTCTGTCTCTTTTAGTAACATAAATCATGCATTTACTTTGGAGACACTGGAGCTGGAGGGAAAGAGAATAATACTAGGAAAAATAAGTTTAGTTTTTCCTAGTCAGTTGCAAGAACTGTAGACAAGATAGAACATTACTAAAAGTAAATGAAATAAATGTAATGAAATGATAAAGAAATTTCACCTATTATATAAATATACACAGGAGAATACAAGCAAAATTTTTGAAACAAAACCAAAAAGTTTAAACATGTTACTTTTAAAGCGTTTTCTTCATGTCAGTGTCTTGTAGTGTGTATAGTTATTATGGAAAGACAGCTTTTTCTGAAGCCTGATGTTGAAGATTTTGAGTATCTTTGTTTTTTGATTCGTGTTTTGCAGGGAAGATTCTCCTGCAAGCACATTCCGCACACGTGCTCGGCCACTTTTCCAGTATCGTTATTACAGGTACAAAAATGGAGATCAGGGATGTCATTCATTTGAATTCATAATTAGCATCGTTTCTATTCATGAAAAGAAGTTAACATCCAGTTCAAAATAAAAAAGGAACTTAAAATCATCAGTTTTTACATTTTACCATTTCCATTTCCTCCTTTTCTCCATCCCTCTGTCCCTCCCTCTCTCACTGTTTTCTTTTTTAATATGATTTAGTGAACAGCAACCTTTAAATATGGTTCCTGCTGCTGTATGTGAGGTTATTGCTGCAGTTAGCTCAGACACATATTCTTCGAGTGCTAACAATTTCACCGTATCATCTAGATTAAGTAACAACAGTGGAAAGCCATCAATGGATGTGGCTGTGAGTGTCCTCATTAAACTTGTCATCGACATGTAAGTTTTAAAGCAGTTACCTGCTGTTATTATATTTTTTTTTTGGTTGTGTATATTGTAAATTTGACCTGGCACTATATTTATGTATTTACATATATATTCTCATGGATGTGTGTGAACAAAGGTGCATGGTTAATTGATGCAGTGATTTTATATGCAGCTTGAGCTAGACATTGAATAACATCTGTAATGTTGTTTACAACAATAAATTGTTATATTGGAAGTCACCCTTTTTTTAGCCTTTTTTGATCCTCTGGTGGGGTATATGTCATTTGAGACATGGACTGCTGTGCCAATCATTTGCAATATGGGAAAGGAAAGTGACATGCAACTGCTCCAATGTTTACTTTGAGGGCTTCATCCTTATTTTCAGTGAACATAGAATTTTTATTAACTCTGACTTAATAGACTTTAAGAAACAGGAGAAGTTTTGGAGCAAATTTAACGGTTTTCCAGAGTGAAAGCATTCGTGTAATGAATGGTTATCCAACCATAGTTTGCTGGTGTAATTGGAAATTTTATTTTGTGGTTGGGTCTGTAATATTAATGGTCAGCACTATGTGCTTGATTCCTTAAATAACCCTTCATTGCAGAGAGTGTCTAGCTTCAACTTTTTGACACAAACTTTCTCATGTTCACCAAGCAAATATTGTTTAACTTGACATCTCTCTGTTATATTTTTGCTGTTGGCTAGTTGTCTTTGTTTCAATGAGTAGGATTGTGTGAAGAATTGTAAGAAACATCTCGTAAAGTTTATTGACAAATTTAGAGGGTGTTTATCAAAACTGGAGCTTTTCAGCTTATTGTGAATAAGTGATTTTTAGATTATAATCAGATTAAAAATAAGCAGTTAAGCGTTTCTGTAAACTAGTTAATAATCAGCTGATAATAAGTTTATAATCAGTTAAGTGTTTTTGTAAAATCAGCTTATAATCAGTTTTTAATTGCAGAAACTGTCAAAATGACCAAACTGTCCTTAGTTTATTTATTGTATAAAAATAATTTTTTAAATGTCAATTCAAAATTTATTTTGCAATAATAATAATAATAATAATAATAAAATTTATTTAATAATAATAATAATAATATGGTCTTTTACTTGGAATATTGAAGATAGTATAGGGTAGGCAAATTTGGAATATTGAAGATTAGGTAGGGATAATATGGTCTTTTATTTGGTCAAAACTGCTTAAAAAATAAGTGCTTAAAAAAAATAGCAAAACCCAACTTTTAAAAAACTGATTAAAATCAGATTATAATCTACTATTTAAGTTTTCAGAAACACTTAAATAAACAACTTATAATTTAAAAACTGCTTATAATCAGTTTTGACCAGCTTTTAAGTTTTGAGAAACACCCTCTTAATGTAGGTAATGTTTTATGGCAGTTAAATTGTCAAAATATTAAAATTTGAGCGAGAGGTATTGAAAATAGAAAAAAGCTGATCATAAGCATGTTACTCTGTGTTGCTTGGAGGAGTAAAAGTAAAAATGAGGTATTCTCAAGATTCTTAAGGTCAAATATTCTGGGATTATCCAACTATTTTTCTTTAAACAGTAAATGTGCTCCTTTTTATTTTTGTATCTGTCCTTGTTATGGTCAAAAGAATACTCATGGAAGTTCATCAAAAAATTTCTTTGCAGGTATATATTGGACTCTGGGACTGCTGCTCCTCTCACTCTTTCTATGTTGGAGGTGCTGCATCAATAACGTATTGATTTTTTGTGATCACTGGTGTTGACTATTGCTGATATTTGTTTTTAAAATTATCTTTCAGGAAATGCTTAGTTCTCCAAAAGCAGCTTGTAGGGTTCGTGCTTTTGATTTGATTCTGAACCTTGGGGTCCATGGTCATTTATTGGAACCAATGATGGTAGGTGATACTTCCATAATTGAAGAAGAGTATACCCAACAACCATTTGCTGATTCTGACGGGCGACTTGCAGAACACGAGAATAGAAAAGCAGATTCTGTTAACAAGTTGGGCACTTCATCAGCTATTGATAAATTTGAGTCTTGGATTTTGAATATTTTATATGAAATACTTCTACTTCTTGTCCAGGTATAGTTTCACTTCGCATCATTTATGCAACTCCTTGGTTAGTGGATTTACCTAGGCATTTCTTTTTTTTTTTTGTTTAACCTTTGACTGAAAGAATTACATTTTCTGAAATATTTAAAGATTCTAATAGTTCAGATTCAAACTGTTACTGTTATATCAGGGTCTCATCTGTAATGCGATGTCGGTGCCTGTTAGTAAAGGACTGACAGTTATGTTGTATGGCCAATGATAGGACCCAGAACATGAATGAGAATGCAAGATATGAGTTGGTGAAGTACTCAAGTGATTTTATTTGAAAATTCTGAAACAAAACATTTCACCAACTAGTTGATATCATAAGATAAAGTCGTTTTAATTTTAATGTTCTTAGTCTACTGTGTTTCCTGTTATTAACTCGTCACTAACGGATCCACTAAAATATTTTGCAGACAGAGGAGAGGGAAGAATCTGTCTGGGCATCTGCTTTGAGCTGTTTACTTTATTTTGTTTGTGACAGAGGAAAAATCTTGAGAAACCGGTTAGAAGGGCTTGACATAAGGGTGAGCTAGCTTAACCTTCCTCACTTTATTTTTAGCCACTAACCTCCTTCCTCCCTTACTTCTTTGCTGTACTATCATGGGAATGTAATTTCTTCTTCCTTCCAACCCTTTTATGCTGCTCTGTGCAATCTTTTTTTTTTTTTTTTAATTTCTGAACAACAATTCTTTTATTGGCTTTGATATGAGAGTGAGCTAGCTTTTCATCTTGGTGGTATCATCATAAAAGTGTGCAATTTTCTTTACCCCTTTATTTATGCTGCTTTAACGAGTAAGAAATTTCTATTTAGTCTATGTTTTTTTCCATTGTGTATAACTGTATTTTCATAGGAGAGTATACAACTAAGAGATGTTATGGAGATCTTGATTCCCTAACCATGTGAAGATGTTATGGAGATCTTGATTCCCTAACCATGTTTCACATGCTTAAACATTGTTCTTTGGATGACTATTTTGGCGTCACCTATTCCCTTTTGACCAATCTTCGGTTAACATTCGATAGTTCTTTATCTTTCTGTCACCTGTGGGGTGGTGGTTTGTATTTGGGTTGAAAGAAACATTTTGCTGTCATATTTGTAAGAATCTCAAACATGGATAAAAAGTAAAAGGGAATATTAACTGGTCTCTTGTTATGAACCCTTGAGAAATGCATTCTAATCCTTTTAAATCAGAGAATATGGGGAGTGGAAGAAATAATTACTATTTTTCTGGTGAAAAGGTTGACAAGTGAAAATCAAAATTTTGTGCTGGGAACAGTTTTTACTTTTTGAATCTATAATTGGGATAAGAAATGGTTGGATGAATTCCATTATGTCCTTTATTTTTTATTTTTTTAATAGCATGATTTACAGATGACTCTAACTTTAAATTGACTGAAGATTGTTGAAACAGAACATTTAAAAAGTTGATACTCTCTCGGGTGTTAAAACCTTGGGTTTGACGGGCTGCTTCAAGAAAAGAATCTCAGTTAACTGTTTTACGTGATTGCTCTCAGCTGCACACCTATTTAAGTGAAGAAAACAAGAGCACAGAAAAGAAAAAGACATGTCTTACTAGAATCGTATATTTTATTTCTTTCTTTTTATTTAGCAACTACAATCACAGCTTATGCAGACACTTAAATTGGTTGGTTTTCATATCTTCTTAACTCTATAGGCAATTAAACCTGTGTTATGAGTAGAAGTAATGATTTAGATCGATTGTTTGTATGGCACTGTAAAATAATATCTATGTTCCCATCAAGTGTCAATTATTGTGTTTACATCAATTTTTTTATCTGTCAGGTTTGATCATTTTTCTGTTTCCTTTTTCAGGTTGTTAGGACACTTATAGAGATAAGCAGGAAGAATTCTTGGGCAGAATTAGTTCATAGCAAGCTCATTTGCATGTTGACAAACATGTGTTATCAAGTTCCTGATGGACAAACATTAGATGTCAAAGAAGCCCCAATTTTTCTCATAGACCAGGTTGACCTGATTGGAGGAATTGAGTTTATTTTTTATGAGGTATATAAATCACTCATCTGCAAATTTTTAATAAATTACTAAGTGCTATTGCTTGGCTTTTGTTGTTGTAATGGATCTATCTGTAGTAAATCCATATGTTTTAATTGTTTCTTGCAGTATTCTCTTGGTAGCTTGAGAGAAGACAGGAGAAATCTATATTTGGTTATTTTTGACTATGTTTTGCATCAAATAAATGAATCGTGTATAGCGGCTGGAGTTTCTGAATACAGTGATGAGGAGATTCGACCTCTGTCAGCCTTGCTTTCTCTTGCTAATGCACCTGAAGCATTTTATATTTCTGTTAAACTTGGGGTGGAAGGCATTGGAGAGCTTTTGAGAAGATCAGTTTCTTCTGCATTGTCTAGATATTCCAACAATGAACGGCAAAATACAGTAAGATTAATTATGAGTCCAAGGGTGTGCATGTTGTGCTTCATCTAGGAATTCCATTTGCTGAGAATCTCTGAGATAAACCTAAGAACTATATGCATACATGCATACATGTTCAGCATTTGCTTCTGTGCAGTTATACTCTGTTTCTTGTAAAATAACCAGGTTAGATGGTTAGAATATCCAATGTCATAGCTGAGTACCTCACTTCGTTTGTTCATGCCTGCCATTGTGTAAATACTTCGTTTCTTGTAAACTAACTAGGTTGGATGGTTAGAATATCCAATGTCATGGTTGAGTACCTCACTTCTTCTATTCATGCCTGTCATTGTGTGAATACTAATCAATTGATAAATAAAAGCACTTCTTCTATTCATGCCTCTCTTTGGGTTTGCATTGTCATTCTCTATGCTGAACCTCTGCTTTTGGGCCACCCAGTTTTCGAACCTGTACTGTGTCCTGTAAATTTTTATGCTCCGAGTAACCCATCACCACCCAGTATGATGGTAATTCATTTAAACCAACTAGGTAATTGTCTAATACAATGTACATTGCATAAATTGAAGTTGCAATCACGCAATAATTTCTACTATTTAGCACATGAAGTTACACTTTTGATGCTTCTAATGCATTGCTATAATTATTAGGTGAATGTTACAGTTAAATATGCAAAACCCAATGGTAATGTGGGAAATAGGTTTCAATTAGACCAGATCTACTAGCTCCATTCACTGTTCAGTTTTATCTTGGTCCTATGCTTCTCTGAACAAGAATTGCACTTCTGATGCTTCTAATGCATTGCTATTATTATTAGGTGAATGTTGCAGTTAATTATGCAAAACCAATGGTACCGTGGGAAACAGATTTCAATTTGACCAGATCAACTGTGTCCATCCACTGTTCAGTTTAATCTTGGTCTCATGTTTCTCTAGACAGTCATTTGATTCTTACTTGCATCATGTGAAAAAATTGGATGCTTGCTTTCCTTGCGCTTTTGTAGAACTCTCGGATGGTTTAGCATGTAATGTGGAACTATTTTGCATAAGTTCGTAAGCTTTGATGTGCAAATATGTATTTCAGCAAAATGTTGATTGATTACAATTTTTTATCTTCATTGCATTTTGAATTTAATTCATGTTTTGCAGCTGTTGGATAGTATAACAGAGAAATTGGATGCAATCATTGGTTCTTTTACTCATTTAGACAAAGAATTCTCCCATCTGATGCAGATAACCAAATCTTGCAAGTTCCTTGAAAGCACTGAGAGTGCAGGTTTAAGAAATAGTGTTGTTATGAAAGCAAAACTTGCATGGGCTACTTTGCATTCTCTTCTTCATTCGGAAAGAATTGCTTACCGCCAGAATGGCTATACCTGGTTGGGTGATTTGCTTATTGCAGAAATTAGTGATGGAAGGGACTCGGATATATGGTCAAACATCAAGAACTTACAGCATAAAATTGCCCATGCTGGTAATCCTAATACATCAGATGCTTCAGATGTTCCTTTGTCCGTTTGGCTTATGTGTGGACTTCTAAAGTCCAAACACTGCCTCATCAGACGGGGTTTCCTATTTGTCCTGGAGAGGCTTCTTATGCAATGTAAATTTTTGTTGGATGAGAATGAAATTCAACAGTTAAGCAGCAGCAATGCTGGTAATGAACATGTTGATAACAGACTTGAGAAAGCAAATGCAGTGATAGACATCATGAGCAGTGCTTTGTCCTTGGTAGCTCAAATAAATGAAACAGATCGCATTAACATTTTGAAGGTATATTTCTTGGACAGAATTTATGAAACCACGGGATAATATTAAGATTATAGGTAAAATACCTGTCATACAAGGGCATGAATATGTGATTCACCACTGCTAGCTTGTATAGTTGATTAATGTAGCATATCTCTCATTTTAAGTGTCCTTATTCTATAGAATTTTATACTTGATCAGAGGTCTATTTCCCCTTTTTTTTTCTGTTCTAAATTTATAGGAGAATAATGTGCAAAATTATCTGGCTGCTCCCTAGGAGAACATGCATTATCATCGGACTGTTTGATGCATTATTGAGCATCTTCCCTTGTATCTGAGTGAAGGATCCGCCAACAAAATGATATCTACTTTCATTTGCATCATTTTCTAAAAGTAGCTTCCACTGCTGTTGTTTGTATCTTGTTTGGAAGTTGTTGATTCTGGGTCAAAATTTTTTGACTTTATTTGAGGACTTTCTGATGCCTAATTTATACTTTACTGAATTTGGTATTTGGGGTTTGATAATTAGAATTATACCTCACATTACATTGGTTTTTCTAAGCAGATGTGTGACATACTATTCTCTCAATTGTGCCTAAAAGTTCACCCATCAACTATGATGCCATATGGAGAGAATAGCCAACCGGGAAAAATTTATGGTAGCACAGATGAAATACGAAAAATTGGTGGTACTGAGCATCTCTCTCAGCAAGAAAATAGTCCACAAGAGAAATTTGTAGAGGAAACTGATGGCAGATCCATCTACCATGTCAATGGTTCTCTGATGTGTGAAACTGCATCGATGGCAGCCATGCTTCTTCATGGAAAGGCTATTGTTCCGATGCAATTAGTTGCACGAGTTCTAGCTGCATTGTTTTACTGGCCTTTGATTCAGCTTGCTGGTGCAGCAACAGACAATATTTCACTGGGTGTTGCTGTCGGAAGCAAAGGAAAAGGAAACCTTCCTGGTGCTGCATCAGATATCAGGGCTACCCTGCTATTGCTTTTAATTGGTAAATGCTCAGCTGATCCTTCTGCTTTTCAAGAAGTTGGTGGAGAAGAATTTTTTAGGTGATTTCTTGTTCTCTACTCCCCAATGATGATAATCGTCTTTTTGTTAAGAAATGCCATAAACACCTTTCATTTTTTGTTTTCGGCAGGGAACTTCTGGATGATACAGATTCAAGGGTAGCATATTACTCTTCAGCTTTTCTTTTAAAGGTAAGTTGCTTTCTTTCACCACCAAACCCCCAACACCTCCCCCTTCCCCCAACCCCTCCCCTCTTCAACTAATAACCATTGACTGTTTCATTTCTTGGATTTTGAACCTATGGTCCTCATTTCAATCTGGATTGTTTCAGAGAATGATGACAGAAAAACCTGATGAGTATCAACACATGCTTCAGAATCTCGTCTTTAAGGCACAGCAGGTACTGTTTAATGGATGCAATGCAGTTTTTATCATGTACAAAAATATAAAATTATGAGTATAATAGATAAGGTGATAGTATAATCCATATTTATCTTTCTTTTACATGTTCAATTAGATTTACTAATATGGTAGGCTGATATTTACTTGGATTCGATCCCTTAATTACAGCTCACAATAATTTTTTAGGCATTCTTGTAGTTCTGCTCATGGGATAATGATCATAAATATCACTTACATTTTCTTGTGTTTCTGCTATGTAGAGTAATAATGAAAAGCTGTTGGAAAACCCATACCTTCAAATGCGTGGGATACTCCAGCTATCAAATGATGGGCTATAGTGTAGTGACCCTTTGTGCAATTTAATTGCTTCTCATTTTGGAGACTGTACATTGATGTGTAACTTGATGTTCTTCGTTCTCGACACCTTTGATCTTCGACCTCATGACATTTGACCGAGTCCCGAAGATCCATAATTGACCAAGTTTTGAAGATCCGTAATTGGATTATACTTGATTTTAGAGAACAGTCATTCTAATTCCTTGGAGAAACTTCAATCGATGCTGAGAAAAAATTAATTTAAGCAAGAATGCTCCCCCAATGATATAACAAGAAAAAGGTTGGTTATTACACGACTAGAAGTTGGGTCAATTGGGGAAATCCATTGTGCTCTCTCTATGTATATATGCTCCTAATTAAGATCAGCTGCCTCTTCAATTGTTTGGTGTAGACATCTACGAAAATGGTGAGCTTGATGATGCCAGCTTCATGTATCTTTATATCATTAATTTGATTGTTGGAAGATATGTTGTTCGTATTTGTTTAAATCATTTGTTGTCATCATCTGAATTTTGTGACATTTGGAGAATTGTTTTTAACATGTACTAAAATTTTGCAATTTTGTTCGATGTATCCATCGATTTCATAATGTAATATTTAAATTTATATCATGTCCATCTTTTTTGACATTATTTTTAGCATATATTGACAAATATTATTAATATTTATGAAATATATTTATATTAGTCAAATTTTATTAAAAAATATTCGAAAAGTCCAATGAAGAAATATCATGAATTTTGAGAAATTTGGAAAAATTAAAAAAAAAACTGAATTTAATATAGAAGTTTTTAATGTAATATCACAAATATTATTATAATGGGGTTAGTTTATTGTTGTTATAATATTGTAGAATAATAATTATTTCAATTCATTGAGATATGAACTTATTAAAATCTTTGTTCTCCATAGCTGAAAAATTCCTGCTCCTCTTATAAATAATCTTTTAACCCCAGAAACCCAAACTTTGGCTAAGCACTCGATTTTATCAATTTTAACAATCTATAAAAAAGATGGACTGTTTTTTTTCCTCACTATTTCATTTACAAGAACGCTTAAAATTTATGATACATTTGAATTCTTCTCGTTTTAAAATTAGCTTCCAATTTTTTTTAAATCTCACTGCAACCACAGAAAGTAATTGTTGTGTAAGTCATAGATTTTTATGATGACTATATAGAAGACTGAGATGCTACGCTGGTCTTGGTGATGACATGACACTCGTGTGTGGAATGGGTACTTTTCTAAGACCGACGGAACTGTAAGGAATCAGTGTTTTAGGCTTTGCGGAGATGAAAAAGGGAAATAACAACAGAGTTGATATACCCATTAGAGCAGAGAGCCAAACTGGGTGCATAGGGCTGGGGACAGGTTATACGAGCCACCTCCATATATATCCTCTTTTTTTCTTTTTATCAAAGTCCATCCTTAATGAAAGCAGTGGTTTTAATATTTACAGAATGCAGTCGTCAACTAGCACAGTAACACTACCTTTGTATAGTAAGTGACCAAGCTCAACGTAAGCCCAAGAAATGTGGCAAAGGACGCAGCCGAGACAGTAAACAAGATGAACATTGTATATTTCTGTAGAAGACGGAAGCATATAAACAAGTTAAAGAATCTGACTTGTTATGTTGACATGTAGAAATTGTGTGCAATATTGATACATGCACGAAACTGTACTAGCTGAACAAAGACACAAGTTGAGTACAGGGACATCCACAGCAAGTTATGAGCACGACAACTGCAATTAGTAGGAAGATGGCAACAGTTGGAGTGTTCATGAAGACCTTCCTCTGTACTAGCGGAACAAAATGTATATGATGCTACATAGCACCTTTGTCCAAACATGTTGGCGTTAAGTACAGGGAGTAAACTACTGCCAAAAAGATCAGCCCCTGTGCGAGTTCTACCAAGAATATTATATATGTTTCATCAACCAAAATTCTACCTTTTTTACCCCAAAGTTACAAGAGACTAAGAAGAAACACTTAACGAAAGCAAATGTCCCGAATAAATTTGTAAAATCAACTTATTTTCATGGCTTCAAAGTGATATCTTTTCAAATCAGCATCAAGCTTGTCTGCAGTTAACTTCTCACCACATCGTCTGCCTTGCTTCTGGCCCCTAGTATATCCTCGACCACGAACCCCATCACGTCCTCGTCCTCTAGCTTCCATGCTTCCTTGACTACTGTTAAGTGACAATTAAAAGCATGATAATTACAGTGTGCAATATTGTAGACGGTATAAAAGATGCGGAAACAAAAGACTAGAAATAAGGAAAGCAAAATCTCTCACAGTTCAACAATTGCAAGAACAGAAATATCAATAATTTGTGCTTTTCCCATTTAATAAGGCATATCTAAGTTTAAGCCAATTTATCCAAGTTTAAGCCAATTTATCACACCCTTTCGAAACCAAGCCTAAAAATAGCAATAAGATACACCTCGGTTATCTATGAGGTGCATTGTGCTACACTGCCATCCTCATTGACAGGAGTCATTGCATGTGCCCGCTGGTTGCATTGAAAGGGTACATGTAATCAACGAAGTCAATTGCCACCTGTTTAAGAGTACTTAATTCAATTTAGTTATCAAGATATAAAATATAGGTGATTTCATTTTGTTATTTGATGTCAGTGACTGGCAATTGATATGATATCACCAGGAAAAGACTTATAATTGGTGGTGGAAAAAGAAAGAAACAGCCATGGGAGGAAGAAGAATTGAAACTAGTCTCCAAACTGAATAAAACATAAAATTACTAATTTACTAGGACATCAAAAAAAATTACTAATTTACTAGGACATCAAAGCGTAACATCATTGGCATGGCCTCAAAAAGATCCACATAGAGTAAGACACTCACTTCCTCACATATCTGCTCAACAATTTACTTTTCAATTACATTGACCCTATGAATGCAGTTAAGACTTTGAAGTTCAAACAGTAATCAAGTATTAAGAAGCCAGTCCTCCATTTAAGATGTGTCATTCGTTAATAATTATGTGAACATAAAACAGGAAATGCCTGTATACCTTCTATAGGCACTATTGTGCTTCCCCAAGTTGCTAGCTGCAGTTAAAGGTACAGGTAGATGAGGAGGAGTAAACAAATTAACTCCCACAAGTTCAATCTTCATTGGTTTCCCATCAAGCGGAACATTGTTGCATCTCTTGACAGCTGCTAGAGCATCTGCCTGACGTAAAAAGACAACTTCAGCTGTTCCCTAAAAAAGAGAAATTACTAAGCCAGATATGCAAAACTTATTGAGTAAATGGCATAACCCAAATAGGCACAGGTACCTTTGATCTTCCACTTTCATCATAATGGATTCACCAAAGTCTGAGAAAAGCAACTGCAGAAAGCCTAAAATCCATTAATGGTATATTTTGCAGCTCCTGAATGCTGCAACTTGCATGAAACATGAAAAGCATTCAATGATAAAATATCACAAACAGGCATGCGTGGCAGCACCATGAATTTCAGACTTTTACAGGACTACTGTAAACTATACTATCTGATTGCCCCTTAGCAAGATATAGCTAGTTATATCTAGAAACTGGTACGAGGTTGCTTCTAAAGTCATATTGCCACCTTATGCTACGGTTTCCAATATAGACCAATAGGTTATCAGTCCAATTTAGACCTACAATCTACAATCTGAAACACTGAGAACCCACCGATATATCCATCCATTTATATCTACCATGGTGCATACAGCACAAATGCATTATTGCTGGCTCTTCAAAAATGAAAATGTGCAAATCACGACAATAAAAATAACCCATAGATACAGATATACCCACAAAAAATCAAAACCAACGGTGAAAAGCAACTAAAGTTAAGTCGCAGTTATAATCCATGTTTATTCAACAAAAATACATTGCTCACCTCCGATTTCTAATATTCAAACATATAACAATTCAGTATTAGAAAATGTACCTATTTACCAATCTAAACCACCCAAATATTTCTTCTGAAGGAAAAATATATATATTCCCAAAAAATCAGAAAACAAGAAAAGAACTGTACCTTAATATCGTCATTAGAAATATTCTGTTCCAAGTTTGATATATATATAGCTTGATGGCTGACTCCCCACTAGAGCCCCATCCACTTGGAATCAGAACCGGCTCTCCCACTATCGTTCTCTACATTTCAATCAAATTCAAGTTATATGTCAAACAATATCACCGAAATTTCACTTTTAAGGAATTCAAGAAAAATGAAATTTGGAAACAGGCTTACCGGTGGCATTGGGTATGGCCTGGCTCTAACTGGATCTCGATGACCAAATCGGCGATTAGGAACAAAAGCCGGACCAGAATCGGCGCCCCAGCTTCTGCCACCGCCACCACCACCACCACGGCCTCTACCTCTGAAATTAATGTTACGTCCTCCTCCACCGCCGTAACCCTTTTTCTTGCGAATTAAATCGTCAAGAGACATGTCCAGAGAAGTGGACATTTTTAGGGTTTTTTGTTGTCAGGTTTTGGATTTTTGCTTAGAAAAGCCAGTAATAAATGTAATGCGTAGCTCTATGCCAGGCACTGCAGGGTTTTTACATAGAAAAACCCAAAACCCAGTTATACACCTAAACTTCCATTTTAACATATTATTGGGTTAATTACACTGATTTGACCTGATCTTTGCCTCCCTAAATTTTATATTGTAATGATAAAATTTTAAAACTTTTTAGTTTTATTTCAATAGAATTTCTGAGACAATTTTTTAACAATAGAAATATGACTTTGTGATAATATATGGTCATGTGTCAAAAACTAAAAATAAATTAATTTTATCTTATTATATATATATGTGAGAAATTAATTGCATAACGTGTAATTTTAAATTTATTAAAAATAAAATTTTCAATTAAATTTTTTTATAATATGGTAACACATAATTATCATATCATACTTTAATTATTAAAAAATAGTTTTAAAAATTTTATAAAAATAAAATTAAAAATTTTAAAATTTTATTTTTATAAAATAAAGTTTAGATATTTTAATAGTATAAAGACGAAAAATACTATTAATGTAATTAACTCCATATTATTTGTTCCTAATTTCTTTTTATTTAGAGGTGATTTTTTTTTTGTATTTTTTATTTAGAGGTTATTTGGCCTATCTTAAGAAAATTAGCTTATAAGTATTTTTTTTATTTTTAAGCTAATTTTAACTTATAAATATTTAAAATATTAAATAGTTACATATTTATTTTAAATAAATCCTATATAATAAAAAATAATTTATAAACATATTTGTTGCCAAAATGAGAAAAGAATCTAAAGTTATATTATCAATATTATTTATTAAAATAAATATACATAATATAGTAAATTATTTTATCAAACTAATTTATAAGATGAATACTTATAAACTAAACCAAGTATCCTCTTATATTTTGGCTTATTATTTTTTCATTATAACATATCATGTCTTGTCCTAACTTCTTTAATTGAAAAAATATATATTATGTAAATTTTTTTATTTTTGTAATTTTAGTATTTAGACTTTTTTTTATCAGTTTAATGTCAAAACATCAGTTTTTAGAGTTAAATTGGTTGCTTCAACCATTTTCTTTCTCATCGGAGCACTGACTAAACTAATTTCAACTTATTAATTAATCATTTCATATTTTGTTGAGAAGTTGACAAAAATAATCTCAAAAACAGTTAATAAAAAGACTAAAAGATCATCAATTAAATTAATGAGTTTTTGGTTAATAAGAAATTATAGATTTCATTAGCTTGCTTTCAATCTAACTATTTCTTTGAAATCAATGAGCTTATAGTTAATCAAAATTAGGAATTTTAATTTTAAAAAATTTTCAGCTCCATCTAGTTGAGCTTAAAATTTGAGTTAAGAATTTCAATCTAACCATCCTTTTAAGTTAGAGATTTCATCTCTCTCTCACTCATACACATCACTTGCAGCTAAATCTCTCTTAACAATGTTTTAAAACATTATTATAGATCCATAGAGCTATTCATCCATTAGGTTAATCTGGATTATTCGGTTTAATCAGGCTTAATTAGAACGTGTTGAATTAAGTAAAAAAAAGAAAAGAAGATAAGATGAGCTTTGGGTCCCAAAATGAAATATGAGAATATTTCGAATTAGATTTTGAGCCCAAAAAATTTTCTTGGGCTAACTCGATATGGCCTAAAAAATTATATATATATATATATATATACATTATAATTGTTTGTTGTGATTTTGCAAACTTTGGCTTTTAATTGGATAACATTGCAGGCATGTTAGCAGGGTAAGTTCATCAATTGCCAAAAAAAATGACTTCCAATTAAAGCTATTATGTAAAATTTTTAAAGGACCATAAAAAGAAATTAAACCCCCCAAGTTTTCTTTTGTAGTTTACTTAGATTCTACAACTAAAAATTATATTAATTTGCTTGATACGAAAGCTATGGACAAATAATGTAATCAATTGAAAGAACTGGAGTATGGACAATAATTGAAATAAAATTCATTAAATTTGAAATATAAACAATGAATTGTAATGTTAAGCTTTAAAAAATAATCAATTGAAAAGTTAAAATTAAGTAAACTTAAATTGAAATTGGAAAATATGTTGAATTTGAGATGTGTGATATAGATTTTATATATTTACAATGTAAAGCAGTGAAATCGCAATTGATTTGAATATTTTGAAAACTTATTGAACTTTAGATTCATTACATTGATTTTGATATCTCTTCTATATCAAATAATAAACTTGGAAATTTATGATAATTTATTTATTATAATTATTTGGTGCTGTATATAATGTTAGAATATGAAAAAAAAAGAGAGAATACGAAGATATTTTGCAGAGAAAATAATTATTTGGTTGTTGAGAAAATGAAAAAAAAAAACTACAGATAATTGATTTTTTTTTGCATGGCGTAGGATAAGTTTTGATTGATGGAAAAAGAAAGAAAAAAATAAAAAATTTTAATTTTTATAATTTAATATTAATTTAAGGATCAATATATATTTTTATAAAAATTTGCGTGATTATATACACTTCATAAATAAACTATTTAATGGAAAAAAAATTCTACTTAAAGATTTCATACAAATAGAGATTTAAATAGTTTATTTTGTAAAAAAATATGTATAATTGAGAAAAAAAAATTAATTGCTGATTTATAGTGTATGCATCTTATTTAAAGACTTTGTTAAAATAAGCATAAAGTCCTGTTTGGTTTAGCGGTTTCATGCAACTGATAGCTGTTGTTGATAGCTGGTAGCTGTTGCGGATAGCTGTTAGCTGATGAATAATGAGCGTTTGGTAAAAATATAGTAAGCTGTTGTTGTTATTGTGTAAAATGACTAATAAGGGTATAATTTTAAATAAACTCAAATTTTAAAAATTTGAATAATAAATATATTTATAATAAATTTAAAAAATATAATCTACCAGCCACAATAAAAATAGATTGATGCCTTTTTTTGGTAAAATTTATTGGTAGCTTTTTTTTTTCGAAAAAAATATTAGTAGCTTTTTTTTGGTAAAATATATTGCAATCCTCATATATTCGATTAATTAATATATATATAAAAGATTGACATATAAATTATTGATTTGACATATATCGTTATACTTTAATAATCACACGTTATAAGTTTAAATTAAAGGTTATATATATTAATATTATCTAATAATTCAGGGTTAATATTGTCAAATAAAAAAACTATCAGCAGCTGTTTAAAAAAAGCTAGGAGGAGGAGCTTTTTCAAACAGCTGCTGTTTGAGCCTTTAAACAGCTAACAGCTGCTGATAAAAAAATTAACCAAACATCTATTCTTTAACTGATTGACTTGAAATAGCTATCAGCTAAACCAAACACCCTAAATTTTGTCGAGGGAAATATAGCATGGTTAATAAATATAAAAGTCTGTTATTTTTCTAATAAAAAATAAATATTTTTGTTTTTTTCAAAAAAATAAAAAAAGAAATTGCAGGCCAGGGTCATGGGTCATTATTCATGAGCATGTAACAGTGACGAATTGACGACAACAATGATGCGAAGACTGACGAACAAGTAAACGATAGAAAGTAAATAAACAGCAGAAGAAAGGACGATTTTGGAATTTTATACAATCAGAGCCGCTTCTCGTCTCACTTTCATCTCTAACGATTCCGTTTTTGATTTCCTCTCTTTCCATCTCTCTCTCACTGTCCGATTTTTCTAGGCAACCAAACAAACCAAACATACGTTTTTTTTTTAATTTTTTTTAATTTCATTTCTATTTTTAGATAGAGAGACACAGAGAAAAAAATGGAGAGCAGCGATGAGCTTAAGAATAAGAATATCAAATCTGATTCTGAAAACCCTAATCCTCCTCTTCCACCACTGCCTCCCACTGCCAAAATCAGAGAAGAAGGCGAACTCTCTTCTTCAACAGAAGCCGACGTATTGACTTTTTTTCTTAAAGCCTTATCTCGTTTCAACACTCTTTACTTTATTTATGGATTCGTTATTTGATTTTTTTTTAAATTTTTTAGTGTGGTATTTGTTTGGTTGCTAAGAAAGTAATAGAAAAGAAAAGAAGAATAAAGGGATACAAATGTGTTTTTGTTGATTGTCGTGCAATGTATTGTAGCTCGCCTTGAGTTTTTTCCCCCTATATATATGCAGAAATTATATGTAATGTCATCTTTACTTTTGACGAATTTGATTACTGTTTGGTACTGAGAAAATAAAGGTTGATTGTCGTTCTGTGTTGTGAATAGAAAATGAATGTTAACTCAAGCTAGCTTTGAGTTTTTAATTCATTTTTCTTTTCCCTGTATATATATTTTCGGAAATCATATGGCATATCGTCTTTAGTTTTGACGAATTTTGTTACTGTTTGGTTGCTGAGAAAATACAGGTTGATGTTTCAGCTAGCTACTTGTTGTGGGTTTTAGTTGAGCTTTGTTAATGAGATATTAGAAAAGATTACTTCGTTTCCTTCGTTGCATTTTATGATTTCTACCATTTATGCGTTTTTCTCATTTTCTATAGGAGATTGATTTTATTGTCCTTGTCTGAAGAGATGCTATCCATATACCAAATTATTCTGCTTTTATTGGATGTTATTTTCACTTTATTGGGCAACATTGTATGTGAACATGTTTTGTATGAATGTGTGAATATGCTAATCTGGGTGCATTCGCTTTACCTGTTTCCCTTTGATGCATTTGTATTTCATTATAAAGCCATTTGGTCGGTCCGGTATTTAAACCAATTGGTTTAGTCTATTTTTAAATTAAAATTTGTATATTGCTGTTTATTTTGTCCCTGAAACATGCTAAAAATGTCAAATTTCTGTCTGACAGGAAAATCCAGTTTCGTCTGCCTCACATTCTGCTGGTTCTATCAACCCACCTGCACCTGCAGGGCCCATTCCTTTTCAACCGTTGAACAAATTAACTGAAGGCGTCCAGGCTAGTAAGTCTAGCATGCCTTCTGATGAGGAATCCATATTCTTTATTCTTCATTATGTGGACCAAATGTTTATTTATTTATTTGTTCTTTTTGTGTCTGGATTCCATGTATTTAATACTGTAGCTTGTGGATATTTCATAATAAAATTATTTTTCCTCATGTGTTTTAAGCTGTGAGCTGAATTGTCATCATGATATTTTTAATTGAGATCATTGTAGTATTGTATATCAAGCAAGTTGCAAGAAAGATTTGCTTATGCACAGTGGTGACATAAGGGGGAAAGATAGTGTGGATTTACCTATTTTTTGGTTAATGAATTAACAATAATTGGGGAATATATAAAAAGTTACATGCATTAGACATAAGCATTTATTCACATGCTTCCTGGAGATGGCAGTCTTTTTGCTTCATTCTCTTTTCAGCTGTGTCACTCATGCATGCGCGCCCACATAGATATTCAAAGTGGGATAACTAAGAGAGGGAGACTTGAAGTTTTACCTTTGGATGATTACTGACAAAAAAAAAAACCTGGGCCACTGCTTGGTGTAATTTTTTTGCCTCACTACCTTCTGGATATATCATAGACTATGTTATTCTCAAACGGAAAAGTTTTATCCTGCCCATTAGTCAAGATTTGGGTCTTTAATTAGTAAGATATGGAAGGGAATTCATTACTTTATTTATTTATTTTTTAATTACTCCAATTGTGAATGATTAATGAATTCCCCTCGTTCCATTTTACATGTGATCAAGTACAAACAAACTCTATTATGAGGCTCCTGATAACAAATTTACTTCCTGTTTTCATTTCATACCAAGTGCTTAAGTTTTATCATAGTGGTTTGATGTAATTGGGACCAGCATAATATGTCTTGTTTTTTCTGTTATTTTGTATACCGAGTCACATATCGAACACTCGACATTATTTTGCTAAGTTGTAGCACAAGTAAAAAAAAGGATATGCCTATATTTACCTTTTTGTTACAGATCAAATTATGAGGTGATATATTTGGTTTTGTGGGAAGTTATTTAATGTCCTATATATATTTAAAAAAATTTCTGAGGGATTAATTTGCTTTACAGGGAAGGCTACTACTGGCACAAAATCTTTGAGTTCTGTTGATGTTCAGTTCCGAACAGGTAATGACAAGAGTCTCGAGAATAATCGAGTGCCATTTAAATCTGCTAATCCTGGATGGCCTATGCCTCCAGGGGGAAATTCTAACCTAGTGATAAGCTTCTCTGATGATGATACTGGAAGTGAATCAGAAGATTATATTACAGAAAAAGGTTTGAAAATTAAACGGGACATTGCTAGGGTGAATGGTAATCGAAGATTGCCTTCTCAATTATCAGCAAAATCAAGTAATTTACAGCAGACTTCTAGACATGTAAACAAAGTAATGCCCAAGAAATCATCTCTTAGTCGCTCATTCATCTCATCGACAACAAAGACTAATGGTGGAGCCCATTCCGGAATTGCTGGTCCTTCATCATTTGATCAAGGATCTCGAGCTCGAAATTTTAATTCTACGATCAGAAACATTGCAAGCCAAGAGCATGGTTTTGATCAAGGTACATGTTTGAATGACGCTAAACTCCAGGATTTGAGGCAGCAGATTGCACTTCGAGAAAGAGAACTGAAGCTGAAAGTAGCCCATCAAACCAAGGAATCTGCTTCAGTTTCGGGCAGGGATTATACTGGCGCTGATGCAGCCAGGAAATCTAATGTTGGACAATTAGGAGCAAAAGAGCCAGATAGAAAACGCTTAAAAGCTAGTGGATCTTATTCTACCCAAACAACATCAGACGGGAGACAAGAAATGCTTGCTGCAAAATCCATTACACCACTCAAAGAGCAGGGATTAGAGAGCAGTACTTTGGAGGACGGAAGAATGGTAGATCATAGACAAAATGGATGTCTCTCAAGAAGAACAGAGTCACGTGTTGTTAAAGGGCAGAAGCAAGATGATAAGTGTGTGGATGTTTCATCAGAAAATCCACCCAGTGGAGATGGTGAATACTTTTATTGCTATTCATAAATCTATGCTATATCACTCTTTGGATTTCCATAACAAATGGAATTGGTTTGCTTCGCAGGAGTGAACAGAAATAGTACTTGGACTGATAGGAGCAGAATGCAAGTGGATAAATGTGTCATGTTGAACCAAATTGAACCTGCGACGAATGTGAACACTAGCGTGCTGCCAAAGAATACAGTAAGTTAGAAACTTTGAAGTGTAGATCACATTTATACTTCTCATTACAACTAATTTCTTTGGTTGCTGTCCTGTCTGTAACTGTCTAAACTTCACATTATGCTGTACTTGCTTATATGGAGTTTCAATTTCATTGTCTAAGTCATTTTAAGTGTAGACTTAAGTGCAAAATGAGTAGTATACCTAGGATGATGTAGGGGTGAAGTGAAAAGTGATTTAGTAGCTTTAGACCGTTCTATAGATGTAGACCAAATGGGATGGATGAAAATGATTTGCAGAGTTGATCCTAACTAGATTGGGATCAAGATTTGGTTGAATATAGAGTTTAGGAAGTTCTTTTTTTGCTGAGAGTGAGTACAGTCTTCCAAAGTATATTTAATTCATTGAATTTCTTGTTGTTTGATATACTCTCTCTTTACTATGAATATACCGCTGTCTTGCTTTTTTGACAGATTTGATTTTCGAGCTTGACTCCATATTTAGTATAGCTTTATCGGCTTGATTAACTTTTAATCTGTTGAAGAATTTGCCTGTAGACTTTAGGGCTATTATATACATGCATGTAAAATAGACTGTAGGGCTATTATGTACATGCGTATAAAAATACATACATACATATATGCATGCACACATCATTATATTTGCACATTTTATTATGTCTGATCAGCTCTAGATAATGCAACGAGTTTTGGTTATTTCGTGTCATGCTTCATCCTTGTTTAGTGTTCCCTCCATTATTATGATTACGACTTTGTAGGACAGTGTTGAGTTGAATCATCTTGGTAAGATTCATGGGCACCGGCTACCAGGTTCTTCCTTAAAGACACAAACTGGTACACAGCATTTAATAAATGATTGTGAATATCGTGAAGGCATATCTATTGAAAGGACAGTTGAGCCATCATTGAACAATATGTGTCAGGTGTGCCTATGCTCTGTCTCTGATTGCTTTTATCTGACAGCAAAATGAAGGCCTTCGACTGCTGCTTTTTCCCTCTCCCACTCTTCACGTTCTGATATATATATTTTTGCAATTTATTGTTGGATTCAGGCATCTTTAAATGATGTAAACCATTGGAGTAATTTGGGTGCTCTTAATGCATCTGAACATATTGACATAGATATGCATTTACTAGTTGAAATGGAGGAATCGTTGGACAAAGAACTTGAGGAAGCACAAGAGCACAGAAGCATTTGTGAAATTGAAGAAAGAAATGCTCTAAAAGCTTATCGAAAAGCCCAAAGGGCTTTGGTGGAGGCTAATGTGAGATGCACTGAACTTTATCATAAAAGGGAATTGTACTCTGCTCAATTTCGATCTTTCATTTTAAATGATTCCAGCTTGTTATGGTCCACAAGTAAGCATGAACATGCTGGAATTGGGTTGAACCACACAAGCAACACATCTAGAAATCTTGAACTAATGCTCCCATCAAGCCATTCGAGGAGGCCTGAGAATGATGGCCATAGCCAACAACTATATGATTCAAATAACCAATTTACTAGTGGCTCTCCCTTGAATATGTCCTATAGGCAAGTCAATGGACAAAATTTGGGGTCTGAACAATGCAGTGAACCAGATGCAAGTACGTCAGAGCAATTGCATATCAACAGCAAAAATGCTGGAAATGTATGCAGCTCTCCATCAAACAATCGTAATATTTCAGCAGACGAAGATGAGGAGACATCTCCATTAGACCATGAAACTGTGCAACCCAATTTCACAAATCAGCAAACAGAACAAAATTCCATGGCAAGGCAAAATGACACCCATAATAACCCAAACAAAACCTTCTCGATCGATGGATCCCAGGATTCTTTCATTCTTGAGGCAACATTAAGGTCCGAATTATTTGCCCGGCTAGGAAAGAGAATTTCATTAAAGAATAATGGTTTATCCAACATAGATCCTGCAGATGAGCTGGGGATTGAAAATGAAAATGGAAGTGAAAGAACTCAGACGAGCAATGGTAGCATACTGTTATCATCAGCAGAAAAGATTCAAGAATTTGATCTTGGAGGTAATTTTCTTTGAAAGGATAATGTTGATTGAGGCATTCTTTAGTTCATAATAGTTATGTGGCTTATGTATCATCTTGAATAATCGGCTGATCAATTGTTTCAGTGGGTAGAATTACTGTTTGTACAAATGGCATCCTGGATCTAGTCACTATTGTTAGCTTGGTACTTTGCAACTTCTGTTCTTGAGCGTGTTCATGCTAATTGCTGACATGCATACAACTTCAAACGTGCAAACATATTATATATATTGTTCTTGGACTTGTGCAATACATTGATTGTGAAATCATACTTTTTTTTTGTTTATTTTTTGATATATATGACTTGAGAACAAAATTAAATGCTCTCTGCTTAATCATATATTTGCTTGCTCCTTGTTGTCACATCAATTCTACAATAGTTTTGCAATTAGCATTTAGTTTGTGACAAAGTTCAATGCCACATGCTTGTCTAATATAGCATTTGGGAAGGTGATGACTCGATCATGCTTTTTGGCATGTGGTACAACTTTATTCTTATCATATGACACTAAATTTTTGTTGAAAATATTATGCAATTTTGCATCATTGGTCAAATTGTTCAGTATTGTGCATCTTTGTCTTCCATTCTTTTCAATATAATCTCTTACAATGGGCAGTTGGATCATTTTTCTATATTTTTGAGGGGAAAGCGGTCAGTGTATGGCATTCTCATAGTCTTTTAATTTGATTTTGAAAATTTTCCCTTGTGAAATTTTAGGAGATAATTTTTCAGAATTACTGAAAAAAGGTTTGCTACCTTGACTTTTTAACTATGGACATGCAATTTGGGCAAGGAGAAAAGGGATTGAGACATTTTATGGTTTCATAGAGTATTGATTTGAACAATTCTTAACACATGCATGAAGGTGATATGGGTAAAAGAAATGTTTGTGAAGGCTTTTTCAAATGTGGACATGCAATTTGGAGAAGGGAAAAGGAATCCAGACATGTAATATGGGTGAATGGAGTATTTGGCTTGAATGGTTTAAAAAATGTCTTATTAAATATCAACACTTTTTTAATTTATGCTGTTATTCATTTTCTCAAACCTTATAGCAATTTGATTCTTGAATTTAGGAAATGGTCAACCTGAGAGAAATATTTCTGGTGTTCCTATCAACCTCAAAAACAAGGATACTGAAGGTTCTGTTGGAAGTCACGAGTCAGCAACTGTCATATTTTCACCTGTTTTAAGGAGCACGTTTGGTCATATGAAAGTTGTCCCCTCATTTACTTATGTGGGATCACAAAGTAGAAAAAATCAACACGGTGACATGTGTGATTATTACTCCGGGGGAATCCAGCGTAGTACTCTTGTAGCAATCCCAGTGGAGGAGAGTGTTAGGAACATCTGTGAGAATGAAAATGGCTCTTTTACCTGTGATCTTGCAGTTGATCCATTTTGGCCCCTCTGCATGTATGAGCTTCGAGGGAAGTGCAATAATGATCAGTGTCCTTGGCAGCATGTTAGGGACTTCTCCAATGAGAATGTCAGCCAACGTCAACATGATGATTCTGACAGTATAGGTATGAATTATTCATTTTATTTTTTCAAATTCCTCACTATATTCATTGCTGACACTGTAGCTTTGCAGACTGTCAGGTTGAATTAACATTAAATAAAGAAAAATGTAATGGCGCAACAGAACTTGTCAAGTGTCGCAGTTTTTTGACTCCACCAACTTATGTAGTTGGCTTAGATATTTTGAAAGCTGATCCTCATTCATATGAGTCTGTTGTTGCACGGAGAAATGGACAATGTTGGCAGAAATGCTTCAGCATCTGCTTGGCTTTATCAAATTTTCTTCAAAAAGATTTGCTTGCTGATGGACCTTTTTTGCATGGCAATGATGGTAGAATTGAGGTCAATGGGAGTTGGGAAAAGCAGTCATCATACTTCCACAGTAGAAACAAAATAGTGGTTTGTTTATTGCTATTTCTTTATTACTAGCCTGTTGTTTGCTGTTTGATTGTCAACATCTGTTGCAACTGTTTTTAGAAGTTATTTTGTCATTAATTGTTGTTCTTTTAGCTAACTAGTTGTCTTAAGCTTCCCTTTAATTACTTCACTTTGGATGGGGATAAGTTTTTTTTTTTTGTTAAAATTTTTTTAATGCTTCTATTATAGAAATCTAAAGCATAAATTTCTGGAGTGAAATGTTCAATTTTCTCATGCAATAGATGTTTTTTTTTTCTCTCTGTGTTTTATTTTTTTGTTAAGAGTTATGAAAGAGTTTGACAAACAACTTGATGCTACAGACTCTTCTGTCTTCTTGTATCCATTTTTACTTGCTTCCAAGAGTGTATTTTTGGTTGCAAGTGCGTTGGAGTGTGCACATTTTCAGTATCCAACCTGTTTTTGTGTAGTCTAGTTGTTAGGTAGATTTATGAATGTTTTATGTAATTGGAGCCCTAGCTACATCCATTTGGGAGACCATGACACATTTATTTCAACCTGTGTAGTTATATATTAGATCTTGTCCCTTCTGGGGATTCTGTCTTTCTGATGCAGTAACATGAGACAAATCTCATTTGTCAACAAGCAACTCAGCAAAATTGAAGTTTATTGCTAGACTTTGTTACCGGATGTGTTTATTTGCTCCCTTTCAATATATTCGAATGGAATAAAATAACTAATCCTTTATCCTTCTTGGTCTTCCAAAGCGAAACTGGAACATCCTTGTTGTTCTTCGTTGTCTACCAAACACAATATATTTAAGATATTTTCCTCCTGTCTCATTCCCATTTCCTTCTACCTCTTAGCCATGCATATGTTAAGATTTGGCATGTAAGATGGGCATGTTCATCATTATATGTTTTTATGAACACTCTAAAGAGATTTGGCATCCACTTTGAAGATATTTAACGACAGGGATGCGACAAGGCTTGGCCTTTCCATCTCTATCCCTATTACATGTTTTATGGAACACTTCTTTGTGGAAAGGAAGGGTAGCATGAGAACTTTTTTACTTGAAAGGCAATTTGGAGAGCAAGATTGCCTTAAAAATGATCATCTTTCTGATCGAGAAGCCTCTTGGAAGATAATTTTACTTGCACAAACAATTTGTTGAAAACTGATAGATGCTTTCTCTGTAAGACGAAAGGAGAATTTGTTACTCCTTTACTCCGCCGTCTCAAGTGGATGAGAACTATTTGGTGTTTCCTGCATGTGAGACTCAGGATCAACTGAATTTCTGTTGAGATGGAGCTTAATGCTTGAGTTCTCATTGTAGAGCTAGAAACACAAATGTTTGAGATGCAATTCTCCAATTACTACTTTGAATAATGCAAGAACAATGGAATTTGGGCATTTTTAACATATCATCGAGAACATGGTCAATTTTACACTAGCGCATATGGTGGATGTCTGTGCTTCGTTTCTGGTAACATGCATCTTTCTTTTGATGCAATTCCTTAAAAGTGTATTCTTCTAATATACATGGGTAGCATAGTTACCTGTCCCCCTTTTTTTGACCCATGGGTAGTATAGTTCCCTGTCCCCCTCTTTTTTTGACCTTTTCATCAGTATTATTTTCTTTTATTTTCCAAATGTTTAATTTCTTGTCAAGTTATTTATAACAGTTGCTAGTGCTACGACACATTATATTTATCTCAAAATAGATTGTGTCTGCTTGTGCTTATTTATTAAAAAGGTTGTTTCATTTCATGTTACTGATGCTTACTTGACTTTTCATGTCTTGTGATTTTCAATCTCATTTAACTTTTCCTTTTGCTTAATGTATACTTAGAATCATCTGAACCAAATGCTACCCACTATTGTGCAATCCCTGGAAAAGGCCTTCCTTATTCTTAGTCAGGAGGGTTACAAACCAGATGTTAAGAACAAGGTGTGCTTTTTTTTTTTGGCTTGCCTAATTCACCTTCAGCATCATGATTACTCTTCATTTGTCATCTCAAGTATTTTTTTTCAGGCTTTGTCTGTACTTGCTCGAGCTATTGAGGCTGATCCAAAATCTGAAATTCTTTGGATAACTTACCTGCTTATTTACTATGGCAATGTCAAATCAGTTGCGAAGGAAGACATGTTCTTCTATGCGGTATGTATATTATTGACAGCAAGGGAGTTATTCTTTACTTTGAGATTGACACAGTTCTCTTTTGATTTGTTATTATTATCAAGCTACCAAAAAGCGAACACATTGTGTTTCGTCTGTGGTAGGAATTTAAACAAAGATGAGAAACAATTTTTATGTATGCAGAATTAGAGGGGATTGTACGTTTTAAATATTCAATCTTCTTTGAAATTGGAAAAAAAATCAATAACCCCCTTTTGTTTTATAGATATATGTAGATGTTTTCCCCCTTCATTTTTTTTTTCATTATAAAAGCTTGTAACATACAGGTGCTGATCGAATTTGTGTGAAAGGTGTGCTTGTAACAGTATGTGTTTGTGAATGTGCATGCATTTGTTACTGTTGTAGCAATAGGTTGCATGTAGCGTGCCTTTCTCTGAATCAATTATGTTTTGTCCCTTAAATAGAATTGCAAGGCAAATTTTTGTATGGAAACCTTTTTTCTCTCTCTTTTCAGGTCAAACAAAATGACGGATCTTATGGACTTTGGCTTATGTATATCTACAGTCGTACACATCTTGATGATCGTTTAGTTGCATATGATGCTGCCTTCAAAGCGCTCTGCCGCCACTCATCTGCTCATGAAAGGGATGAAATGTATGCTAGTGCATGCATCTTAGACTTATTTTTGCAGATGATGGATTTTTTGTGCATGTCTGGGAAAGTTGAGATGGCCTTTAAGAAAATCTTTGAACTCTTTCCTGTGGCAACTAATTCGGATGAGCTTCATTCTTTGTTGCTCTCTGATATCCTTGCATGCTTAACAATTTCTGACAAATATATGTTCTGGGTTTGTTGTGTGTACTTAGTTATTTACAGGAAGTTGCCAGAGGCTGTTGTACAGAAGTTTGAATGCTACAAAGAACTCCTTGCAATTGAATGGCCTTGTGTTCATCTACCAGATGAGGAGAAGCAGAGGGCTGTTAAACTGATAGAAATGGCAGTGGATTCTGTTAAATTGAATGTCAGTAGTGAATCACTTGAAAGTGAAGCCAATCTTAGATCAGCGCAACATTTTGGTGTCTGCCATGTTAGATGTATGGTGGCAATTGATGGCATAGAGAGCTGTAGAAGTTTGTTGGATAAATATATGAAGTTGTACCCTTCATGCTTGGAATTTGCTCTTATATCAGCAAGGTTTTTGACCAATTTTGGCGGTTTGAGTTTTGAGGGGTTTGAGGAAATCCTTAGGAACTGGCCGAAAGAAACCCCTGGAATTCATTGTATATGGAATCAATATATTGAATGTGCCCTCCAAAAGGGAGATCCTGATTTCACAAAAGACATCCTTATACGTTGGTTCAATTCCTTTTCAGAAGTTCAATATCCCAAAAAGGAAAAGTTGGATAGTATAGGTGCAAATAGTACAGACAAGTCATTGGATTTAACTTCAGTATCAAATCCCGACTTCTTGATGTCCACTTCTAACCAGATTGATAAGACATTTGGATACCTTAATCTCTCTCTCGTCAAGTTAATGCATAATGAACATGTTGAGGCTCGTAATGCCATTGACAAAGCATTCAAGGCTGCAGCTCCACCATTTTTCAAGCATTGCTTGAGAGAACATGCATTGTTCTTGCTTACATATGAGTCATGGTCAAAGGATGATACTTTTATCTGTGAGCAGCTGAAAGTTTTGAATGGCTATTTGTATGATCCCCGGGCTCTCCCTGTATCTGAGCCATTATCTAGGCAATTCATGAACAAAATTGAGAAGCCAAGAGTTAGGCAGGTAGTTAGTAACATATTGAGTCAGGTCTCATCTGATTTTTCTTTAGTGAACTTAGTTCTTGAAGTGTGGTGTGGGCCATCTCTTCTACCCCATACATTTAGCCAGCCGAAGGAACTGGTTGATTTTGTTGAAGCCATCTTGGAAATAGTGCCATCTAACTATCAATTAGCATTTTCCGCATGTAAGCTGTTGATGAGAGATGAACATTTTACTGAAATGAATCCTGGCAGTATGTTGTACTGGGCAAGCTCCACCGTGGTCAATGCAATCTTTCATGCTATTCCAATAGCACCAGAATACGTATGGGTTGAAGCTGCAGGTATTTTGGATGGTATTGCAGGTATTGAGATAATCTCTGAGAGATTTTACAAGAGAGCCTTATCGGTATATCCATTCTCCATTAAGCTATGGAATTGTTATCTTAACATATCTAAGACTAGAGGGGATGCAAGATTTGTCATAGAAGCTGTAAGAGAAAAGGGAATCAAGCTTTCTTGAATTATTCTTAATCAGTCATGGTCAGGTTGGTAGAATCAGCTTTGCACAAGATATAGTTGGAGGCCAGTTTTGTCCGACGTTGGGAGGTACAAGCCTCAATCTGTATATAGAGACATAATGCATCAGATTTGTTAAGCCTTGGCGCGTTAGCTACTGAACATGCCATTTTAACAAAAGATGTTTATGAGAGGTGAAATTAGGTGAAAGCAAAAGGATAGGAACATAATCGAACAAGGTTTTTAGCTCTTACACCAGGAGAAGAAATGTTGCTCCTGGTTGGATTAGGGCCCTCTTTTTTCCAGCCTCGAAATTTGTTGTGTTGTGTTGTTTTTGTTTCTCCATTTTGCGTATTGTTTTGACGATAGTTCTTACCATTAGTATCTCTTCATTTTGTCCAATTGTAATTACTGAAATTTTTATGTAGTGAATAGAAATTGATATAGTTGAAAGGAATGAAATTTATATTGATTTTATGATATCTCATTGTTATCTTTACAAGAATGAATGTAGTTATATGTGTGATGAAATGATCTGATTTTATCGATCTGATTGGAAAGCTAAAGATTTCTCATACAAGAGCTTGTTGTAATGCAGAGAATTTGTTTTCTCAACTGTTTTTGTGTCATTGTAAAGACTTTGTATGGCTTAAGAAACAAGAAGCGACTTTGTTCCTTGAAAACTCTCTGTATTGATGGCAGACAATTCACAGGAATGGGCTATATATTTGATTCTTCTTGTCAAATGGAAATAATTTTGGCATCTTGAATTATTTATAAAGATTTAATTTTATATTATGCCTAACACAATTAAAACTAAAGAATTCTTTTTTTTTCCCTAAAACAGAGACTGATTCGCTGATTAAAGTAAAATTTAAAGGCAAGCGAAGATTGTTCACATCTATAGATAAACGAATTTCTCAACAAATTAGCCAGCTGACTATGCCCTTGAGTCTTATTGTGTATGTCTTGGTGGGCATTTTTAGATGAATTCATGTAACGGCTTATGGAGTGTACGAGGGCGTTTCTCTTCTTTTATAAGTTGGTCAAATCAACTTACAATACTAAATTTAAGCCGATTATTCATAAAAAAAAAATAAATTTCTCGATAAATTGACTAGCTAATTGTGCCCTAATTTAAATGAATTTATATAGCAGCTTCAGAAAGATACGAGAGTATTTAGTTTAGTTTATAAAATAATCAAATTAATTTAAATGCTCTAAATTTAAATTAACATATTTGTTTAAATAATTTTATGAGTTTATCAATTTAATTTATAAATTAAAAAAATAAACAAGGAGACTAGTATAATGCTTATAACCTAAATTAATCAGATAATTTACTAAATTTTCTAAGCTAAGCTTAGTTCATGGCCAAATCTACTTATCAACAACTTATAAATCTTATATATATTTAAAATAAATATATAATTGCTTAAAAATTGAAATATTTATAAGATCATAAGTTAATTTTCGTAAGTTCGGTGAAACACGCTCGGACTAAATCTGTTTTGATTTAATACTTTGCAGCTTTGGCTTCTTTTATATATATAAAAAGGTAAATTTTATAGATTAAATAATAATTTTATTAAATTTAAAAAGACTCGAAAAATAGCAAAAAATAAATAGAGGATGTAACAGCGAAGACTAAAGAGAGGCTTAAAGGGGCAAAAAGTCATTTCACGAAACGGCGCAAAACAATACGAATTCAATGATTTGTTCTAACATGCGCGTATCACCACTCGCTAGGTTAACTACCTTTAACAGCTTCAGCACATCATCTCGTCATTCTTCGTTCCTTCTCTGAAGTATCTTATTTCTTAAACCTCCCAAAAACCCTCTTAAACCCTAAATTATATACCCCTCTTTAAACCATTTGCTTAGATTTTGAGAGTTCAAGTAAATGAAAAACCTGAAGCTATATTCAGAATTAACTCTGAATCTAGAGTTACAATCAAAGCAAGAGCTTGTGGTCTTCTCCGCTATTGATATCGAGCGCAATCGCTTGTTCTTCGCTTCTTCTGCTAATTTCATCTACTCTACTCAGCTCTCTTCTTTCCATGTATGAAATCTGCAGTTTATTCAAAGTTTTTTTTTTGGTTTTTTAGTGGGATTTTATGTGGTTTTATGTTTATTAATGTCGTGGAATTTTTTATTTTTTGATGGTTATCTCAGAATGGAAATGCGTGGAGAAAAGGCTTACTGCCTGCGGAGATTCATCCTATTGATTTGGAGGAGGAGGACTTCATTACTTCATTTGATTATCTCATGGAGATGGAGGCGCTGATAGTGGGTACTAATAATGGTGCTTTATTGCTATATAATGTGGATGATAATGCTATGGAAGTTGTTGGTCAAGTGGAGGGTGGTGGTAAGCTTATCGCGCCAAGTCCAGATGGTGACCTTCTTGGAATTGTTACTGGTTTGGGACAGTTACTGGTTATGACTCATGATTGGGATTTGTTGTATGAAAATGCGATAGAGGAGGATGAGTCTGGTGGTGTTGACGTAAGTAAGGTCCTTCTCCATTATTTATTCCTTTTTGGTAGCTTTTCTGTGCTGGGATTTAGATTTTTCTTTTCTGTTGAATTATTTAAATGAAATTTACAATACTTGATTTTTCTTTCAGATTTATTAATATGGTAAAAACTTGTTGGAGGATGAACTTGGATTAGCTTACTACCGTTGATGATGTTGTGGAAATTGGGCTTTTTCCACCAAATAATTTGTGAATTACTGTGATAAAAACTACACCAGGTAAATTCCCAGGAAAGTGGAGGAGTCACAAGCGGTCTCACTTAAAACCCACTTTCCTTAGACTTACGCGTCGTTTGACAGAATTTACCTAGACATGTAATCCCTTTTCACAATAACTACCAAAACAGAGTTTTGCCCAACAAATAGCTATTAAATAAATAAAAGAGAGAGACACCAAAATTTAACGAGGTTCGGCCAATTATGCCTACGTCCTCGGACACTACCAAATTATATTTCACTAAAGAAATATTACAAAAGAGGGAGAAAAGAAAACTTGTCGAATATACAAATTCAGGACAAGTTGGGACGGTTTGAAACTAAAGGAGCAAAGCTCCTTTTATAAATCAATTTCCTAACTCATTTCCTTGCCAAAACCGATGTGGGATTTGAAGAAATGCATAACTAATATATATTTTTTTTAAATTTCAACAAGTTTGAAATTAAGCCACTCTTTTTGACAATCTCCACCTTGGCGAAAATTTCACAACTACATACTTCTGTTCTCTCTCGCAAAGTCGTAGTGTCTTCAAATGCGCTTCGCAGCGCCAATTCAATTTTTAACAATGTTGATCAAGTCCAAACAATGTTTGAACTTGACAACTGTCGCTACCTTTGTCAACATATCAGCAGGATTCTCAGCAGTCTGAATCTTCTGAAGTTGAATCTGACCTTCCTCCAGAATTTCTCTAACAAAAAGAAATTGAACATCGATATGCTTCGTCCTTGCATGATAAACTTGGTTCTTTGCCAAATGAATAGCACTCTGGCTATCACAATGTACAACAATGTTGTTTTGCTTTATTCCCAATTCATGAAGCAACCCTTGAAGCCAAATGGCCTCCTTAACAGCTTCAGTAACTGCCATATATTCCGCCTCTGTCGTAGAGAGCGCCACTGTTGACTGTAAAGTAGACTTCCAACTAACTAGTGCTTTTGCAAGTGTGAATACATAACCAGTAGTTGATCGACGTTTATCCAAATCACCTGCATAATCGGAATCACAATATCCGACTACACGTTGACCATTCTCCTTATCCTGCTCAAAAACTAATCCAACATCCACGGTGTTCAGAAGATACCGTAGAATCCATTTCACAGCTTGCCAATGCTCCTTGCCAGGATCATGCATGTACCTGCTCACAACTCCAACTGCCTGTGAAATGTCAGGCCTCGTACATACCATAGCATACATCAAGCTACCAACAGCATTTGCATAAGGAACTTTTGACATGTATTCCCGTTCTGTATCATTCTTTGGTGACTGAGCTGCACTGAGTTTGAAATGAGGAGCAAGAGGTGTACTAACAGGTTTGGTCTTGTCATCCATACCAAAACGCTTTAGTACCTTTCTCAGATATTGCTTCTGAGACAGACAAAGTCTCCCCAATTTCCTATCTCTGAATATCTCCATGCCGAGAATCTTCTTTGCTTCGCCCAGATCTTTCATTTCAAATTCTTGATTCAATTGATTCTTCAACTTCTCAATTTCTCCTTTATTCTTTGAAGCTATCAACATATCATCGACATAAAGAAGAAGATAAATGAAAGAACCGTCTTGTAGCTTGCGCAAATATACACAATGATCATATTTGCTTCTTGTGTACTTCTGCCCTTGCATAAACTTATCAAATCGCTTGTACCACTGCCTCGGAGACTGCTTCAATCCGTAAAGCGACTTTACAAGTTTGCATACCATATTTTCTTTTCCAGCAACTTTGAATCCCTCTGGCTGAGTCATATAGATTTCCTCTTCCAGATTTCCATGTAAAAATGCAGTTTTTACATCCAATTGAACTAGTTCCAAATCAAACTGTGCTACCAAGGCTAACAAAATTCGAATGGAGGAATGTTTTACAACTGGAGAAAACACTTCATTATAGTCAATTCCCTCCGTCTGAGCGTAGCCCTTAGCTACCAACCTTGCTTTGTAGTGAACAGTATCTCTATCAGGAAATCCATCTTTCTTTGTATATACCCATTTGCATCCAATCGCCTTCTTTCCCTTCGGCAGAATTGCTAGCTTCCATGTTTGATTCTTGTGAAGGGACTGTATTTCATTATCCATAGCTTTCCTCCACTTTACTTCTTCTGAACTTTGGATAGCTTCTTTAAAAGTGGGCGGAATGCTATCATCTGCAATTGAGAATGCATAGGCCACCATATCATCATAACGAGCAGGTTTTCTTATAGCTCTTCGTGGCCTATCAACTGCAATTGATTCATGTTGCTGTGGAGGTTCTTGGATTTGAACCTCATCTTCATCTGACTCTCCTTCTACCTCAGGAGTGTCTGTAGTTTTAACATCTGCTGCTGGGATTTTTCTGTCAAACTCCACCTGTTTTGGAGTATTCTCCACCTTTTGTGGAGTACCATCTGACTGCTCTATTGTCACCTTTTTCAATAAGGTAGATTCATCAAAAGTGACATCTCTGCTAAAGATTATTTTCTTCGTTTCTGGACACCATAGCCGATATCCTTTAACACCTGAGCTTATCCCCATGAAAATGGCTTCCTTAGCTCTTGGATCTAGCTTTGATTCCTTAACGTGATAATATGCAGTGGAACCAAATACACGTAAGGAATCATAATCTTTAGCAGGTTTTCCCGACCATGCTTCCATAGGCGTTTTACCACTAATAGCAGTTAATGGAAGTCGATTAATGAGATGACATGCATATGTCAAAGCCTCAGCCCAAAATCGCTTGTCCAACCCAGCATTGGACAACATACACCGAACTTTCTCCAGTAACGTTCGGTTCATGCGTTCTGCCACCCCATTCTGCTGTGGTGTATGTCTAACTGTGAAGTGTCGTACAATGCCTTCATCTTCGCAGACTTTCATAAATGGATCATTCTTATATTCTCCTCCATTGTCTGTTCTGAGACATTTGATTCGTCTGCCAGTTTGAGTTTCCACCAATTTCTTCCATTTGAGGAAAACTCCTAACACTTCATCTTTTGACTTCAAAGTATACACCCATACCCTTCTAGAGAAATCGTCAACAAAGGTTACATAATAGTGCTTGCCTCCTAAAGAAGGAGTTTTAGAAGGCCCCCACACATCTGAGTGAACATAGTCCAGAATACCCTTGGTATCATGGATTGCAGTACCAAATTTCACTCTTGTCTGCTTCCCTTTGATGCAATGCTCACAGAAATCCAACTTGCAGGCCTTCACATTCTTCAATAATCCTTGATCGACCAAACTTTTCAAGGATTTTTCACCTGCATGTCCCAAGCGCATATGCCATAATCTGGTCGCTTCCAGATCTTTGTCATCACCAGAAACTGCTGCTGCTGTTGTTTCTATAATTGCATTACCTTCATAGTAATACAAATTATTCCTTCTCCGTAATCCTTTCATCATCACAAGTGCACCAGAGATGACCCTCATAACCCCATTTTCTGCAATAATTTTGAGCCCTTTTGATTCAAGGACTCCAACTGAAATGAGGTTCTTCGTCAAACTCGGCACATATCGAACATCAGTCAGGATCCTGATTGACCCATCATGATTCCTCAAGCGGATTGAACCAATCCCTTCAGTGAAACAAGGATTGTCATTTGCTGTATAGACAACTTCATGATCAAGTTCTTTGAAATCAAAAAACCATTCCCGAGTGGGACTCATATGATGGCTGCATCCGGAATCTAACAGCCATGCATTAGAAGAACTTGTCGAACATGCTACAGGAGTGTCTACGGATGTCATGACTGCTAATGAGAAGGTTGATTCTGAATCATCACACTCAGCTACATTTGAATCAACAACAGCTTTGCCCTTGCCTTTAAGCTTTGGACAATCTTTCTTCCAGTGACCTTTTTCATGACAAAAGGCACACTCATCTTTTTCTACTCTGGCTTTTGAACGGGATTTGTTTTTCTTCCCTCCTTTCTTTCGGCCTTGTGTACGGCCTCTAACCACCAGAGCTTCTGCTTCACTTGTCCTCTCTTTTTCTTTCTTTCTCAATTCATGACTATATAGATCAGCACATACATCACTTAAAGTCACTTTCTTATTCCCGTGGAGTAGAGTCGTTGTAAAAAACTCAAACTCGTCAGGGAGAGATGCCAACAACAGCAGTGCCAAATCTTCGTCTTTAAAGACCACATCCAAATTAAACAGATCAGCCACCAACTGATTAAAATTTGTGATGTGTTCATTCATCGTGGTACCGGGAACATAATTGAAGCGAAACAGTCTCTTCTTCATAAAGAGTTTGTTCTGAATGTTTTTCTTCAAAAATTTCTCCTCCAATGACTTCCACAATTTGTTTGCTGAAGTTTCTTTCGAGAAAGCATATTTTTGCTCTCTAGAAAGACAAGAACGAATTGTACCACATGCCAGACGATTGACAGTTTTCCACTCCGTCTCCTCCATTTCTTGGGGTTTCTCCTCTTCAATAGCAACATCTAGACCTTGCTGAAAAAGAGCATCTAGAAGTTCGCTTTGCCACATGCCGAAATGACCAGTGCCATCGAAAATCTCCACTGCAAATCTTGCATTTGTAACAGCATTCCTTACTAAAGTTGACGAGGACGATGCTGTAGTAACAGGTGTGGTATTTTTCTTGTTGTCTGTCATTTCTGCTACAAATATTTATTTAATAGCTATAAAACAAATTTTCAAAAAAATGCGGAACACAGCCAAGGAACGTTTTTTTATGTGGAAGATCAGACTATGCTGCAACCACAGTGAATACTAAGTTACCTCGGCTCTGATACCAATTGTTGTGGAAATTGGGCTTTTTCCACCAAATAATTTGTGAATTACTGTGATAAAAACTACACCAGGTAAATTCCCAGGAAAGTGGAGGAGTCACAAGCGGTCTCACTTAAAACCCACTTTCCTTAGAGTTACGCGTCGTTTGACAGAATTTACCTAGACATGTAATCCCTTTTCACAATAACTACCAAAACAGAGTTTTGCCCAACAAATAGCTATTAAATAAATAAAAGAGAGAGACACCAAAATTTAACGAGGTTCGGCCAATTATGCCTACGTCCTCGGATACTACCAAATTATATTTCACTAAAGAAATATTACAAAAGAGGGAGAAAAGAAAACTTGTCGAATATACAAATTCAGGACAAGTTGGGACGGTTTGAAACTAAAGGAGCAAAGCTCCTTTTATAAATCAATTTCCTAACTCATTTCCTTGCCAAAACCGATGTGGGATTTGAAGAAATGCATAACTAATATATATTTTTTTTAAATTTCAACAAGTTTGAAATTAAGCCACTTTTTTTGACAGATGAATGTTTTAATGCTCCTTACAAGTTTCATGTCCAAACTGCTATAAATTTTTTGTATTTACTAGTTGCTTGCTTTAATAATGTTTGCTTACAAGCTCTTTGCTTAGTGGGTCACTAGTCCATTTGGAATGCAGCTCTTAGGATGAGGAAATGATAGTTTTCTTTTCTTCTTAGTGCTTTACATACGTTGCCCTTCAATTTGTATGGGCTCAAGGTTTGTGTGGTTTTGGTCTCCATTTTATGAACACACCCGGTCGCTACCAATCATCAGTATAATTATGGAATATGCTGTAGACATTGCTTGTTTCGTTTTGGTGACCCCTTACCATTTTACTTATTTTATCACCATAAGCGAGAGGGACTATCTCTTCATGGAGCCAAATGGATTAATTTAGAGATTAACTGATTGGATGTGGTTTCAGGTGAATCTACTCTTTCTTCTATTAATATGTCAAAGTGTTCCGTATCCTGGCGTGGTGATGGGAAATACTTGGCAACACTGACTGACTTCTGCAAGTCTTCTTTGTTGGATAAGAGGATTAAGGTTTGGGATCGAGAGTCAGGTATACTGCATGCTGCTTCAGATTCAAAGCCATTTATGGGAGCAGTTTTGGAATGGATGCCAAGCGGAGCGAAAATTGCAGCCGTATATGACAGAAGGGCTGAGAATAAAAGTCCCGAAATAGTTTTTTATGAGGGAAATGGATTATTTAGAAGCTCTTTTAGCATCAGTGCACCAGTGGATGCAACAGTAGAATCGCTTAAGTGGAATTGTAGTTCAGATCTTCTTGCATCTGTTGTCAGATGTCATAAATATGACTATGTAAATGTTTGGTTTTTCAGCAACAATCATTTGAAACATGAAATTAGATACCCAAGGCAGGATGGAGTGAGGTTCATGTGGGATCCAATCAAGCCATTGGACCTGATATGTTGGACTCTTGAGGGGCAGATTACAGTTTACAACTTCATGTGAATTAGTGCTGTCATGGATAACTCAATTGCATTGGCTATTGATGATTCCAAGATACTTGTAACTCCACTTTCTTTGTCCCTATTGCCACGCCCCCTTCATTTGTTTAGCCTGAAATTTCCAAGCATGGTGCAGGATATAGCTTTATATTGCAAGAATTCTAAGAACATCGTGGCAGCATTTCTATCTGATGGTGGTTTCTGCATTGTAGAACTTCCTGAATTTGATACATGGGAAGAACTAGAAGGCAAAGAAATTTGTGTTGAAGCTTGCATTTCTGAGACAGCATTTGGAACTCTTGCACATCTTACATGGTTGGATTCACATGTACTTCTTGCTGTTTCTCACTATGGTTTCACTCATAGTAATTGCATCTCCCAAAGCATGCTGGGTAAGGATGGACTTCAGGGCTTCTATTTGCAGGAAATTGAAATTGCGTGTTCTGAGGATCATGTTCCAGGTTTGGTGACGAGTTCAGGTTGGCATGCAAAGGTTTCCCGTCATTACTATTTAGAAAGGCTAGTGATTGGAATTGCTTCTAATCCTGCTAAAAAGTGTTCAGCTTTTGTTCAGTTTGATGGTGGAAAAATTTGCGAGTATACATTAACATTAGGCTTAGTTGCTACTGGAGGAACTTCAGAATATGATGTTATGAAATTTTCATCATCTTGCCCTTGGATGAATGCAGTTCTAGTCGATAGCAATAGGCCATCAAGGCCTTTGCTTTTTGGACTTGATGACATTGGTAGGTTTCATCATGGCGGCAAGATATTATGCAACAACTGTTCTAGTTTCTCATTCTACTCAAATTTGGCTGACCAAGTGACGAAACATTTGATTCTTGCAACAAAACAGGATTTTCTCTTTGTTATTGATATTAATGATATACTGCATGGAGAAATAGAGTCAAAATATGAGAGTTTTGTTCACACTGGTAATAGAAGAAGAGAAGAAGAAAATATGAACTTCATACATATATGGGAAAGAGGTGCCAAAATTATTGGCGTTCTGCATGGAGATGATGCTGCTGTCATTATTCAAACGACTCGGGGAAGTCTAGAGTGTATTTATCCTAGAAAATTGGTCTTGGTGTCAATTGTCAATGCTTTGGTCCAAGAGCGGTTTATAGATGCACTGCTTATGGTTAGGCGACATAGAATAGATTTCAATATCATTGTTGATCATTGTGGTTGGCAAGCATTTCTTCAGTCAGCTGGAGAATTTGTTAAACAGGTTAACAATTTGAGCTACATATCTGAGTTTGTCTGTGCCATAAAAAATGAGAACATCTGGAGAAACTGTACAATATTTACATCTCTTCACCTAGCCATAAACAGGCTGAAACTGTTAAAGCCCAAAATATGAGAAGTTGTGATGCTAATAACAAGGTTTCTTCTGTCTTGCTGGCCATAAGGAATGCACTTGAGGAACAGGTCCCAGAAAGTCCTGCAAGAGAGCTCTGCATTCTGACCACTTTAGCTCGTAGAGATCCACCTGCTCTTGAAGAAGCTTTAGAGAGAATAAAGGAGATTCGTGAACTGGAGTTGTTAGGTTCTAATGACCCTAGGAGAATGTCCTACCCTTCTGCTGAAGAAGCCCTGAAGCATTTGTTGTGGTTATCTGATTCTGAGGCTATATTTGAAGCTGCCTTGGGCCTTTATGATTTGCACCTTGCAGCTTGATAGGCTGCAAATCCAACATGTTTATTACTTTGTTTTTGTGCTTAATTGATGTTATTCACATCGAAAAGAAGAGCTTTTACTTAGTTTTTATTATTTTAGACAGGAATGGTAGATTTGCAATAAAGAGGCTTATTTGGAGCTGGATTGGAAGTATTGGAGCAAAGGACATGAAGCTGAATTTTCTTTATAACAGATTGTCAGATTGGCAGCAGAGGCCTTAGTCTTGCCCAAGGCTAACGGCCAGGCAGACCTGAACGGGCTGATTTAATTAAGTGACGGGCCCACGCGTTTTAGTGGTATTTGAGGACTTCTAAACCGACTTGTAATAGGATTTAAGTAGTTTTTAGTGGGCCTTTTTGTTATATTATGTTTTGGCCCCACTTTTAGGAGTATATAAGTTAAAATTAGGTTTTTAAATAGACACTTTTTGATTACGTAAGGGGAGATACGAATTTCAGTTTTCTTTGACAGATTTTACAATGTTTTCTTCCATAGCCATGTGTGGCTAAACTCTTTATTTCAGTCAAGGATTAATTCAAGGTTGAAGTTCTTAAGATTGTGAGGTTTGATTGTGCCTAATTATTCTTTTTGATTCTTTTGCATTCATACTTTTACTCTGGCTTATTGGGAAAATCCATCCTTAATGTATTTTTATTAGTTGATTGATCTGGCCAATTGATTAATTGATAGGATACATATAGCTAATCAATGAGATTAAATCAGTAATTGTTTATTCGAGTTGATACAAGTGGCAATTGGTATAATTTGATTGGGTAGAATCTTTTGGGTTATATTAAGTAATTGTATGATCTAATCTAAACGAATCTCGCTAGTAGGTTTGTTGGTTAGTTCAATAAATTAAATCCTGTCGCTAGTACTAGGGTTGTTTATTGGTTAGGGGTTATTCATAGCGCTATGTCTTGCTTAACCTATTCAGAACGGAAAGATTGGTCGGAGACGCTAGCTTGAAGGCTATAACTTGTCTGTGAATATAAATTAAAAAGATTATTTTTAGCTCGTGATCAATCCGTGAGAACTTCATACCGCGAATCGTCCTTGACTGAGTTCACTTCCATTGATTTTAAGTTTTAATTATTTTTCTGCTGTTTTAATTTATTTCTTAATTAATTTTGCTATTTAATTTCGTCCATTTTTACCTAAGCTATTTTCCCCATTTTATTTTTTATTTTCACTCACAGCAGGTGTCAGTTCTGGTTAGCCTTGGGCAAGGCTAGTCCCTTGGGTTCGACCCTTCTCACCCTATTTACAAGTTTTCTTTTGTAGGAAGAGCATGTTTATTATTTTTGGTGGATTCGACACCCATCACAGCTATTGTGGCATTAAACTCTCAACGAGACCCAAAGGAATTTCTTCCTTATCTACACGAATTAGAATGCATGCCAGATCTCGTAATGCGCTACAATATTGACCTTAGGCTGCACAGGTTTGAGAATGCTCTCAAACACATCATTTTAGCAGGTGATGCTTATTATTCAGATTGTATGAATCTATTGAAGAAAAATCCTCAGTTCTTTCCACTGGGGCTTCAACTGATCAGTGATCCTGCTAAGAAAATTCAGGTCCTTGAGGCCTGGGGTGATTATCTTATTGATTCAAAATTCTTTGAGGATGCCGCTACAACTTATCTTTGTTGTTCTAATTTGGAAAAGGCATTGAAGGCATATCGTGCTTGTGGTAATTGGAGTGGGGTGTTTACAGTTGCTGGGCTTCTTAAACTGGAAAAAGATGCTATAATGCAACTTGCTTATGAACTCTGTGAAGAGCTTCAAGCGCTAGGTAAACCAGGGGAAGCTGCCAAAATTGCTCTCGAGTATTGTGGAGATGTAAATGGCGGGGTAAGTTTGTTAATTAGTGCAAGGGACTGGGAGGAAGCTTTAAGAGTTGCTTTTATTTACATGCGCGAAGATCTAATCTCAGAGGTGAAGAATGCATCCTTGGAAGTTGCAAACGCCCTAATTGGCGAATATGAGGAAGGCTTGGAAAAAGTAGGGAAGTACTTGTCTCGCTACTTGGCTGTCAGACAGCGAAGGTTACTGCTTGCTGCAAAGCTTCGGCCAGAAGATTGCTTAGTGAATGATCTGGATGATGATACTGCTTCAGAAGCGAGCAGTAACTTCAGTGGAATGAGTGCTTATACCATGGGGTATTTCTCTTTATTATGTGTCATTGTAGTTTTTTAGCCTTTATCATTAATCATATAAAACACACAGCTGCACAGTTGCAAAGTATATCATAAGATCATTATCTCCAGATTGTTTTCTCATGAATAGTTAAATATTGAAATCATAGAATTGGTGGGGGAGCAATATTCTTGTTCCGAGTTTGCTACTTGATGAGTTATTCTTTGCTTAGGTTCGTTAATTCATTTGAGTAATTTCTTCCTTGTTTTCTGGCATTTTATTCTACGTTGCTTTCGCATTTTTCTCCTTGCTTCTGTATATTTCTGTTTTCTGTTACTGGAGGAGCATTCCTGTCTTGCTTGACTTAGGGTGCTGGTTTTCTTCTTCTGTCAGAGATGGATTCTGGATGATATAATCCCTTTCTAAAAATCAGTTTTGAAGTGACATTTTGTTTGACATATTTTTTCTATCTCCAAATCCCAAAAATAAAATGAATAAATACCAATGCGGTAAAACAAGTGTAGATGTTAATGATAGTAATCTTTGTTGTTCATAAACAGGACAAAGAAGGGCACTGCTGCTTCTGTAAGCGTGAGTATTACTAGTAAGGCAAGAGGCACAAGGCGTCAGAGGAATAGAGGTAAAATTCGACCTGGCAGGTATTTTCCTTGTTCACGTTCCATGATTCTTTTACTTTATTATATTACCTTTTCTTCTTGGTCTGGATCTCATGCAAGAATTAATTCCAACTTTGTAGCCCTGATGAGGAGATAGCGCTGGTGGAGCATTTGAAAGGCATGTCTCTAACAGATGGAGCAAAGTGTGAGCTCAAGTCTTTATTGGTTTCCCTTGTGATGCTTGGTGAACAAGAAATTGCAAGAAAGCTTCAGCGTGTTGGAGAGAGTTTTCAACTGTCTCAAATGGCAGCAGTCAAACTAGCTGAAGTTACACAATCTACTGATGTCATAAATGACCAGGCACACAATCTGGAACATTACATACAGAAAACAAGAGCTGATCCACAAAATTTGGAGGCTTTATCATGGCAGCCTAAAGTGTTCGTTTCTCCTCAAAAGGTCAGTTAAGTACTCACCTATTACTATCTGTAACTTAATGTTATGCATACCAAAATACACTTTATCACATGCGGTGGAGGCATGCACATATGCTGTAGTTATGGTTTGCAACAAAATAGGTGTTCTATGCCTGCAGGTTACTTTTTTATGCTCTGAATTATTATTAGAAACGCAAAATGAATAAAAACATTGGATCTGCTTGGTCTACAGCAAATCATGCCTGTCATTGATGCTTATTTGATCTATACGTTATTTTATGCCTTACCATATAATTACTGATGACTTGCATGCAAATTCTTTTATTTGTTTGCAGTAAATTTCAAAATGCTGTTAGTATATGATTTTTGCAGAAACATTGGTAACATCAAGTGCAAAGATACTGTTTTCAAGAGCTCGAGTTATATTAGAAAGAAACAACGTTTCTTTTGCTAGAAGCTCATTAAATCTTTTTTCATTTTTCGTCTTTTGTATTAGCTGCTCTACATGGTGCTGCCAGGGATTTTTTTTAAATGAATTATCAATAGTTAGGTGTTTTTGATCATGTGCCTATGTATTTTAGCTTTCATGCAATCACCTCTATTTAGTTGATCTCTTAAATACAAACCCATATTTTCAAGAGCAAATTATTTGATCATGGTCATAGCTTGCAGCTTTATCATCTGATGCACCATGTATTAAGAATGCTTGTGTGCTTGGATTGGAAATAACACTTTTTTACAAGTATTTACTGGTAAACAGACGATAAATTTGTCTTGAAGACCTTGCTAACTTGCACGTATTACTATATTTTTATTTGTGTAATTCTCATCCATTTTCATGTCTGAATAAGCTGTTGCAATTTTATTGAATATTAAAATCATTTCTCCATATTTGCAGATTGTTTCATTGCAATTTGAAAAAAATGTCAAAAAATAAATATTCTAAATCTTCTATAGAAATGCAAGAATATGTGGCAATGGAATAACTAAAAATATTAATTGAAAGGAAAATGCAGAGCAGAAAAAAAAATCAAAAACACATTTTTACTTAATGGGCAAAGTGTTAATTTAAAGGAAATTCCAAAAGAAAATAAAAAATTATTGAAAGGGCCCAACCGGGTTTGATCCGATGATCTCTTGAGCTATGGACCCTTTGATATTCAATGAACGCAAATATAAAAATTAATATTGAGAAACTAAACATATGGATGCATAAACGGACTACCGGCAACTCATAAACCAAAACATGCGTCTATCTTGAGTTCTAACCAAACTGTGATTTGCTAAGGCAGTGAAAAATGAAACAAACATAGTGCAAACAAAATTAAATTAAAAGGTTATAATTACTTTAAAAGTTTCCAGAAAGACAAATTCAGAAGTTGCACGATTAAAGTTGACACTTACCAAATGAACCCAACAAAGTTTTTTTAGAATTCTGATAGCAGCCCCAGAAATTCTTCCAAGAAATGGATATTGGCAATCAAATTCTAACTAGTTAACCTTAATTGCTCGTCTTAAAATGGATACATTTAGCACATTCTCTTAATCAATTCGAAGACGCAAGTATCTCTACGTTCCAAATAATTTTCCTTAACAAATTTCTTCCATCCACCAGATATCAGAGCTGTGTGCGTCTTTGAATACACATGCAACTCTACAGGCCATCTTTTTTCAGCAACCTGAAGCATCACAGTCTGTGTTTCACCCTCCATATAACGCTGAATGAAGCCAAAAGGTATGCTCAGCACCTGCAAAAATCGATATTAAACATATGAAATGTGTATATATAAACTCTTCAGTACCATTGAAATCAAATTCACTGAGCGATACTGATGCTTAAAGCTTATTATTTATAGTGCCATACCGAAGGAAGCTTCTGCTGAAAAACAATCTTGAAGTTTGGATAGTTTGAGATGAAGTTGCTATCAGCTTCAAGAGAAGTACTTGAACATGGCCTTTTCCGTTGCATACTTCTACTCTTTTTATCAATCTTTAAATTTTCTATTAAAGATTGAGATATTTTAGGATGAAATCAAGAACTATATATATAAACACTGTTTTCTTGGGTTTTATTTTAACATGCAGAAGAGTCATCATAGTTATCAGAAAAACTGAAACAAAAAGCTTACCTTCAATTTCTTCAATGGAACAAGCTGAATCATCAATTTCTATGACATCAGATTGATCATCCAAGGATTTACAAGGCATGCCATGAGTATCTGAGTAAGTTGCCTCTACAGCACTCTTATCAAATATGAACACATTGAAATGGCTATCTCCCTTGTATTGAAAAACTAGTAAATGCCCATGTTTCAGAGAGAAATACTCTGAAAATTCTTGCCAACCCTTTTCTAGCCAAACCTTATCTCCCTTCTTCAATAACTCTACTTGCCATGAGGTACCAGTAGGAACTTAAAGAATTACAGGACTTGACAACACAATTTCCATGTTGTTTCACAAAACTTATAGGTATCTCCTGACAAAAATAGCAAGTGAAAAATACATATATGACAAGGTTGCAGAAAAAACTAGAAACTAAAGATAATTTAAAATAAAAAAGTGTGGCAGCACAAAAAAAAAGTAAAAAATAACATGAAAAGATGGGTGCTTACAAGTTTTCTAGGGCAGATGGTATTTTCAAGAATTATTTTGAAAAAGTGGGGTGAATTTGATTTGAAGGTGAAGCTCTCATCCTTGGATCTGCAACCATGAGAACTCATTGTTGAATTGAACAGGTTCAATATATTGTTTTTTTAGCTGGAAAATATTTGTTGAAATATAGGTAATTAGATATTCTATATTTATGAACAAAACCTTGAAAGCTTCATTTAAATCTTCTTTGATGAAAGACCAACCACTCCACAACAACCATAGCATGCCTTGTAAGTAGAGCCGGACAGTCCTAAATCCTAACTAATGAACAATCCTTAGAAAATGCAAACTTTATTAGATAAAACAACACAGCGCCGGTCTTTTTGCGGACAAAATAATAAAAAGAATATTAATTACCGTCATTGAAGCAATTCAACAATCTCTTTTTTATTAGATAAAAAATATTTATTATAATATCTTTTAATTTATTTTTTAACCAATATAAAAAAGTTTGTTGAATAATTACTCTATAAAGTGATTTTAATTAGTATTTTTCAGTAATAAAATAAAAATTAGCTGGGAATCATCAAACAAAAAAAATAATATTTAAATAGTTGACCAATCACTTCTGATTCAACTAGAATTCAAACTCACAAATGACTCAAAATATTGAACTATAGATCATTAGTGTTGTCCAATTAATTAAATAAGTTATAAAGCTAGTCCAACTCCCTGAAGGGCATTTGGTTATAGTCATTGGATCATATTTATTTTCTTGCATGCTATCAGTCTTTTCCCCTGAATGAATGTCATTGTCTGTTGGGTACTCAATCTCTACAGCACTCATATCAAATATAAGCACACTAAATTGGCAACTTCCTTCATATTTAAACAGTAACAAGTTCCCATGTTTCAGAGAGTGAAACCCTGAAAATTCTTGCCAACCCTTTTCAAGCCAAATCGCATCATCACCATTCTTTAACAGCTCTACTTTCCATTTTAAGCCAGTAGGAATCTTAAGGATTACTGGACTTGATAAACAATTTCCATAATTGCTCGCGAACTTTGAAGGAATCCCCTAATTAAAACATCATTAAAGCAAAAAAATTTCAGAAGAAGGAAAAGAAAGTCATTAAAGAAATGCAAATTCATCAAATTTTTCTGGTAAAGCAATGGAATTCCTTAATGGGTTTCTCTCCCTACTGTTTATTCTTGTAAAATTAGCAGTGTAATGCATATCGAAAAAACCTTTTGTCATATAAATGGCCAAATACATAATTTGACACATAACGTTTGCAGCTTTTCCCACTTGGATACTCATCCTTTCAAAACGCTCAATTAGACACCTAACCTTTACAGATTTTCCCACTTGGACACTCATCCTTTCAAAATGCTCAATTAGATACCTAACTTTTACAGATGTCAAGCACCCAAAAGAGAAGCGATGAGTGTCCAAGTGGGAAAATCTGCAAAGGTTAGATGTCTAATTGAGCGTTTTAAAAGGATAAGTGTCCAAGTGGAAAAATCTGCAAAGATTAGGTGTCTAATTGAACGTTTTGAAAAGATGAGTGTCCAAGTGAGAAAAGCTACAAACGTTAGATGTCAAATTATATATTTAGCCTCGTATAAATTGGCGTTTTCCACTACTTTTAGTTCAGAACCCAAATAAAATTGCAGAAGAAATCTTAATCATATAACTTCAAATATTCTGAATACATTAGCCAGAAAATGTCCAAAGAACACTAAAACGGCAAAGATACAAGATTCAAGAACAAGAAAAAGAAATAGAAAAGATACTTACAAATTTTCTGTCACGGATGGTATTTTCAAGAATAATCTTGAAAAACTTTGGTTCTTTTGCTGTAAAAGAACTCATACGTCAATACATTCAGTAGTATAATTTTTCTTCTTGCATTCTTCAAATAATTTTTTGTACTTATGTGGGCATCATCGGTGTTTAATGAAGCAGAGGCGAGTCGGTTGCTATGACCGAGAAGAACAGAATATATCGAAAATATCACTTTCAAACTTTCCTTTCCTTTCCTTCTTTATTTTCTTTCCTTTTCTTATGTTTTTCCTCGTACAAAGAAACATATAGGACCAATCTAATAGAAAAATGCTTAACCTTTATAATTAATTTAATTTTCCAAATATGAATTCTAATTTTTGTTTTGTGTCTGCTAGTAATATGCTTTTGCCATTTTGCTTATCCAACTAAGATTTGACGATACTCAATTCTACACAGGCACGAAAAAATTATAAATTTAGATATCATGACAAAATTATAAATTATATAAGTTTTGATTAAACTGTCAAACAAAAAATAATCTATCATTAACTAAAACAAGATAAAAATTAAGATTAATTTAGAAAAATCGAGAATTAGACTGGTGATTAGCTTTTTTTTTTTTTTAAAAATATATAATTATTTATATTAATTAAATTCACTGTTATGCACACCACTTCCAAAGAGAAAATTATTAATTATAAATGGAAGTTGGCAAGTTTATACTGACAAAACAATAGAGTTTTTTATAATAATTTTTTTTGAAAGATTTTATAATTAATATAATTTGAAAATAATAATATTTAAATAGTTGATCAATGACTTCTGATTCAACTAGAATTCAAACTCACGGCTTCTAAAATGATTCAAAATCATTGAACTATGTTGTCCAATTAATTAAATAAGTTAATTGACGGTAAAAAAAAATTTACATTCCTAAGTTGATTACTCTCAGTAGAACTCGTTAGCGTAAAACAAGAAAGTATTCATTTAAGTTCTACTGAGAGTAAAATGTAAAAATAGCTTCAACTTTTATTGGCATCAATTTGCCATAATTAATGTTTCTTAATGTTCTGAAAATTTGGTGAGTTTATTGTCAAACCACAATACATTTCCTCAAAATCACAATTAACTGAATGATTCACTAAAGAAGTGACTGCAAAACTCAAAACTACATAATAATATCAAGAAAGTTAACATAAGCTTCAATCATCAAGCCCCAAAAATGGGTCATTGCAACAAAAATTTATATAGGCACCCCACTGTCCAATAATTCTTCCAGAACAGGGAATAGCAACTATTTACGGCAAAGGGACACTTCTGAAAATGGACACCGACAGCATGTTCTTCTTAGTCTGCTCAAAGACGCAAACATCTCTGCCCTTCAGAGAATTTTCCCTCACAAAAGCAGACCAACCAACAGAGAAACTAGCAAAGCTTCTACATAAGTAAACATTCATCTTCACTGGCCACTGTTTATCTGCAACCTTAAGTATCACCTCCTGTGTTCTGCCTTCCGTATGCTTCCTGACAAAATCAATTGGTATGTTTTGCTGTTGACATTGAAATAACACCATGAATAAATAAAAAAGTTTATGATAAAAAAAAAATCTGAGCATAAGACTTGAATGTAAAGGTAAATGCTTTATTGATATGTCTCTAATTCATATTGGAAAAAGACTTTCAGTATAAGGTGACACATTAACATCAGAAACTTGCAATCCTACTCATTATCTGATAACTAAAATAATGCATACATATTGTTTACCACATGTACATACGCACGGCGAGATGAGCTCAAAGAAACCATGAAATATGGATGGCTTAAAGTTGAAATAAATTTGTTGGCAGCTTCCTTAGCTCGAGAAATTCTGGATTGCGAATGTCTTTTACTCTTGTCACTCATCAATTTGCTGAACTTTCCTATATTAAATAAAATCAACAGGCAAACAAATCACTTTTTAATGAACTAGTAAAGCAAGAAATTAATTTAAAAGCACCAAATAGTACAAGAATATTATGCTTTGATCAAGAATGATCAGCATATATACATGTAATAATTGAGAAGAATTAAACAAAGAAAAAACCCAAAAAAAAGGAAGCTTTGGCATAAACAAGAGAAAAACATACCTCCAGATTCTTGACCAGAGCAATCTGAATCAACCTCAATTTTTATAACTTTGGATTGATTACCATTTGAAGGAGTCAAACCCCCGGAAAGACATTTGATTTTAGTCATTGGATCATCTTTATTTTCTTGCATGTTATCAGTCTTTTCCCCTGAGTGGATGTCATTGTCTGTTGGGTACTCAATTTCTACAGCACTCATATCAAATATAATCACACTGAATTGGCAACTTCCTTCATATTTAAACAGTAACAAGTTCCCATGTTTCAGAGAGTGAAACTCTGCAAATTCTTGCCAACCCTTTTCAAGCCAAATCTCATCATCGCCCTTCTTTAACAGCTCTACTTTCCATGTTAAGCCAGTAGGAATCTTAAGGATTAATGGACTTGATAAACAATTTCCATAATCTCTCACAAACTTTGAAGGAATCCCCTAGTTAAAACATCATTAAAGCAAACAAATTTGAGAGGAAAAGAAAAGTTATTACTTCAATTCCTATTGGGTCATTAAAGAATTGCAAATTCATAAAAAAATTTCTGGTAAAGCAATGGAATTCCTTAATGGGTTTCTGTCCCTACTGTGTATTCTTGTAAAATTAGCAGTGTAATGCATATGGAAGAAACCCTTCGTCACATAAATCGGGGTTTACTTCTTCTTTTAGCTCAGAACCCAAATTGAATTGCAGAAGAAATCTTAACCATATAACTTCAAATATTCTGAATACATTAGCCAGAAAATGTCCTAAGAACACAAAAACTGCAAAGAAACAATATTCAAGAACAAGAAAAAGAAACAGAAAAGATACTTACAAATCTTCTTTCACGAATTGTATTTTCAAGAATAATCTTGAAAAACTTGGGCTTTTTTGCTGTATAAGAACTCATTCTTCAATACATTCAGCAGTATAATTTATCTTGCATTCTTCGGATTTTTTTTTTCCAAATTTGTGGGTATCATCGATATTTAATGAAGCAGAAGCGAGTTGTTTGCTACAACGGACAATATATTGAAAATCTCTTCAAACTTTCCTTTCCTTCTTTATTTTCTTTCGCTTTTTATGTTTTCCCCGACCAAATTCTAAGAAATATAAGAGATCAGTACGAGTATCGATAAAGTTGGTTAGCTTTTAAGAGTCACCGACTCCATCATTACTGAGTGGCCACTTATAAGTCAATTATTATATTTCGGATTCAATCCAATTTGATCGATTTTATTATCAAATATATTAGCTAAAATTAACTAATTAAATTGATTAAAATTGATATAGTCTATTAAATTGATCCATAATATGGAATAAATCTAGACTATTTACTCATCTAGAGTTGGAGACCAATCTCATAGAAACATATGGAATAAATCTCATAAAAGCAAAACGATAAAAGGGTATGACCCAAACTACAAGTTAAGACTAAAGTTAGAATTAAACTAGAAAAATGGAAATTGATGATTAGTCTTTTTTTAACATACAATTAATCATACTAATTAAATTCACTGTTATACACACCACTTCCAAAGGGAAATTTAATAATTAAATTTGATGTTCTTTTTTCTTTTTTTTTTCCCTTTAATTTTGGACAAATCATATGTATTTGTTTTAAAAAGGTGAAGGTTACATCCTCCAATTTTTATGTACGACAGTTTCTTGTGAAAAAAATTCTATTCTAAACCGGATATACATGCATCCAAATAATAATAAATTATTAAAAAATATAATATAAAAATAATTTAATTTATTTAATTTTTATTTGTTGAATGCATATATACTAAATTCATAATAGAATTTCTCTATTTTTCTTTATAATTGATATTGTGGTGAAACGTACTTGTTTATATTATTCAACCTTTGTCTTTCTTTTCTTTTTTGACATTTCATGCTTGATAGCATTAGTAACTACACACATATAACTACACATACATCTGTCAGATAAAAAAATCATGAAAGTTTCAACTCAACCTAACATAGTAGAAGATCAAGATGGAGCAGACGAAGCAACCAACAAAGCACAATTGTCATAGACTCGATCACTTTTAGCCAAAATTTCAGGTAATTGCGCTTTAAAATTCGAACTATGTGCAATATAATTCACAAATTTATCGAGACAAACTTTTCCCATGAAAAGAAGTTGAGAACAACAATCATTAGTAACAATTCCAGTCTTAAAAATTGCCTTCATAACCTCTCTACCACACTTGGGAGTTGTATACTTTGCACATTCTCTTAAAGAGTTAAAGTATCCTGTTCATGGCTCTAGGCACCTTATAGGTAGGGGTGTGCAAATTTATCGAACTCAATCGAATCCGATCAAACCGAGTATATTTTGGTCGGGTTTAGTCGATTTATGTTGTATATAAGGGGTGAAATAAAAATTTGAATTCGGTCGATCAATCAGGTTGGGGTAAAATTTTTCGTTTTAACCCGAACTTGACCAATTCTTATATATTTATATATATAAATGTATATTTTTTTATTTTATCAATTAACCCGACCCGACCTGACTAAACCATTATGTATATATATATAAATATATGTATTTTTATTTTATTTTACTACTTAATCCGACCAAAACCAAACTGATCCGACTCGACAATACTAAAATAAATCCGAATGCACAGCTCTAATATTAAATACTAACTCATTTAAAACTGATCGGCCTGGCAGAACCCAAAATTAATTCGGTTTGGTCAAAATTAAAAAAAAAACGAGCGGAATCAGTTTGAGATTTTTACTCTTTGGTCGGGTTCGGTCGAATTAAAAAATTACTCCAACCCTACAGAACCCGACCCGTGCACCCCCTACTTATAGGTATACTAAAATCAAGTTGGGCAGTGATGAGTGTGGATGATATTAGAATTGTTAAACAAGCTAAGATTATGGCTTGTTTCATATCAAAGCTATTAAGTCTTGCCATGCTTGTTGATATCTATATTAATTAATATATAATAATATTGAGTTTCTTGAAGAGATTTTTTGCAATGACTTGAATTGGTGATGCAAGATCAATTTATAGGTGAACAAAGAAGGGTATAATTTGTTAGAATAAGTGATTAAATACGCTTTGTTTGTTTGTTTGTTTTTATTTCTCAATTGAATGTAAGTAAATAATCTTTAATAGGTTTGTGAAAGCGTAACATTTTTTTTAAACTCGTATTCAATTTCATGGTATACCATATATTTGATATGAGATTTCAATAATTTTTATCTATGAGTTTTTTTATGGACTTTTATTTTAGTTATGAGAGAGCCTTGAACTAATTTCCCCTCAATATTGGCTATGGGTTCAATAGCAAACAATGAAAATAAAATATAGTTATAAAAGATTGCTATGCTTATTTATTGTCCTTAATATATATATATATATATATATATTCTTTTTATGGGTTTTTAAATAAATTTAGTTTCGACTTATATTCAAATTCGAAAAAAATTTCAATTTTAAAAACAACTTGATTATCAATAAGTGGCTTATTAATTTGTTTTTCTATTTAATAAATTTTATTCTGATTCAAAATTTCTCAATGCCATATTATATCTCCCTATTTCTCAACCAAAAACTCATCATTTGTCCTTAATTTTCATCTAAAAAGAAGAAAAAACAACAGTTATAGCAAAAAGATTTTAAATTATCAACCATGGAAAATTCTAAACCTGAATAGAGTGCATATCAATGAATAATAAAATATTGAAGGAGAAATAATTGAAAAAATAATTGAATTTATTTAATTTTTATTGATTGGATATATATATATATATATTATATATTTAAATAAGATTGAATGTATTTCCGGGGGTTTGAACCATTTTTTTTTTAAAAAAAATAAGATTGAATGTATATATACTCGGTCCAAGATAGAATTTCATTATCAACTATAATTATGATAATGCTGCATGATATTTAAAAAAAATATTAAATACCTCTATTAATTAAACCAATTTAAGTATTGTGAAATAAATCAATGTGATAAAAACGTTGTAGTTCATTTAATCCGACATACTATACTTTTCTTACACACTATAAATCAACCTCAATTTCCATTACAAAATCATATCTTTCAACTAATAATCAATATTTCCGATAAATTTTAATTTCTGACTGTCAACAAAATAAATATGGAAGGACTTGGCAACCTTTCCAAAATGTTAGCTATGGTTGTAATTCTAATATTAATCTCACCAATACCCGCATTTGCCATTGATTTTGGTGTCCAAACACATTACAAGAGCCAAGTATAAGGCCAGACTTGTTCAAGTATTTGGATGAATGTGCAAAGCATATTGGTCCCATGTGTGGAAAACAGGTTTTTGATTCAGTATTTAATAGTGGATGTGTTAGTGAAAAATGTTGCTATAAATTTCTTGATATGAAAAAAAAAAAATTTCATGACAGTTTTATCAATTATATTGTTCATGGTCCAAATTTTGAGCCATGGCTATTGGAATTCTTGGCTAAGAGTGAACAAGTTTATCAAAGTAGTGTTTTATCAATTGTTATATCACCTCCTTCTCCGTCAGCTACTAATTTTATACCAATGAATCATTAGTGCAGTACTGGTATTAGATTTATTCTCAAGATGGAGAAGCCAAATTCCACCCTCAGTTTATCAAATTAAATAAATTACTACTTGTGCATATTAAGACATATCTTATTAGCAAATGCATATTCTTTTGGCAATTGACTCAGGATTAATTCTCTCTCCGAGTCAATTATATAAAAAAAATAGTAACTATTTGTACTGAAAATGAATTAGCTTGAATGTATTTGTTTATATTAATAATGCATGTATATGGCAACCAGGAACATAGGACTGGACTAATTAAGCTATAAACAGGGGCATTAGATGTATTAGTGGTATTTGTTTAATTAAGTAAATTAATTAAAGAATTAAGTATTTACAATAAAGGATTCCCTAGAATAAAAAAAAATTAACCTATCAAGTTTAAAGATGTTAATAAAATTGCACCATTTGAAGAATAAAAAATTGAGGTATATTTTTTTAAAAAAATAGAGATGCCTAATTTTGTCAAAAATGGAGGTGCCCAATCATTATTAAAATTTTACCGACTCAATTTTTAAAGCCTATATAAACCTCTTATATCTTATTTAGAAGATTATCCTAAAAATTAGAAAGTTTGAGAGTTTAAAAAAGTTTGAGAGAAAAGCTTAAAAAAATAATAATAAGCTTGTAAAAGAATTTTGTGAAGAAAAAATTTTGGGTAAAATTTTGGGTGTGGATTGTGAGTTGTAAGTGTTATAAACACTTTGAATATTTTCTCCCTTCAATAAAATAATCTACAGTAGGTCCAAAGACATAGACATAATTGTCTGAATTTTGTTATTACTTTTATATGTGTATTATTTTTTATTATTATTTCAATTCTCACCCATGTGATTTATAAGAAAATCTGCATAATTTTTTCAACAATTGATATCAGAGCTATTGGTTATGAATTTTGTCATTTTTTTGTGAGGTTACTGTTTATATAATATTAAATTTTATGAATAGTAAAATTTTATATTTGTCAGACACAAAAAGGTGTTCTAATACATAGTGTTCGCAAGAACTGTAAAAAAAGATTCAAAAAAAGTCAAATTTGAGTGGGAGTGATAACTGCAGACAAAGAAAAAGTAAAAATTAAAAATTCGATAGTGCAGATTTCAGCTTTTGGAAGATGCAGATTGAAGATTATTGTATCAGAAAAATCTTTATCAACCTCTCTTTGGAAAGAAGCTAGATGATATGAAGGAAGAAGATTGAAAACTTCTAGATAGACAAGCTCTTGGAGTTATTCGATTAACGCTATCCTGCAATGTTACTTTCAACATAACAAAAGAAAACACCATGGCGGGCCTTATGAAGGCTCTCTCTAATATGTATGAGAAGCCATTGGCCTCTAACAAAGTTCACTTGATGAAACGGTTATTTAATTTGCGAATGACAGAAGACGCATCGGTAGCTCAACATCAAAATAAACTCAATATAATCACAACCCAGTTGAGTTCAGTTGGGATTGAATTTGATGAAGAAGTACGAGCATTAATATTTTTATCTTCTCTACCAGAAAGTTGGAATAATACTGTCACAGTTGTGAGTAGCTCGTCGGAAAGTAAAAAGTTTAAATATGATGATGTTCGTGATCTGGTTCTCAGTAAAGAGATCCGACGGAGAGAGTCAGGTGAATCGTCAACCTCTTTAGTTTTGCATACAAAGTCAAGAGGAAGAAATTCAATTAGAGAAAATGGGCATGGCAAATCTAACCACCGACGTAGATAAAAGAACATGAGGTCCAAATTTAAGAATCCTAATAATTCTCACAACTTGAAGACCATTGAGTGTTGTAACTGTGGGAAGACTGGACACTATAAAAATCAGTGTAAGAGTGCATCGAAGGACCAAGAGGCGAAGGCAGAGGCAAATATTACTTTCACCTCAGGAAAAGATTATACGTTGATATGCTCTTTAGAGAGCAAAGAGGAGTCTTAGGTGTTAGACTCTGGAACATTCTTCCATGCCACTTGGCAAAAAGAATTATTCGAGAGATATGTCCTCAGAAACCTTGAAAAGATATATCTTGGTGATGATCAACCTTGTGATATTATTGGTAAAGGTGTAGTGAAGATTAAGTTGAACGAGTCTATTTGGGAGCTGAAGGATGTCAGGCATATTCCTGCCCTGAGAACAAACTTAATCTCAGTAGGACAATTGGCTAGTGAAAGCTTTACTATAATCTTTCATGGTGATGACTGAAAGATTTCAAAGGACACAATGACTGTTGCTCTGGGTAAAAAGAGTGGTACTCTTTACATGACATCAGGGACATGCTGTTTAATTGCGGTCGCAGTAAGAAATAAAAATTCTAATTTGTGGCACCAGAGACTTGGCCACATGAGTGAGAAAGGAATAAAAATTATGCACTCAAATGGAAAACTTCCAGGTCTATAATTAGTTAAGATATACATCTGTGAAGATTGCATACTTGAAAGGCAAAAGAGGTTCAACTTTCAGACAAGTGGCAGAACCCCAAATAAGAAAAAGCCAGAGCTCATTCATTTTGATGTTTGGAGACCAACGACAACTTCATCCATTGGTGGAAAATACTACTTCATGATTTTCATTGATGATCACTCTAGAAAAGTATGGATTTACTTTCTAAAGTATAAGTCTGAAGTGTTTGAGACTTTTAGGAGATGGAAAGCTATTGTAGAAAATGAGACAGGTCTGAAGATTAAAAGACTCAAAATCGATAATAGAGGTGAATTTGAAGATACCATATTCAAAAAGTTCTGCTATGAGCACGGGATCAGAATAGAGAGAACCGTATCAGGTGTGTCTCAACATAATGGTGCAGTAGAGCGTATGAACCGAACATTGACAGAAAGAGCCAGGAGCATTCGTATACAATCAGATCTACTAAAATATTTTTGGGCAGAAGTATCCAACACAACAGCTTAATTGATTAATCGAGGCCCATCGGTTCCATTGGAGCATAAAATACCAAAAGAGATATGGAGCGGAAAAGAGATAAAACTATTACATCTGAAAGTTTTTTGTTATATAACATATGTGCATATTAATGATCAAGGTAGAAATAAGCTTGATCCCAAATCTAAGAAATGCATATGGTGAGGATAAGTTGAGCTATCACATTTGGGATGACAAAAACAAGAAGGTGATTTGCAGCAAAGATGTGATTTTTAATAAAAAAAAAATACAAGGATATATATAAAACCGAAGCCAACAATACAGAGTAGAGTGAGCCAGTGTTTGCAAATATAGATGATGTCTCAGAAAGTCCCCCTGATAAAACCTATTGTAATAAGTCCTCAGCTAGAGGAACTTGTTGGGCAAAATAGTGTGCAGTAATCTGACGCACCACAGCCTCCTACTCTAGCTCCTATATTGAGAAGGTCTTCTCGGCTTCATGTGCCTAACAGGAGATACATGAATTATTTGTTGCTCACTGATCAAGGAGAGCCTGAATGCTATAATGAAGCTTGTCAGACTAGAGATGCTAGCAAGTGGGAGCTTGCCATTAAAGATGAAATAAAGTCTCTGATCTCTAACCAGACATGAAAACTAGCCGAGTTACCCATGGGGAAGAAGATATTTCACAACAAATGGGTATATCGGGTAAAAGAGGAGCATGATAGTTCTAAGAGATATAAAGCCCGATTAGTTGTCAAAAGATTCCAACAGAATGAAGGAATTGACTATACCTATATTTTTGCTACTCATGTGAAGCTCAATACTATCAGATAAGTATTGAACATTGTTGCCATTGAAGATCTTCATCTTGAACAATTAGACGTGAATACTGCATTTCTTCATAGAGATTTAAATGAAGAAATATATATGCACTAGCCAGAAGGTTTTTAAGAAAAAGAAAAGGAAAACATGTTGTGAAAACTTAAGAAAAGCTTGTATGGACTGAAACAAGCCCCAAGACAGTGGTACAGAAAGTTTGACAGCTGTATACATAAGGAAGGATCTCATAGGTGCAACACCGACCACTATTGCTACTTCAAAAGATATAACTCCAGTTTTATTATTTTAATACTTTATGTCGATGACATGTTAGTAGCAAGTTCAAATATGGAGGATATCAGATGTTTGAAGCAACAATTGTCAAAGAAATTTGACATGAAAGACTTAGATCCATCAAAGAAGATTCTTGGAATGCAAATCATAAGAGATAAGCAGAAATGACTTTTGCAGTTATCTCAGACAGAGTACATCAATCGTGTTTTGCAGAGATTCAACATGGGTGACACCAAGCCAGTCAGCACACCCTTGGCTACTCACTTTCGTCTACCTAAGGATCAATCCCCTCAGACGGAGGAAGAGAGAGAAGTCATAGTTAAAGTTCTTTACACCTCAATCATTGGAAGCTTGACGTATGCAATAGACTGTACAAGACCAAACATTGACTATGAAATGAGAGTTATTAGCAGGTATATATCAAATTCAGAAAAAGTCCATTGGAAAGCTGTAAAATGGATTTTGAGATATATATCAGGTACCACAAAAAAGTATTTGGACTTTGGTAAATGAGAGTTAAAAGTACAAGGCTATGTAGATACAAATTTTAGAGGTGAAGTCGATCGCCGAAAAAGTACCACCGGTTATATTTTTTTTATTGGAAATACAACTGTTAGTTGGATGTCGAAGTTACGAAAGATTGTCGCTCTATCCACTACAGAGGTTGATTATGTGGCAGTGACTAAAACCAGCAAAAAGATGATATGGCTTCAAGGTTTGTTAACTGAGCTGGGATTCAAATAGGAGAATAATGTCTTATATAGTGATAACCAAAGTGTGATATACTTGGCAAAGAATTCAGTATTTCATTCTCAATCCAAATAATATTAGACTTCGTTATCATTTCATCAGAACTCTGTTAGAGGATGAGGTGCTAATACTGGAGAAGATTTAAGGAAATAAGAATCCAGCAAATATATTGACAAAGACGGTGACTATTGAGAAATTGAAGTTGTGTTTAACTTCAATTGGCTTGCAAGAGTAACAAAACTGGAAAGACCTGCCACACAGATCGAGGTGTGAAGACAGATTGAAATCAGTCTTAAAGTGAAAGATTGTTAAGAAAATTGCACCATTTTAATAGTAAAAAAATGAAGATATATTTTCATCAAACATGGAGGTTCATTTTTTTTTTGTCAAAATGGATCTAATTTTGTAAAAAATGGAGGTGTCTAATTTTATAAAAAATGGAGGTGCCTAACCATTATTAAAATTTTACTAAACTAATTTTTGAAACCTATATAAATCCCTTATATCTTATTTGGAAGATCATCCCAAAAAGTAAAGAGTTTGAGAGTTTAAGAAATTTTGAGAGAAAAGCTTAAAAAAAAAAATAAGCTTATAAAAGAATTTTGTGAAGAAAAATTTTTAGGTAAAATTTTGAGTATAAGTTGTGAGTTGTAAGTGTTGTAAACACTTTGAATATTTTCTACCTTTAATAAAATAATATACAGTATGTCCGGAGACATAGACATAATTGGCCAAACTCCGTTATCAATTTTATGTGTATATTATTTTTTGTTGTTATTTCAATTCTCGCTCATTTAATTTATAAAAAAAATCCGCGTAATTTTTTCAACAAAAGAATCATGAAAAGCAACAAAACTAGAAAAATGATCATCCAATGGAACCGCACCAATATTCAAGGACTTGCTCATCGTTAGCAGCATTATCATCAGCCATGTTAAATACAAAGCAATTGTTCTTTTTCTTATCAGAATCGTTATAAACATTAATAGCCATAAACTTTCATCCACCGCAACTGCAATTCTTGGGTATCGGATTTTGCAACACCGATTTTCTTGTCCTTATTGAATAATCTTGATCTTGTTTGGTAGATTTCAAAGACCATACAAGCATTAGGCCTTTTGCAAACTAAGTTGCTGTCTAAAAATAATATTAACACTAAAAAAATAGCATTGGGGACATATAAAATTATTCTTGAAAGTATGAAAAATCATCCATAAAGGCATAGATAGGGACGACATTAGTGTTGCTATCTATTGTCTTTTTTACTTATCATATCCTATTCCTAAGGGGAACGGATAAATCACAATATTATTTCTAATATCACAATATTATTTCCAATAAAAAGGAAGATATCTGTCACTAACATTAAACCATCCATAACATATAATAGCTAAACATTATAATGAGATGCACGCGCTACAAAAATACCTCTCGACCACTAGAGTAGAAACATATCCCTTATAATTATCTAAAAGAAGAAAAAAAAAATTAATCACATACTTTTGAATAAATCCTATATATTAATCTAAAAAAAAGAAAATTATATTGGAGCCTATATACATATCGGATCTAAGAAAACAATGTCAAGGATGAAATGCAACAACTAATTAACATATATATTAGTCCCAGCAGTTATTCATCCATGGACAAAGAACTCAATATTTGGTGAAGGATTTATGCCTATTTACATCACTAAAGTTGCATAACAAAGCTCTGGATTAATTAGTTGGAGACAATGAGGAGGCAAAAGAAATAGTTTCATTTATCAAGGCAAGGCCTTTACTAGGCAATCCAAGGGACAATAGTCCGTTAATTTCCAAATTTAATGACGATTATTGTCTTTGAAACTAAAGATGAATATCATCCATATTTTAGGAGATAACTGAGATGGAGATAACTGAGAAAGAGACAAAAGTCATCTATAAAATTAAAAATGAAAGTTGTCCCTAATTAAAGGGATGACAGTCGTCCCAATCAAAAGGATGATATTCAACTATAGATCTACGAATAATTATCATTTTCAAATCTAAAAACAAATGTCGTGAATATATACTCCGTCAATAAACTTTTAAGGAATTAAAATAAAAATACAATAATAATTATAAAATTAACCATACTAAATATTTAGAAATCCACCATATTCCTTTTTTTGTCTGCAGTAACAAGTTTTTATAATAAAATATAGTACAAGCATTATAGTAGGACTCATCATCAATTTAGTCCTCAAAATATCGATTTTTCTCAATTTAAATCTAACTTTTATTTTGTGTCAGTTAATTTGCCACCTTACTTCAATTCTATCCAATTTAGACTTGGATGTTGCCAAAGTCTACGTGGTACACCAACTTGACATGAGTGGAGTTTATTATTCTGAAGGCAGTAAAACGCACTATTTTTGTGGCTTAAACAAATTTTCATAATATTAATTTTGTCAGTTTAATTTGAACCTATTTAATTTTATTCAGTTATTTTAAAAAAAATAATATGGAGGATTTCTAAATGTGTAAAAAATAATATGGAGGATTCCTAAATGCCAAATTTTTTCCTTCCCATATTAATTAATACTAAAAAGAAATTACTTATCAAAGACATTTATTACAAGAAAAATACAAGTATAAAATTAACATTTTTTTTCTTATGAAATAAAAAGTATTCCAATCAATTTGGATTGGAGAGAGTAATATTATTAATAATAATAGAGAAAAACTGAAATCAACTAATTGTTACATTGAAATTTGACTGTATTAGAGAAAAACTGAAATGTCTTTATTCAAACTTGTTAACGATTATTTAATGTATTCAAGTTAAAAAACTGAAGAATCATTAAAAACTATTTAACTCAATAAACTATATTTAATTACTCCCTATAAATACACCTTAGTTAAGTTCATCAATTCAAGCCGATAATAAGCCATATATCTCTTCAACCATCCTCAAGATCAACTTTTCTTATATTGCCAACAAACATGGAAGGAGTTAGCAATTTATCTACCAAGTTGTGTATGATAATAGCACTTTTAATCTCACTGAAGCTCACAATTGCTATTGATTTTGATGCACCCACACCACTGCAAGAGCCAAGAGCAAGGCCAGGCTTTTTTAAATATTTGGATGAGTGTGCCAAGCATATTGGTAAAATTTGTGGGAGACAGATTTTTGATTCAGTGTTTAACAATGAAACTGTTAGCGAAGAATATTGTTATAAACTTGTTGATATGGGAAAAAATTGCCATGATAATTTTGTCAATTATATTGCTCATGGTCCAAATTTTATTTCGCGTTTGAAGGAAATCCTAAAGAAGAGTGAGCAAGTTTATCAAACTTGTGTTTCAATTGTACCATCTCCTTCTCCTATAAATACTTTCATGGAGGACTTGGCTTAACCTTATTGATATATTTATACATATATCAATGGCTCAAAATTAGTAATAAAAATAATCACCTTTATAATAAAATAAGATAGAGCTGGTGATTTTCTCTTGAATAAATTTCTAAATATTAATTATTATTTTTGTTTTTATTTTTTGTTTTACTTTTTTTATTCTTACTCTATGCTTTAAATATTTATATGTTACGAGTCTATTAAATTATACATAGAAAATATAACCCATGTTATATAACAAATATTCTTTTTTACGTGTACATAAATCCTCATGGTTTAATGCCAAGCATTATCCGCGGATTGCAGCAAAATTATATAATAAATCAAAAACATTTTAAATTAAAAAAGATTGATATTATAATATTTGGCAAGCATGTGACAATTAATAAAGCAACGATCTTATAATAAAATTATATAAATATAAATATTTATTTATTTATATAATGAGAAAGCAAGAACTTAGAATGAGTTTTTTTTATTGCATATTCAATAGGTGGAAATACATCTAACTTAATTAACTCAAATATTAAATGCATTAAATATAAAAAATATGGAATTTCAAATTAATGTCAATAAATTTTGTGCAAATTATCAATACTAAAATCTTGATGGATAAAGAATCTATCATCTATAATTGGTATTTAGCATGAAAGTAATTAGAAACATATGTTAATTAACCAGTGGAATTTTTTTTAGTGCTAGATTTGTGAAGAGATCACCCACTAAAATTTTCCAATTTTATACATATATATATAATAATTAATGTATATATATCTTTAATATATATACACACATATATATTAATTTTTTTAGGTGATTCAACTCAATTAATATAATTATTACCATTAAAAATATTTATTTCAAATCGTTTTTTTTTAAAAAAAATTTCTGCTATTTTTTCATTCAATTTTTTATATAAAAACCAATTATAAAATTTTTTCTTCAACTAATTCTCTCATTTCCTAACTCTCCGTGCGTCTGATTTCGAAGGCAAATAAGAGTTTTCTGTGCAAGTTTCTCACTGTTATTTTCTATTTCAAATTCTATAAATTTCTATATTACTATATATATATAGCATTATATGCAGAATTACAATTGCATCATCTACAAAATATTCATCTCAATTAACTCCATGTTGATTGTATTAGCAATGAAAATTTTCAAAATCTCAATTTATTATTTTTTTATACTTTTTGTGTAAAACTCTTGGTTTTTGAATGATTTTAAGTCTAAGGGAAAAATAGTCATTTTGTGCCCTCATATGTTGTTTGAACATAATTTGATGGTTTGAATGTCTTTTTGATACTCAGGACGACGAGACGGTCGTTTTGAGTATAATATTGTATTTTTTGGTGCCGAGGGTATTTTCGTCATTTTTAGATTTCTTGTCGTTTTCGGTATTTTCGGGTATTATTATGCGTAAAACATATTTATAAATTATTTTGAGTTAAAGTTTGAAGTTAAAAATAAATTTGTGTTGATTTTGTGAATTTTATGGTTTTGAGTAAATTTTTATGAAAATAAATAGTTTTGAGGTGTTTTTAATTAAAATAAATTAGATTGGGGGTAAAAGTATAATTTTGAAGAGTTGTTTTCCTATAAATAGGCCTAAAATCAGATGGGGTAAGGTTTGTGTTCTTCTATTTTCGGGTGTTTTGAAAAAAGGGGGAGAAATTAGGTTTTTGGCAAAAAATCAGAGGAGCTGTCATTTTGGGTCTCGGCGTGCTGGGAAGCAGTGTCTTTCGGTGGGTGGCTAGCTTCGTTCGGCGGTGCAGCGCGAGCCAGGGACTTTGTCGTTCGGCGTCTCGTGTCCCGTCGTTTTGCGTGGCGCGGCGTGGCTCGCGCTGGTCGTTTTGGCCAGTGTTCCAGCAACCTGTTTTTCAAGTTTTTGGGTGTTTTTGAGGTTTTTCTTGATTCCTTTTGCATTATTTCAACTTCCATTTGATTAGTTCATATTAGTATCATATTGGGTTGGTATTTTTCTTAATTAATTTGGCTAAATTCGAATTATTATTTAATTAAATTGATTTTTATAAATAGGTTAGGTTTTGGGGTTTTTATTATTTTGAGAGATTTTGGTATTGAATTAATTGATTGGACTAGTATGTTGGGTTCTGAAATTTGATGAATGTATTGAATTAGGGTTTGATTGAATTGATTTGGGTATTAGTGTTTTCGAATTAATTGTTTTCTTTGAGTTTTTGGATGATTTAATTTTCTGCTGAAGTTTGATGTTAGTGCTGTATGTTGCTCGATTTTTAATTAAATATTGGAACATGATAAAAATCTAAAATTTGGATATGTGGCTTAAAATTGAGTCTAGTTTATGAGAAAAATAATTTTTGGGATTTTGGAGCATCATATATTTCTGGAAAATTCAAGTTTGCTACTGTTGTCTGACGAACTGTACTGTAGATGTGATTTCATCATCTGCAACTTTCGAAATTCATATTAAAATGTGTAAAAATGTTTTAGATTTGATTTTCATATATGTTGAAGTTCTGGAAGTCTAATTTACAAGTAAAATATGTTGGGTTATGTTTCTGTTGTTATATTTTTGAAATAATTAGATCTTTCTACTGCTGTCAGTATACCTTGTGAGCTGTATACTGTTATGAATAAAAATTGGTTGAGGGACTTCTAAGTCTCGAAAAATTATGAAATTTTGGTAGGATGCTTTTCAGATATCAAATTAACTTCTGGCTGAAAATTATAAATTTTTCATATACTGGTTAATTGTTTTGAATTTTACAAATTGACACTCGTTATTCAGGTTTATCGGTAAAATTGTATTTTGTGAATATTAAATATTTAAGTAAGGTATTTGATAAATTTAAATTGTAAGGACTTTTTAATGATGTTTTATATTCTGGAAAGCAAGTTTAAAGGTGTGTTATTATGATGGTTAAGTTATGATTAGTTGACAAAAAGATTTAACCTTGTTATGAAAACTATTGAATTGCGTGCATTCACGTCATGCATGCCCATTTGCACTTGCATACATTTGTAAGAGTGGTTGTTAATTGATGGTTAATGGTTAGGCGGTGGTCCAGCAGCACCTCAGACTTAGGGTGGTGGATTGCTTAGCTGACTGTTAGACCAGGTAAGTTCTATGGGTGTATTTGATCTGTTTGTGTTATGCTACTTGCTAACAACTTATATATATATATAAACCCTTCTTATAATATATTATCCTTTCTATATATTCACTAGACTATTCTTTCGAACTCAGCCTCGCATGTTTTAGGAGATAGAGAAACTTGCATGTGATTGTATTTATGTGAGAATATTGAACTTGATATTACTTGTGTTGTGTGATGGTGTGTCATGAAGGGGAAGGAGGTTACTTAGGATTAATGCCTATACTGCTACTGAGGCTTAATGCCTATATTGTTTACTGAGGCTACATGCCTAATTACTGATTACTGTACTGTACTGAGGAGTTATAAGGGTGGATGTGGCTGATATTATACTGTACTGTTTACTGATTGGTGACCCCGACACACCATCTTGATTGCTTAATTTGTGAATGTATTATATGTACTGCTTATATAACTGTTAGATGTTTCTCTGCCTCTCATAGACTTACTGGGCGTCTATATAAAGCGCTCACACCCTTACAGATTGTCTTGCAGGTTTACAGTGATTGTCTTCGTCTATCTTCTTTCTCTTCTTGGCGAAGTCGATCAGGTTTTCCGTTTGTGTTTATCGGTCCTTCTGCTTAGAGATTTCCGGATATTGAACTTTTGGGAGAATTAAATCCGAATCCCTTTTTGTGTAATAAGTAGAACTTGTCTGCGTTAGATTTCCCGAATGATTTTATTGGGATTTGATTATAATTGATGATTTGCATTTGAGCTAGGATTTAGGATTATATAAGTATTGAACTGTTTTGCACTTAGACTGTTATGAATGTTTCTAAGGCTTATGTGGTCGGACTTCGGTTTGGCTGCATGCCGGTCGTGGCCCCCGGATTGGGTCGTGACATTTTGATATTAATTTGTATTATTAATGTGTGAAAATAAGATATATTAATACATGTTAAATTTATTATTTCAAAATGTAAAAATAATTTTCAGGATTTATGACTAATAAAAATATGAAAATATAGATTCAACATAAAATAAACCCCTTACTGACTCTAAATTCTATGGAAAGAAGCTATGCAAGCTGAACTCTTGGCTTTACAAGCTAATAACACATGGGTGCTCACTAATTTGCTTCCCAACAAGCAAGCCATTGGTTTCAAGTGGGTTTACAAAGGGAAGCATAGAGAGGATGGGTCTATTGAGAGATGTAAGGCCAGGCTAGTGGCTAAGGGTTATACGCAGCAAGAAGGAGTTGATTATCTAAATACATTTTCCTCAGTGGCAAAAATGACAACAGTGAGGCTTTTGCTAGCAGTAGTTGCTTCTCAAAATTTGATGCTTCATCAATTGGACATTAATAACGTTTTACTTCATGGTGATATGAAGGAAGAGGTTTATATGCTGCTGCCACAGCGAGTTGATGTGAGTTGTAAAGGGAAGGTTTGCAAACTTCAGAAGTCGTTATATGGTCTAAAACAAGTGAGTCGTCAGTGGAATGCGAAGTTAACAGAGGCTTTGTTTTCTAAAGGATTCCTTCAAGCTCAATTTGATTCTTCTCTTTTCTTGAGAAGAACTGGAGATTCTTTTCTTGCTTTGCTTGTTTATGTGGACGACATTATTCTTGCCAGTAATAACATTGCTGAAATTGATTCTACAAAAGATTATCTTCATCGGACTTTTCAAATCAAAGATTTGGGTCATTTAAAGTTTTTTTAGGGCTTGAGATTGCTTGCAGCTCTAATGGAATTAATTTGTGTCAACGCAAGTATGCTCTGGATTTACTTCGTGACACTGGTTTTCTGGGTTGCAAACCAGTTTCTACTCCTATGGTAACGAAACAAAGACTTACTATAGATGAAGATGAAGTGATCCTTCCAAATGTTACTGTGTATCGACAAATTATTGGACTACTCGTCCAGATATCTCTTTTGTTGTTCAACAGTTGTCTCAATTTCTTGATAAACCCACTGCAATTCACTTACAGGCAAATTGCAATTGAAGGCATTTTCTGATTCTGATTGGGCTGCCTGTCCAGATTCGAGGCGATCCATTCCTGGGTATTGTGTATTTATTGGTGACTCTCTTATTTCATGGAAGTCGAAGAAGCAGTCGATCGTTTCCCGCTCCAGTTTTGAGGTCGAGTATCGTGCTTTGGCAGCCACCACTTGTGAAATTCACTGGCTATTATACTTGTTGCAAGATCTTGGTTTTAAACATTCTTCTCCAGCACTTCTTTATTGTGAAAATCGATCTGCGATTAATATAGCTCAGAATCCAGTCTATCATGAACGCACAAAGTACATCGAGATAGATTGTCATGTTGTTCATGAGAAACTTCAATCTGGAGCTATACATTTGCTACCTGTGTCTTCAAGCAATCAGTTGGCTGATTTTCTTACTAAATTTTACCTCCTGCATAATTTCTACTTTCTATTTCCATGTTGGGTATTCATTGTCACATCTTAACACTTCCAAGCTAAGTAGATTTGACTTGCTATAAATCTCAAATCATAACTAATTTATTTATTATTCCTTACAAATATATAATCATTTATAATATTTATTTCATCATCTACATCATTAGAGATATTCTACAAGATTTTAAACAATTTTCAAACTAAAATCAAACTGGAAATGCTAATCTGTTAGCCCAATCTCTTCTATATGCAGAATAATTTCAAATTAAAGAGTCTATACTTTATTGAAGTCTATCAAATTATTCTTAAAAAATATCTGAAAATGATAATAATAATGGGGTGAGTCCAACTACTCAATAAATAGGTAAATATATAATAAGGAAGAATAAACAAGGTTTAATAATACTTAATATATATTTAATCAATAATCAGCTGGATGATTAATTTTTGAAATCTTAACCATAACTTTTAAACATTTCTCAGTTCTCAGAAAAATTCAAAATAATTCAATTCATGTATTTTTTATATACACTCAAATATAATTTCTACTGATCCAACTTCAATCCAAGAGCGTATAATGACTTATCTCTCAAGCTCAAAAAAAAAAAAAACTCCAATACACACGTACAGAGCAATTACCCTGACGAAGGATAAATTTATAATATATTTAATTTTTATAAATACCCGTTATCAAAGTGCGATATAGCAATATTATAATAAGAGTGTATACAAATTATTTATCCAGCACAGTATAATCAATCAGTTAAATATATAAAAATTTAAACTACTATTATTTGTTCTTAATTTATAAAAAAATAGATATCATTCAAAAATAAATCATCTTGAATTCTGTAATTTTTTTTTCTAAAATCATAAATATATATAATACTGTATAAATATAATATTACATATTTACCCACTCACTTGGACCAAATACAGTACTTACTTAGCCAATATGATTATTTTGGTAATCTATAACTGCAACTGGGTTTGTTCCAAAAATAATATAAAAATATTATTTAATTTAAATTATACCCTAGCTACTATGGATATATACTATGAAAATGATGTGTGGTTCTGATATTTAAATTCTAACAATTATCTCGATAAATCAATAATTCTTAAAATTTCTAAAATAATACTCCAATAAGTAATATATAATTTCTAAGGCAATTATCTATCTAATTTTCAATAAATAATTTTAACAACTTAGTAAAATTTTAACTATTAAAATTTACTGAGTATTTATAATATTTCTATACATAATTAGATTTTATTATTTTATTTTATTTATTTTAATAATTTATTACTATTAATAATATTTATTTATTAATTAATTTATTCAATTACGTATTGAGTTATATTAATTTAATCTATAATATATATATTCTTAGTTTTCAAAATAAATTTGTGCTAATAATAATAAAAATGCTAGAATAAGAAAAATAACAATAATATTATTTACTTAAATTTTCTTACTTATTGTACTTTGTGATACAAATAATATTTACTTGGATATTAATATTATTTAGTTAATTTTTACTATTTTAAATAATTATTTAATTATCTTTAATTTAACTATAGTAATTTATATTGATTTCAATAATAATAAAAATTACAATATATAATTTTATAATACTTTATTTATATTTTCTAGTAACGGTAAATATTGTTTAGTAAACATTTAGTAACTATTTTATAATAATAACTATTTTAAGTAAACATTATTTATTATACTAATTTTGAAAATTATTAATATTTATAAATTTTTAATTATAATATTTTACTACTATAACTCTAACAATATTAATAATTAATTACTACTTAACACAATTTATATTTTAAAAATTTATTATAATTTATTCTTAAGGAAAAATAATAGTAAATTGATTATTATAATTATATCAATATAAATTTTAATTAAGTAATTGGTTTCATAAATTTATATAAATTTTGAATTATATTTTACTTACCACCTAATTTAATTATTTGATAATTAATTAACACAATTTAATTCATAAATACTTTATTAACTTAATTATATATATAAATAAAACTCTTATTTAGATAATACTTTAATAGTAGTATTTAATATAATATAATTTAACAAACTATTAATTTACTTATTTTTTAATTTACTTATTTTTTTATTTAAGTATATTTATTTATGTTCTTTTTTATATCTATATTATATTCAATTTATTTTGTAATTTACTAACAAAATTTATATTTTAAGAATTGATCTTGACCTAACAATAATTATTTTTATTCTAAAGTTAATATTCATTTACATATATATATATATATATATATATTAATAAATTAGTGTATATTAATAAAATTTCTTAATCATAATTTGATAATAATTTTAAATTCACTAACTAATTACTCATTCATAATTTCATTAATTCAATTAATATATTAATTTGTTCTACAATTTACTAATAATATTTAAAATTTAAAATTTAATTACTTTAATTATACTTAATATTAATATTTTTATTTTTAATTTACTGCCTATTTATATTTTTATTATCTTTAATTCTAACTTCTCTTTTAATAATAATTAATTAATTCATTATACCTTCTAATTTACTATTTTATTAAATTTAACTAATTCCTTTTTTTGTCTAACAATTTATTAAATTTCATTATTAGTATTTATATTTATACATAATTTATTTTCTTTACTTATTTTTAATTTATCATAATGTCTACATAAAAATTTAAATCCCAATTTTTTTTATTAAATCATAATTTTAATTAATTAGAAATTATTTTTTTATATTTCTGTTTAATTAATTCTAATATATATATATATATATAGTTTCTTAAATACTTATCTATAATTCACATGTAATATACCAAATCGAAACTTAACACGAGATGATTCTAAAAATACCCGTATCGCCAAAAAATATTGTCGAAAAATGGTCGAAAATGACTTCTGAAGTTGACGCTGGCGTGAGCTCCGTTCAGGACTTCGGGCGGTGCGTGCGACGGTTTTCGGTGGCGATTTACGGCGATTTTGATTACTTTAAAAAGTTCGTCGAGTTGGTTTCTCTAGTGGTCGAAGTGTGTTGCATGATGGTGGCTGAAAAATATCGAACAGTGCTTATGAAGTTTACTGCACCAAGTTTCTACCCCTCTCCCTCTTTACTGTCTCTTAAATTTTCAGTCCAATTTTCCTCTTCTGTATAAAGCTCAAAGTCTCTCTCTCTCTCTCTCTCTCTCATTTTCCTTTCTTTCTTATTTCCTTTCCTTTTCTTTTATTTTAAAATTTTCATCTGATTCTCTAATTTCGTTTCTTCTTTTAATAAACCAACGTAGTGTCCAACAAAATTTGATGATCCACATCAAATCTTACATAATTTTTTCACTTTTATTTATTTAATATATATATATTATACATATTTATATTTTTTTATTCGGTATTAATTATTTTTACACCACTATATATATATATATTTTTTTCTTACCTAATTATTTTCACTAATAATTATAATTAAATCTTTGGTAACTTTTACTATTTTATCCACTAATAATAATTAAATTTTTATTATTTCAACATCAACTTACTTAATTATTATTATTATTATTATTATTTATTTTATATATATTTTCTTTATATTATTTATATTATTTATATTATTATTATTATTACTTTAGAAAAATACCGGTATTACATTCTTTTCCTCTTAAAAAAATTCATCCCTGAATTTTCACTAACTTATTTGACGAAAATAAATGAGGATATTTAGAAAGCATGTCTTTTTTTTTTTCAAAATAGTTTCCAATAAAATTAATACCCATCCTTAGACCACTGTCTTATTTCTTAAATTTACTGAATCAATTCAAGAAAAAACTCAAAATCTACTATTATTTCTTAAATATTCTTTAAGAAATCTAAACTATTATATTTAAATATAGTTTTGTTTTTACTTTCTTATTTTTATTAAAGGCTTTAATCTATAACTCTATAGCTTAATCTAAACTCATTGCTTTATAAATTCCTTTTTTTTTTATCTAACTTAATAATCAACTTATGTCAAAATTTTATTCGATACATTATGTCACCAAAAAAGATTTATAATTTATCTCTTTCTTAAATAATCTCAATCTCTTATTTCTCATTTATTAAAATATTTCTTATGCTACAAGATCATATCATATATCCTAATTATCAATAAATTTCTTTATTTTCTATTAATTTATTCATTTTTCCTTTAGCTACTTAATCTTTATTAATCCACCATAACCAACATAGTTTTACTTAATTACATTGATCTTATTTACTATCACTTATCTTAGATGCCACACCACTAAATTTTAAATATTGAATTAATATATATAATTTCATTCTTAGTCTATAATCATTCTTATTTATATACAATTTCTTAATCCTTTCCTCATATATATATATTTTTTAAATCCAAAAATATTTTTATCTTATTTTTCTCTTAAATTATTGATTTTCTCATATTACTCTTTTAATAATAAATAATTTTAACTCTCTAGTTTTAAGAAAACCTTATCTACTCAAATTAATTTACATATAGAAATTCCTTTAGACTATGAAACATCAAGTCTATAAAATTTCAATTAATCTTATTAGAAATAATTTTAGCCATCAAAATATATGTATACATACCATGGTTCAAATTAAAATTTCAATATGTAATATATATCAACTCTATTCTAAAAATATATTCAAAATTTATATTCAAATTTTTCTCTTTAAACATTATAAATAATCTATAATCATTTTTATTGTAATTTATAAATAACCAAGTCAAACCTCATATACCCATCATCCATCACACTTTTACTATATCCATGTATAAATATTTGAAATAAAAAAAAAATAATATAAGTTTTAGCCTTTTTCATCCATATTTAACTAAATCTTTATATCAAAATTTATTTTAACTTAGTATCTAGATTTAACTTAATTAATCCTATATATATCCATATAAATTTCATAAATTGTATCATTTATTTCCGGTATATAAATATTTAGTTTAAATATACAAATTATATATATCACAAATATTTATTTTTTTAAATGTATATATATTTCATGTATACAATATATACATATCTTATTATTTCTTTAAAAAAAAAACTTCCCTCTCCATAATTTAGACTATACTTTTTTTTTATTTTTTTATAATTTATTTATTTATTTATTTTCGATTAATCTCACACAGCAAAATATTCTCACTTCTTATGTGTTAGTACTTAGTTTTATCATTTCATCTCTTTATCTAACACACCCATATCATATATAACTACAACTAAAGATAATTATAATCTCTATTATTATTTTTTATTTAAAGACATCAAGATTCTTTCGATATATATATATCAAATATATGCTATGAATGAATGAGTGCCCTATGAGGTCGGCCAACATCCTCTAATTAAATAATTTAAATTCTTAGTCATAATTACTATCATGGTCTCTACCACCTTGTAACCTTAGTAACATAATCTTATAACATAAATTTGACTGATATTATCATCTTATTCCTATCTGGAAAATTAAAAGTCTACAGAATCTATGATCTATACTCCGATAATATTAAATGTCACACTCCAACTCTCCAAAACTAAGGTAAACTTTACTTGCTATAAATATCAAATTATAACTTATTTATTTATTATTCCTCACAAATATATAATCATTTATAATATTTATTTTATCATCTACATCATTAAAGATATTCTATAAAAATTTAAATAATTTTTAAACTAAAATTAAACTGAAAATACTAATCTGTTGGCCCAACCCCTTCTATATACAAAAGAATTTCAAATTAAAGAGTCTATGCTCTATTGAAGTCTACCAAATTGATCTTCAAAAATATCTGAAAATAATAATAATAATAATAATAATAATAATAATAATAATAATAATAATAATAATAATAATGGGGTGAGTTCAACTATTCAGTGAATATATAAATATGTGACAAGAAAGAACAAATAAGGTTTAATAATACTTAATATATATTTAATCAATAATAAGTTGGATAACTAATTCTTGAAATCTTAACCATAACTTTCAAACTGTCACGACCCAACCCGGGGGCCACGACTGGCATGCAGCCAAACCGAAGTCCGACCACATAAGCCTTAGAAACATTCATAACAGTCTAAGTGCAAAACAGTTCAATACTTATATAATCCTCAATCCTAGTTCAAATGCAAACCATCAATATAATCAAATCACAATAAAATTATTCGGGAAATCCAAAGCAGACAAGTTTTATTTATTACACAAAAAGGGATTCGGATTCAATCCGCCCGAAAATTCAATATCCGAAAATCTCTAAGCAGAAGGACCGATAAACACAAATGGAAAACCTGATCGACTTCGCCAAGAAGAGAAAGAAGATAGACGAAGGCAATCACTGTAAACCTGCAAGACAATCTGTAAGGGTGTGAGCGCTTTATATAGACGCCCAGTAAGTCTATGAGAGGCAGAGAAACATCTAACAGTTATATAAGCAATACATATAATACATTCACAAATTAAGCAATCAAGATGGTGTGTCGGGATCACCAATCAGTAAACAATACAGTATAATATCAGTCACATCCGCCCTTATAACTCCTCAGTACAGTACAGTAATCAGTAATTAGGCATGTAGCCTCAGTAAACAGTATAGGCATTAAGCCTAAGTAACAGTACAGGCATTAAGCCTCAGTAACCTCCTTCCCCTTCATGACACACCATCACACAACACAAGTAATATCAATTTTAATATTCTCACATAAATACAATCACATGCAAGTTTCTCTGTCTCCTAAAACATGCGAGGCTGAGTTCGAAAGAATAGACTAGTGAATATATAGAAAGGATAATATATTATAACAAGGGTTTATATATATATATATAAGTTGTTAGCAAGTAGCACAACACAAACAATTCAAATACACCCATAGAACTTACCTGGTCTAACAGTCAGCTAAGCAATCTGCCACCCTAAGTCTGAGGTGCTGCTGGACCACCGCCTAACCATTAACCATCAATTAACAACCACCCTTACAAATGTATGCAAGTGCAAATGGGAATGCATGACGTGAATGCACGCAATTCAATAGTTTCCATAACAAGGTTAAACCTTTTTGTCAACCAATCATAACTTAACCATCATAATACCACACCTTTAAACTTGTTTTCCAGAATATAAAACATCATTAAAAAGTCCTTACAATTTTAATTTATCAAATACCTTACTTAAATAATCAATATACACAAGATACAATTTTACCGATAAACCTGAATAACGAGTGTCAACTTGTAAAATTCAAAACAATTAACCAGCATATGAAAAATTTATAATTTTCAACCAGAAGTTAATTTGATATCTGAAAAGCATCCTACCAAAATTTCATAATTTTTCAAGACTTAGAAGTCCCTCAATCAATTTTTATTCATAACAGTATACAGCTCACAAGGTATACTGATAGCAGTAGAAAGATCTAATTATTTCAAAAATATAACAACAGAAAAATAACCCAACATATTTTTCTTGTAAATTAGACTTCCAGAACTTCGACATATATGAAAATCAAATCTAAAATAGTTTTACACATTTTAATATGAATTTTGAAAGTTACAGATGATGCAATCGCACCTATAGTACAGTTCGTCAGACAACAGTAGAAAACTTGAATTTTCCAGAAATATACGATGCTCCAAAATCCCAAATATTATTTTTCTCATAAACTAGACTCAATTTCGAGCCACATATCCAAATTTTAGATTTTTATCATGTTCCAATATTTAATTAAAAATCGAGCAACATACAGCACTAACATCAAACTTCAGCAGAGAATTAAATCATCCAAAAACTCAAAGAAAACAATTAATTTGAAAACCCTAATACCCAATTTAATTCAATCAAACCCTAATTCAATACATTCATCAAATTTCAGAACCCAACACACTAACCCAAATCAATTAATTCAACACCAAAATCCATCAAAACCCAAGAAACTTCGTATCTCTGTAACTGTCTTTGGTCTTGGCCAATCCATGACTGCCTCAATCTTCTTTGGATCAGCCTGAACACCCTCAGAAGATATAACATGACCCAAGAACACAACTTTATCCAACCAGAATTCACATTTTGAGAACTTGGCATAAAGTTTATGTTCCCTCAGAGTTTGCAAAACCAGCTTCAAATGTTCCTCATGCTCTTGTTTAGTCTTGGAATACACCAAAATATCATCAATGAACACCACAACAAACCGATCAAGATATAGACTAAACACCCTATTCATCAAGTTCATAAAAGCAGCAGGGGCGTTGGTAAGTCCAAAAGACATTACCAGAAATTCATAATGACCATACCTTAAGCGAAAAGCAGTTTTAGGTATATCACTCTCTCGCACCCTTAACTGATGATAACCAGACCGAAGATCAACCTTTGAGAAAAACTTCGCCCCTTGCAACTGATCAAACAAATCATCAATCCTTGATAATGGATATTTGTTCTTGACCGTCACCTTGTTTAGTTGCCGATAATCAATACACAACCTCATGGAACCATCCTTCCTTCTCACGAAAAGAACCGGAGCTCCCCAAGGTGAAGTACTCGGTCGGATGTACCCCTTCTGTAACAAATTATTCCGCTGCTCCCTCAACTCTTTAAGCTCTGTTGGTGCCATTCTATAAGGCGTCATAGAGATAGGATTTGTGCCGGGTACAATATCAATAGAAAACTCAATCTCCCTTTCAGGAGGTAACCCAGGCAAATCCTCAAAAAAAAACATCCACAAAATCTTGCACTATAGGGACGTCTTCTGGTTTAACTTCTTCTTTCTTCACATCCCGAATAGATACAAGATAGGTGTCACAACCTTTACGCAACAACCTTCTAGCTCCCAAAGCAGAAATCATCTGACAAGGACCAATGGTATTGGAACCATGAAATGTCACCGACTTACCTTCTTCATAATCAAATCAGACTATTTTAGCCCTACAGTCAACATTAGCTCCATGACAAGCTAACCAATCCATTCCTAAGATCACATCAAATTCCAACACAGATAAGACAATCAAATTTGCAGCTAAATCTGCATCCTCAACTCTAATCATACAATTACTATAAACATCCACCGTCTCTATCTCATCCCCCAGTGGTGTATGAACAAACAAAGGCTCAGCTAAAAGTTCATGTGATCTAGATAATCTAGATGCAAAGCTAGGTGATATGAATGAATGAGTAACTCCAGGGTCAATAAGAACATGTGCATCAAATGAACATATAGAGAGTGTACCTTGCACCACATTATTATCAGCCCGAGCTTGCTGAGCATTAAGATTAAACACCCGAGCATAATTCTGATTCTGATTCTGGCCTTGGTTCTGATTCTGAGCATTGTTTTGACCTGCTGGCAAAGCGGGTACAACATTCTGCTGCTGATTATTCTGGTGATAACCCTTATTCTGCTGACCTTGGTAGCCTCGATAACCTCCATTCTATCGTCTGCCATTCTGATTACCTCAGCCTCCATTATAACCTCGACCACCATTACCTCTGCCATAACCATTGCCATTACCATTACCGTTGCCACGGTTGTTGTTACCCTGATTCCCTACTGGTCTCACATAATTCTGCTGCCCTCCTTGATTCTGACCGCGCCGAGAATTAGGACAATCCTTCACCTGGTGATCCATCCGTCCACAACCTAAACATGCTCCCATCTGTCTCCAGCAATCTCCTGGATGACGGTTACCACAAAACTCACAAACAGGATTCCTCTGATTCTGATTCTGCGATCGATAAGTCTGTTGTTGACCACCTCTATTATTACCTCTCTGATCTCTGTTCTATCCTTGGTAGCCATGCGAATCATTAGGTCTACTTCTCTTCCTACTAACATCAGTAGTATCCTCAGTCCTATCAGTCTTACCTCTGTTTTCCAAACCCAGAGCTGTGTTCCTAGCCAAATGCAACTCAGTGTAGTTATGGCTAGCAACAAAACCATAATACTTATTGTTCAGTCCCTCCACGAATCTGCGAGTCATCCGAGCCTCATCCTGAATCAAGTGTGTAGCATACTGTCGTAGATCCTGAAACTTCTCATAGTACTCAGCTATGGATCTATCCCCTTGCTTCAACCTCTCAAACTCTTGGCCTTTTTGCCACATAACATTCTCAGGTATGAAATTCTGCATGAACAAGTCCTTAAACTCATCCCAGACATGAACCCTATCTCTGATCTCATCATCAAACCACACCTGAGCTGACTTCTTTAACTGATGACCTGCCAACTCTATAGATCTATCATCAGTACAGTTGAGAGCTAAACAAATCCGACGTACCTCATTGATGAAGTATACCGGATCCTCAGTAGCAGAGTTGGAGAATGTAAGTGGGTTCACTCTGATAAAATCATTTAATTTCACATACTGGGGTTCAACAATAGGTGGCTGATCATTTGCTTGCCCAGCATTTTGATTCATATTCTGCACCAACTGAGCAATCCATTGGCAAGAGTCTCCATAGATCTACTCATGGTCATCATAGTAGTCATAAACTGCTCTTGAACCACTGCAGCAGCTGGTGTAGCCTCAGGTATAGGATTATTCCCAGGAGTAGGTGGCTGAGGATCAGGCACAACTCCTGCAGTATTAACATCCCTGCTGCAACTCTAGGAGGTCTCCCACTTCCACGTGGAGGCAGATTAGCACCATTTGCAGTTCCAGAAGTTTCAGCACAAGAGGAAACTCCCCCTATCCGAATTTTAGTACTTCTTTGAGACATAACTCCTGATATTAGTATAAGCATATCGGTTAATGCGGAAGCAAAAGAAACACAGAAAGAATTTTTCCTAATGATTTCCGGATACAACTAGACAAATTATAAGTGTGACTAAATCTTATGGCTCTGATACCACTTTTGTCACGACCCAACCCGGGGGCCACGACCGGCATGCAGCCAAACCGAAGTCCGACCACATAAGCCTTAGAAACATTCATAATAGTCTAAGTGCAAAACAGTTCAATACTTATATAATCCTCAATCCTAGTTCAAATGCAAACCATCAATATAATCAAATCACAATAAAATTATTCAGAAAATCTAAAGCAGACAAGTTCTATTTATTACACAAAAAGGGATTCAGATTCAATCCGCCCGAAAGTTCAATATCCGAAAATCTCTAAGCAGAAGGACCGATAAACACAAACGGAAAACCTGATCGACTTCGCCAAGAAGAGAAAGAAGATAGACGAAGGCAATCACTGTAAACTTGCAAGACATTCTGTAAGGGTGTGAGCGATTTATATAGACGCCCAGTAAGTCTATGAGAGGCAGAGAAACATCTAACAGTTATACAAGCAGTACATATAATACATTCACAAATTAAGCAATCAAGATGGTGTGTCGGGGTCACCAATCAGTAAACAGTACAGTATAATATCAGTCACATCCACCCTTATAACTCCTCAGTACAGTTCAGTAATCAGTAATTAGGCATGTAGCCTCAGTAAACAGTATAGGCATTAAGCCTCAGTAGCAGTATAGGCATTAAGCCTCAGTAGCAGTATAGGCATTAAGCCTCAGTAACCTCCTTCCCCTTCATGACACACCATCACACAGCACAAGTAATATCAAATTCAATATTCTCACATAAATACAATCACATGCAAGTTTCTCTGTCTCCTAAAACATGCGAGACTGGGTTCGAAAGAATATACTAGTGAATATATAGAAAGGATAATATATTATAAGAAGGTTATATATATATATATAAGTTGTTAGCAAGTAGCACAACATAAACAATTCAATACACCCATAGAACTTACCTGGTCTAACAGTCAGCTAAGTAATCCGCCACCCTAAGTCTGAGGTACTGCTGGACCACTGCTTAACCATTAACCATCAATTAACAACCACCCTTACAAATGTATGCAAGTGCAAATGGGAATGCATGATGTGAATGCACACAATTCAATAGTTTCCACAACAAGGTTAAACCTTTTGTCAACCAATCATAACTTAACTATAATAATACCATACCTTTAAACTTGTTTTCCAGAATATAAAACATCATTAAAAAGTCCCTACAATTTAAATTTATCGAATACCTTACTTAAATAATCAATATACACAAGATTCAATTTTACCGATAAACCTGAATAACGAGTGTCAACTTGTAAAATTCAAAAAAATTAACCAGTATATGAAAAATTTATAATTTTCAACCAGAAGTTAATTTGATATCTTAAAATCATCCTACCAAAATTTCATTATTTTTTGAGACTTAGAAGTCTCTCAACCAATTTTTATTCATAACAGTATACAGCTCACAAGGTATACTGACAGCAGTAGAAAGATTTACTTATTTCAAAACTATAACAATAGAAACATAACCCAATCATATTTTTCTTGTAAATTAGACTTCCAGAACTTCAACATATATGAAAATCAAATCTAAAACATTTTTACACATTTTAATATGAATTTCGAAATTTACAGATGATGCAATCGCACCTACAGTACAGTTCTTCAGACAACAGTAGAAAAACTTGAATTTTATAGAAATATTCGATGCTCCAAAATCCCAAAAATTATTTTTCTCATAAACTAGACTCAATTTCGAGCCACATATCCAAATTTTAGATTTTTACCATGTTCCAATATTTAATTAAAAATCGAGCAACATACAGCACTAACATCAAACTTCAGCAGAAAATTAAATCATCTAAAAACTCAAAGAAAACAATTAATTCGAAAACCCTAACACCCAAATCAATTCAATCAAACCCTAATTCAATATATTCATCAAGTTCTAGAACCCAACACACTAGCCCAATCAATTAATTCAACATCAAAATCTATCAAAACAATAAAAACCCCAAAACCTAACCTATTTTGTAAAAAAATAATTTAATTAAATAATAATTCAAATTTAGCCGAATTAATTAAGAAAAATACCAACCCAATATGATACTAATATGAACTAATCAAATGGAAGTCGAAATAATGCAAAAGCAATCAAGAAAAACCTCAAAAACACCCAAAAACTCGAAATTGTGGCTGCTGGAACAGAGGTCAAAACGACATCGGCGAGCCAGCCCGCAGCACGCCAAACGACGGACTTATCTCGCCAAACAACACCGGCACCCTACGCGCACACTGACGAAACGACGGGCCCTCAGATTTTTACTCCCAAAACCAATTTCTCTCCCTTTTTTCAAAACACCCAAAAATAGAAGACTAAAAACACTACCCCCTCTGACATTTAGGCCTATTTATAGGAAAACAACTCTTCAAAATTATATTTTTACCCCAATCAAATTTATTTTAATTTAAAAACACCCCAAAACTATTTATTTTCATAAAAATTACCCAAAACCATAAAATTCACAAAATCAACTCAAATTTATTTTTAACTTCAAACTTTAACCCAAAATAATTTATAAATATATTTTATGCATAATAATACCCGAAAATACCGAAAACGACAAAAATCCAAAAATGACGAAAATACCCTCGGCACCCAAAAATACAATATTATACTCAAAACGACCGTCTCGTCATTCTGAGTATCAAAAAGACATTCAAACCATCAAATTATGTTCAAACGACATATGAGGGTATAAAATGACTATTTTGCTCCTAGACTTAAAATAATTCAAAAACCAAGGGTTTTACATCGCATGCTTTAGGAGACAGAGAAACTTACATGTGATTGTATTTATGTGAGAATATTGAATTTGATATTACTTGTGCTGTGTGATGGTGTCTCATGAAGGGGAAGGAGGTTACTGAGGCTTAATGCCTATACTGCTACTGAGGCTTAATGCCTATACTGTTTACTGAGACTACATGCCTAATTACTGATTACTGTACTGTACTGAGGAGTTATAAGGGCGGATGTGACTGATATTATACTGTACTGTTTACTGATTGGTGACCCCGACACACCATCTTGATTGCTTAGTTTGTGAATGTATTATATGTACTGCTTATATAACTGTTAGATGTTTCTCTGCCTCTCATAGGCTTACTGGACGTCTATATAAAGCGCTCACACCCTTACAGATTGTTTTGCAGGTTTTCAGTGATTGCCTTCGTCTATCTTCTTTCTCTTATTGGCGAAGTCGATCAGGTTTTCCGTTTGTGTTTATCAATCTTTCTGCTTAGAGATTTCCGGATATTGAACTTTTGGGCGGATTGAATCCGAATCCCTTTTTGTGTAATAAGTAGAACTTGTCTGCATTAGATTTCCCGAATGATTTTATTGAGATTTGATTATATTGATGGTTTGCATTTGAATTAGGGTTGAGGATTATATAAGTATTGAACTCTTTTGCATTTAGACTGTTATGAATATTTTTAAAGGCTTATGTGGTCGGACTTTGGTTTGGCTGCATGCCGGTCGTGGCCCCCGGGTTGGGTCGTGACAATTTTAGCCATCAAAATATATGCATATATATCGTAGTTCAACTTAAAATTTAAATATGTAATATTTATCAACTCTGTTCTAAATATATCCTCAAAATTTATATTCAAATTTTCCTCTTTAAACGTTATAAATAATCTATAATCATTTTCATCTTAATTTATAAATAACCAAGTCAAACCTCATATACCCATTATCCATCACACTTTTACCATATCCATATATAAATATTTGAAATCAAAAGAAATAATATAAACCTTAGCCATTCCCATCCATATTTAACTAAATTTTTATATCAAAATTTATTTTAACTTAGTATCTAGATTTAACTTAATTAATTCTTTATATATCCATATAAATTTCATAAATTATAGAGTTTATTTCTGGTATATAAATATTTAGTTTAAATATACAAATTATATATATCTCAAATATTTATTTTTTTTAAATATGTGTACATTTCAAGTATACAATATATACATATTATTATTTTTATTTTTTAAAAACTTCCTTCTTCATAATCTAGACTATATATTTTTTATTCATTTTTATAATTTATTTATTTATTTTTGATTAATTTCACACAAAAGAAGATTCTCACTTCATGTGTATTAGTACTTAGTTTTATCATTTCATCACTTTATCTATGCATCCATATCATATATAACTACAACTAAAGATAAATATAATCTCTATTATTTTTTTTTTAAATTTAAAGTCATCAAGATTCTTTCTATATATACATAACAAATAGATTCTATGAATTAATGAGTACCCTATGAGGTCGGCCAACATCCTCTAATTAAATAATTTTAATTTCTTAGTTGTAATTATTATTATGGTCTCTACTACCTTATAATCTTAGTGATATCATCTTATAAGATAAATACGACTAGCATTATCACCATATTTCTATATGAAAAAATAAAAGTCAACAGAATATATAACCTATTCTATGATACCATTAAATGTCACACCCCAACTCTCCAAAGCTAAGATAGATTTGGCTTGCTATAAATCTCAAATCATAACTTATTTTTTTATTATTCCTCATAAATATATAATTATTTATAATATTTATTTTATCATATGCATCATTAAAGATATTCTATAAAAATTTAAATAATTTTTAAAATAAAATCAAACTAGAAATACTAATCTGTTGGCCCAACCTGTTCTATATGCAGAAAATTTTCAAATTAAAGAGTCTATGCTCTATTAAAGTCTACCAAGTTGATCTTCAAAAATATATGAAAATAATAATAATAATAATGAGGTGAGTCCAACTATTCAGTGAATAGGTAAATATGTAACAAGGGAGAAAATATAAGGATTAATAATACTTAATATATATTTAATCAATAATCAGCTGGATAATTAATTATTGAAATCTTAGCCATAAAATTAAAATATTTCTCAGTTCTCTGAAAAATCCAAAATAATTCAATTTATGCAACTTTTATATACACTCAAATAAAATTTCTACTGATCCAACTTCAATCTAAGGACGTATAATGACTTATATCTAAAGCCAAAGGAGAAAAAATTTCAATACACATGTGCAGAATAATTACTCAAGCCAATGGTAAATTTATAATATATTTAATTTATATAAATACCCGTCATCAAAATGCGATTTCGCATGATTGTAATAAGAGTGTATACGAATTATTTATCCAACACAGTATAATCAATCAGTCACATATATGAAAATTCAAACTACCATTATTTATTCTCAATTTATAAAAAAATAGATATTATTGAAAAATAAATCATCATCTCGAATTCTGTGAATTCTTTTCTAAAATCAATAATATATATAATACTTTAGAAATATAATATTACATATTTACTCATTCACCTAGGCCAAATATTGTACTTGCTTAGTCAATAGCGTTATTTTGATAATCTACAACTGCAATTGGGTTTGTTCCTAAAATAATATAAAAATATTATTTAATTTAAATTATATCCTAGCTACTTAGATATATAATATAAAAATTATGTATGGTTCCGATCCTTCAATTCTAACGATTATCTCGATAAATCGATAAGTTTTAGAATTTCTAAAGTAATACTCTAATAAGTAATATATAATTTCTAAGGTAATTATCTATCTAATTCTTCAATAAATACTTTTAATAAGAACTTAGTAAAATTTTAACTATTAAAATTTACTATTTATAATATTTTTATACATAATTAAATTTTATTATTTTAGTTTATTTATTTTAATAGTTTATTACTATTAATAATATTTATTATTAATTAATTTATTCAATTACGTAATGAGTTATATTAATTTAATCTATAATATATATATTCTTAGTTTTCAAAATAAATTTGTCCTAATAATAATAAAAATGCTAGAATAAGAAAAATAACAATAATATTATTTCCTTAAATTTTCATACTTGTTGTACTTTGTGATATTAATAATATTTATTTGGATATTAATATTGTTTAATTAATTTTTACTACTTTAAATAATTACTTAATTACCTTCAATTTAACTATAGTAATTTTTATTGATTTCAATAATAATAAAAATTACAATATACAATTTTATAATATTTTATTTTTATTTTATATCAATCACTTATAATAAAGTCACTAAAAAAATAATAACATTATTTATATAATTAAAAATAATTATTTGACTTCCGTTATTTTAAAATTAATAATTTATATTAAATTTATTATTTAATTATATTAGTAATTATAATAACAATGTAACTATTTTATAATAATAAACATTTAGTAAATATTTAGTAACAGTAAATATTGTTTAGTAAATATTTAGTAACTATTTTATAATAATAACTATTTTATGTAAACATTATTTATTATACTAATTTTGACAATTATTAATATTTATAAAATTTTAATTATAATATTTTACTACTTCAACACTAGCAATATTAATAATTAATTACTACTTAACGCAATTTATATTTTAACAATTATTATAATTTATTCTTAAGCAAAAATAATAGTAACTTCATTATTATAATTATAGCAATATTAATTTTAATTAAGTAATTAGTTTCATAAATTTATATAAATTTTGAATTATATTTTTCTTACCACCTAATTTAATTATTTGATAATTAATTAACTCAATTTAATTCATAAGTACTTTAATTAGCTTAATTATATATATAAATAAAACTCTTATTTAGATAATACTTTAATAGTAGTATTTAATATAATTTAATTTATCAAACTATTAATTTATTATCTTTCAATTTACTTATTTTTTATATAAGTATATTTATTTATGTTGTTATATCTATATTACATCCAATTTATTTTGTAATTTACTAACAAAATTTATACTTTAAGAATTGATCTTGACCTAACCATAATTATTTTTATTCTAAAGTTAATATTCATTTATATATATATATATACATGTATTAATAAATCATTGCATATTAACAAAATTTCTTAATCATAATTTGATAATAATTTTAAATTCACTAACTAACAACTCACTACTCATTCATAATTTTATTAATTCAATTTATATATTAATTTGTTCTACAATTTACTAATAATATTTAAAACTCAATATTTAATTATTTTAGTTATACTTAATATTAATATTTTTATTTCTAATTTACTACCTATTTATATTTTTATTATCTTTTATTCTAATTTCTCTTTTAATAATGATTACTTAATTCATTATAACTTCTAATTTACTAATTAATTAAATTTAACTAATTCCTTTTTAGTCTAAAAATTTATTAAATTTCATTATTGGTATTTATATTTATACTGATTTTATTTTATTTTTATTTTTTTCTAATTTATCATAATGTCTACATAAAAATTTAAATCCTAATTTTTTTATTAAATCATAATTTTAATTAATTTGAAATTATTTTTATATTTTTGCTTTATTAATCCTAATACCCACATATATATAGTTTCTTAAATACTTATGTATAATTTACATATAATATACCAAATCGAAGCTTAACACGAGAGGATTCTAAAAGTAATAACGTCGCCGAAAAATATCATCGAAAATTGGTTGGAAACAGCTTCCAAAGTTGACGTCGACGTGAGCTTCGTTTAGAACTTCGGGAGGCGCGTGCGGTGTGTAAAACCCTTGGTTTTTGAATGATTTTAAGTCTATGGGCAAAATGGTAATTTTGCACCTTAGGGGCAAAATAGTCATTTCGTGCCCTCATATGTTGTTTGAACATAATTTGATGGTTTGAATGTCTTTTTGATACTCAGGACGACGAGACGGTCGTTTTGAGTATAATATTGTATTTTTGGGTGCCGAAGGTATTTTCGTCATTTTTGGATTTTTTGTCGTTTTCGGTATTTTCGGGTATTATTATGCGTAAAACATATTTATAAATTATTTTGGGTTAAAGTTTGAAGTTAAAAATAAATTTGAGTTGATTTTGTGAATTTTATGGTTTTGGGTAAATTTTTATGAAAATAAATAGTTTTGGGGTGTTTTTAATTAAAATAAATTAGATTGGGGGTAAAAGTATAATTTTGAAGAGTTGTTTTCCTGTAAATAGGCCTAAAGTCAGATGGGGTAAGGTTATTGGTCTTCTATTTTCGGGTGTTTTGAAAAAATGGGGAGAAATTAGGTTTTGAGGGAAAAAAATCGGGGCTGGTCGTTTTGAGCCGCGCGCGTGCCAGAGGGAGCGTCGTTCGGCGTAGGAGGCTTGTCGTTTGGCGGAGAGACGCGGGCCAAGGCTCCTGTCATTCGGCATGAGGAGGCAGTCGTTTGGCGTGCTGCGGGCTGGCTCGCCCCTGCCGTTTTAACCTCTGCTCCAGCAACCTGTTTTTCGCGTTTTGGTATTTTTGAGGTTTTTCTTGATTCCTTTTGCATTATTTCGACTTCCATTTGATTAGTTCATATTCATATCATATTGGGTTGGTATTTTTCTTAATTAATTTGGCTAAATTTGAATTATTATTTAATTAAATTAATTTTTACAAAATAGGTTAGGTTTTGGGGTTTTTATTGTTTTGAGGGATTTTGGTATTGAATTAATTGATTGGGCTAGTATGTTGGGTTCTGAAATTTGATGAATGTATTGAATTAGGGTTTGATTGAATTGATTTGGGTATTAGGGTTTTCAAATTAATTGTTTTATTTGAGTTTTTGGATGATTTAATTTTCTGCTGAAGTTTGATGTTAGTGCTGTATGTTGCTCGATTTTTAATTAAATATTGGAAGATGATAGAAATCTAAAATTTGGATATGTGGCTCAGAATTGAGTCTAGTTTATGAGAAAAATAATTTTTGGGATTTTGGAGCATCGTATATTTCTGGAAAATTCAAGTTTGCTACTGTTGTCTGAAGAACTGTACTGTAGATGCGATTGCATCATCTGTAACTTTCGAAATTTATATTAAAATGTGAAAAAATGTTTTAGATTTTATTTTCATATATGTTGAAGTTCTGGAAGTCTAATTTACAAGAAAAATATGTTGGGTTATGTTTCTGTTGTTATATTTTTGAAATAATTAGATCTTTCTACTGCTGTCAGTATACCTTGTGAGTTGTATACTGTTATGAATAAAAATTGGTTGAGGGACTTCTAAGTCTTGAAAAATTATGAAATTTTGGTAGGATGCTTTTCAGATATCAAATTAACTTCTGGTTGAAAATTATAAATTTTGCATATACTGGTTAATTGTTTCGAATTTTACAAGTTGATACTCGTTATTCAGGTTTATCGGTAAAATTGTATTTTTTGACTATTGAATATTTAAGTAAGGTATTTGATAAATTTAAATTGTAAGAACTTTTTAATGACATTTTATATTCTGGAAAGCAAGTTTAAAGGTGTGGTATTGTGATAGTTAAGTTATAATTTGTTGACGAAAAGGTTTAACCTTGTTATGGAAACTATTGAATTGCGTGCATTCACGTCATGCATTCCCATTTGCACTTGCATACATTTGTAAGGGTGGTTGTTAATTGATGGTTAATAGTTAGGCGGTGGTCCAGCAGCACCTCAGACTTAGGGTGGCGGATTGCTTAGCTAACTGTTAGACCAGGTAAGTTCTATGGGTGTATTTGAACTGTTTGTGTTGTGCTACTTGCTAACAACCTATATATATATATAAACCCTTCTTATAATATATTATCCTTTCTATATATTCACTAGACTATTCTTTCGAACTCAGCCTCGCATGCTTTAGGAGACAGAGAAACTTGCATGTGATTGTATTTATGTGAGAATATTGAATTTGATATTACTTGTGCTGTGTGATGGTGTGTCATGAAGGGGAAGGAGGTTACTGAGGCTTAATGCCTATACTGCTACTGAGGCTTAATGTCTATACTGTTTACTGAGGCTACATGCCTAATTACTGATTACTGTACTATACTGAGGAGTTATAAGGGCGGATGTGACTGATATTATACTATACTGTTTACTGATTGGTGACCCCGACACACTATCTTGATTGCTTAATTTGTGAATGTATTATATGTACTGCTTATATAACTGTTAGATGTTTCTCTGCCTCTCATAGACTTACTGGGCGTCTATATAAAGCGCTCACACCCTTACAGATTGTCTTGCAGGTTTTCAGTGATTGCCTTCGTCTATCTTCTTTCTCTTCTTGGCGAAGTCGATCAGGTTTTCCGTTTGTGTTTATCGGTCTTTCTGCTTAGAGATTTCCGGATATTAAACTTTTGGGCGGATTGAATCCGAATCCCTTTTTGTGTAATAAGTAGAACTTGTCTGCATTAGATTTTTCGAATGATTTTATTGGGATTTGATTATATTGATGGTTTGCATTTGAATTAGGATTGAGGATTATATAAGTATTGAACTGTTTTGCACTTAGACTGTTATGAATGTTTTTAAAGGCTTATGTGGTCAGACTTTGGTTTGGCTGCATGCCGGTCGTGGCCCCCGGGTTGGGTCGTGACAAAAGTGGTATCAGAGCCATAAGATTCAGTCACACTTATAATTTGTCTAGTTTTATCCGAAAATCATTAGGAAAAATTCTTTCTGTGTTTCTTTTGCTTCCACATTAACCGATATGCTTATACTAATATCAGGAGTTATGTCTCAAAGAAGTACTGGAATTCGGATAGGGAGAGGTTCCTCTGGTGCTGGAACTTCTGGAACTGCAAATGGTGCTAATCTGCCTCCACGTGGACGTGGGAGACCTCCTAGAGCTGCAGCAGGGAATGTTAATACTGCAGGAGTTGTGCCTGGTCCTCAGCCACCTACTCCTAGGAATAATCCTGTACCGGAGGCTACACCGGCTGCTGCAGTGGGTCAGGAGCAGTTTATGACTACTATGATGACCATGGGTAGATCTATGGAGACTCTTGCCAATGGAATTACTCAGTTGGTGCAGAATATGAATCAGAATGCTGGGCAAGCAAATGATCAGCCACCTATTGTTGAACCCCAGTATGTGAAATTAAATGAGTTTATCAGAGTGAACCCACCTACATTCTCCAACTCTGCTACTGAGGATTCAATATACTTCATCAATGAGGTACGTCGGATTTGTTTAGCTCTCAACTGTACTGATGATAGATCTATAGAGTTGGCAGGCCATCAGTTAAAGAAGTCAGCTCAGGTGTGGTTCGATGATGAAATCAGAGATAGGGTTCATGTCTGGGATGAGTTTAAGGACTTGTTCATACAGAATTTCATACCTGAGAATGTTATATGGCAAAAAGGCCAAGAGTTTGAGAGGTTGAAGCAAGGGGATAGATCCATAGCTGAGTACTATGAGAAGTTTCAGTATCTGTGACAGTATGCTACACACTTGATTCAGGATGAGGCTCGGATGACTAGCAGATTCGTGAAAGGGACTGAACAATAAGTATTATGGTTTTGTTGCTAGCCATAATTACACTGAGTTGCATTTGGCTAGGAACACAACTCTGGGTTTGGAAAATAGAGGTAAGACTGACAGGACTGAGGATACTACTGATGTTAGTAGGAAGAGAAGTAGATCCAATGATTCGCATGGCTACCAAGGACAGAACAGAGATCAGAGATGTAATAATAGAAGTGGTCAACAACAGACTTACCGATCGCAGAATCAGAATCAGAGGAATCCTGTTTGTGGGTTTTGTGGTAATCGTCATCCAGGAGATTGCTGGAGATAGATGTGAGCATGTTTAGGTTGTGGACGGATGGATCACCAGGTGAAGGATTGTCCTAATTCTCAGCGTGGTCAGAATCAAGGAGGGCAGCAGAATTATGTTAGACCAGTAGGGAATCAGGGTAACAACAACCGTGGCAATGGTTATGGCGGAGGTAATGGTGGTCGAAGTTATAATGGAGGCCGAGGTAATCAGAATGGCAGACGACAGAATGGAGGTTATCGAGGCTACCAAGGTCAGCAGAATCAGGGTTATCACCAGGATAATCGGCAGCAGAATGCTGTACCCACTTTGCCAGCAGGTCAGAACAATGCTCAGAATCAGAACCAAGGCCAGAATCAGAATCAGAATTATGCTCGGGCGTTTAATCTTAATGCTCAGCAAGCTCGGGCTGATAATAATGTGGTGCAAGGTACACTCTCTATATGTTCATTTGATGCACATGTTCTTATTGACCCTGGAGCTACTCATTCATTCATATCACCTAGCTTTGCATCTAGATTATCTAGATCACATGAACCTTTAGCTGAGCCTCTGTTTGTTCGTACACCACTGGGGGATGAGATAGAGACGGTGGATGTTTATAGTAACTGTATGGTTAGAGTTGAGGATGCAGATTTAGCTACAAATTTGATTGTCTTATCTGTGTTGGAATTTGATGTGATATTAGGAATGGATTGGTTAGCTTGTCATGGAGCTAATGTTGAATGTAGGGCTAAAATAGTCCGATTTGATTATGAAGAAGGTAAGTCGGTGACATTCCATGGTTCCAAGACCATTGGTCCTTGTCAGATGATTTCTGCTTTGGGAGCTAGAAGGTTGTTGAGTAAAGGTTGTGACGCCTATCTTATATCTATTCGGGATGTGAAGAAAGAAGAAGTTAAACTAGAAGACGTCCCTATAGTGCAAGATTTTGTGGATGTTTTTCCTGAGGATTTGCCTGGGTTACCTCCTGAAAGGGAGATTGAGTTTTCTATTGATATTGTACCTGGCACAAATCCTATCTCTATGCCGCCTTATAGAATGGCACCGGCAGAGCTAAAAGAGTTGAGGGAGCAGCTAAATGATTTGTTACAGAAGGGGTACATCCGACTGAGTACTTCACCTTGGGGAGCTCCGGTTCTTTTCGTGAGAAAAAAAGATGGTTCCATGAGGTTGTGTATTGATTATCGGCAGCTAAACAAGGTGACGGTCAAGAACAGATATCCATTACCAAGGATTGATGATTTGTTTGATCAGTTGCAAGGGGCGAAGTTTTTCTCAAAGGTTGATTTTCGGTCTGGTTATCATCAGTTAAGGGTGTGAGAGAGTGACATACCTAAAACTGCTTTTCGCTCAAGGTATGGTCATTATGAATTTCTGGTAATGTCTTTTGGACTTACCAACGCCCCTGCTGCTTTTATGGACTTGATGAATAGGGTGTTTAGTCCATATCTTGATCGGTTTGTTGTGGTGTTCATTGATGATATTTTGGTGTATTCCAAGACTAAAGAAGAGCATGAGGAACATTTGAAGCTGGTTTTGCAAACTCTGAGGGAACATAAACTTTATGCCAAGTTCTCGAAATGTGAATTCTGGTTGGATAAAGTTGTGTTCTTGGGTCATGTTATATCTTCTGAGGGTGTTCAGGTTGATCCAAAGAAGATTGAGGCAGTCATGGATTGGCCAAGACCAAAGACAGTTACAGAGATACGAAGTTTCTTGGGTTTGGCTGGTTATTATAGAAGATTTGTTAGAGATTTTTCTCGACTTGTAGCACCTTTGACTAAACTCACTCGCAAGGGTGTTAAGTTTGTTTGGGATGATGCTTGTGAGGAGAGTTTTAACTTTCTGAAAGAAAGGTTGACATCTGCACCTGTACTTGTTTTGCCGGAGGGCAATGAAGGCTATGTTGTTTACTGTGATGCATCTGGTATTGGTTTGGGATGTGTGTTGATTTAACATGGTAGGGTGGTTGCTTATGCTTCAAGACAGTTGAAAAAGCATGAAGTTAATTATCCTACGCATGATCTGGAGATGGCTGCTGTTGTGTTTGCACTAAAGATTTGGAGGCATTATCTGTATGGTGTTACATGTGAGATTTTTACTGACCATAAGAATCTCAAATATGTTTACTCGCAGAGAGATCTGAACTTGAGGCAGAGAAGGTGGATAGAGTTTCTGGAAGATTATGATTATAATATTCAGTACCACCCTGGGAAAGCAAATGTTGTGGCAGATGCTTTGAGTCGCAAGTCTATGAGGAGTTTGTCACATATTTGTTTGACGAGGAGGTCCTTGATTTCTGAGATTCACCAATTCATGATGAGGGTTGGACATTTAATATGCATGACAAAGAAGTTGTGAATGGTAGAGGGGTATTTCTTGCTAGTTTGGCTGTGAAGCCAAATTTTCTTGACAGGATTATTTCTGAGCAAAGTAAGGATGCGGATTTGGAAATTTTACGACAGAAAGTCTTAGCCGGTGAGAACAAGGAGTTTGTTATAGATGATAAAGGTGTTTTGAAGTTTGGTACTAGGGTGTGTGTTCCTAAGGTAGATGATTTGAAGACTGATATCCTTAAGGATGCACATTTCTCTAAGTACACAGTTCACCCAGGTTCCACCAAGATGTATCAAGATTTGAAGCAGTTGTACTGGTGGAAAGGGATGAAGAATGATGTTGCACAGTTTGTTTCTCAATGCTTATCTTGTCAGCAAGTTAAGTATGAGCATCATAAGCCTGCGAGATTGCTTAAGGAGTTACCACTACCTGAGTGGAAATGGGAGAGAATCAATATGGATTTTGTTGTCGGTTTGCCTAAAGCTCCTGGTGGGCATGATTCGATCTGGGTTATTGTTGACAGATTGACTAAGTCTACTCATTTTCTTCATGTAAATACTAAGTACACAGTGTCGCAGTATGCCAAACTGTACCTCAACAGGATTGTAAGTCTTCATGGGGTCCCAGTTTCTATAGTTTCTGATAGAGGTCCACAATTTACTTCTAGATTTTGGCAGAAGCTTCAGGAAGGTTTGGGAACTAATCTTCATTTCAGTACTGCTTTTCATCCTCAGACAGATGGTTTGTCGGAGAGGACTATTCAGACTTTGGAAGATATGCTGCGATTGTGTGTTCTTGATTTTGGTGGTAGTTGGGCAGATCATCTTCCTTTGGTAGAGTTTGCCTACAATAACAGTTATCAGGCTAGTATTGGTATGGCTCCATCTGAGGCTCTGTATGGCAGAAGGTGTAGGACTCCATTATATTGGGAGGAGGTTGGTGAGCGTCGAATTGAGGGTCCTGAACTTTTGCAATACAGTGTTGAGGTTGTACCAGTGATTCAAGACCGTATTCAGACTGCTTTTAGTAGACAAAAGAGCTATACTGATTTGAAAAGAAGAAATCTGAAATTTGCTGTCGGAGATAGAGTGTTTCTGAAGGTTTCACCTTTCAAGGGTGTTATGAGGTTTGGTAAGAAGGGAAAATTAGCTCTACGGTATGTTGGTCCATTTGAAATTCTGGAGAGGATTGGTGATGTTGCTTATAAGCTTGATTTACCACCTCAGATGGCTTCTGTGCATCCGACATTTCATATCTCGATGTTGAGAAAGTATGTACCTAGTCCTGATCATGTGCTAGCTCCGGACACTGTAGAGATTAGTGATGATTGTTCTTATGAGGAGCAGCCAATGGCTATTCTGGACCGTCAGGTCAAGCGGTTGCATTCTAAGGATGTAGCTTCTGTGAAAGTCCTTTGGCGCAATCATTCTGTTGAAGAATGCACCTGGGAAGCCGAAGAGCTTATGAAATCTAAATATCCCCATTTGTTTGAGTCTTCAGGTATGTTTTAGATTTCGAGGTCAAAATCGTTTTAAGGGGGTTAGACTGTAAAATTCTTCAGTTTTAGTGTTAGAGCACTTGCATACCAGCATAACATCATACTCATACATCACATGATATTGTTTGTGACTGATGATTGACAATTGTATGCAATGGATCTTATTGAAAAGGTGCATGTGTAATGATGTTGAGTTACGGAATATTTCTGTTATTGGTTACAGAGGTACAGTATATTAATATTGTTATGGATTGGAAAAATGAACAGAGATAATGTTATACTCGATTGATTGGCACTGATATTGACTGGGTTGAGCGCTAAGCGCTATTCATTGATTTTGTTTTGGTTATCTGATAATTGGTTTTTATTTAATGAACTCTAAATGGATCGAACCTGGAATGGTCATTAGTGCTTGGTATCTTGTGGTTATGGCCTGATCAACCATAACGACACATACTAAGTAGACGATACCATGTGGAATTGTGTATAACTATTGTAATGACAGTTTTTTTATGGATAATGATTATGTTGGATTCAATTGCGTGGACGCAATTACTTTAAGGGGGTTAGATTGTAAAACCCTTGGTTTTTGAATGATTTTAAGTCTAGGGGCAAAATAGTCATTTCGTGCCCTCATATGTTGTTTGAACATAATTTGATGGTTTGAATGTCTTTTTGATACTCAGGACGACGAGACGGTCGTTTTGAGTATAATATTGTATTTTTGGGTGCCGAGGGTATTTTCGTCATTTTTGGATTTTTTGTTGTTTTCGGTATTTTCGGGTATTATTATGCGTAAAACATATTTATAAATTATTTTAGGTTAAAGTTTGAAGTTAAAAATAAATTTGAGTTGATTTTGTGAATTTTATGGTTTTGGGTAAATTTTTATGAAAATAAATAGTTTTGGGGTGTTTTTAATTAAAATAAATTAGATTGGGGGTAAAAGTATAATTTTGAAGAGTTGTTTTCCTATAAATAGGCCTAAAGTCAGATGGGGTAAGGTTATTGGTCTTCTATTTTCGGGTGTTTTGAAAAAAGGGGGAGAAATTAGGTTTTAAGGGAAAAAATCGGGGCTGGTCGTTTTGAGCCGCGCGCGTGCCAGAGGGAGTGTCGTTCGACGTAGGAGGCTTGTCATTTGGCGGAGAGACGCGGGCCAAGGCTCCTGTCATTCGGCGTGAGGAGGCCGTCGTTTGGCGTGCTGCAGGCTGGCTCGCCCCTGCCGTTTTGACCTCTGCTCCAGCAACCTGTTTTTCGCGTTTTGGTATTTTTGAGGTTTTTCTTGATTCCTTTTGCATTATTTCGACTTCCATTTGATTATTTCATATTCATATCATATTGGGTTGGTATTTTTCTTAATTAATTTGGCTAAATTCGAATTATTATTTAATTAAATTAATTTTTACAAAATAGGTTAGGTTTTGGGGTTTTTATTGTTTTGAGGGATTTTGGTATTGAATTAATTGATTGGGCTAGTATGTTGGGTTCTGAAATTTGATGAATGTATTGAATTAGGGTTTTATTGAATTGATTTGGGTATTAGGGTTTTCGAATTAATTGTTTTCTTTGAGTTTTTGGATGATTTAATTTTTTGCTGAAGTTTGATGTTAGTGTTGTATGTTGTTTGATTTTTAATTAAATATTGGAACATGATAAAAATCTAAAATTTGGATATGTGGCTCGAAATTGAGTCTAGTTTATGAGAAAAATAATTTTTGGGATTTTGGAGCATCTTATATTTCTGGAAAATTCAAGTTTGCTACTGTTATTTGAAGAACTGTACTGTAGATGCGATTGCATCATCTGTAACTTTCGAAATTCATATTAAAATGTGAAAAAATGTTTTAGATTTTATTTTAATATATGTTGAAGTTCTGGAAGTATAATTTACAAGAAAAATATGTTGGGTTATGTTTCTATTGTTATATTTTTGAAATAATTAGATCTTTCTACTGCTGTCAGTATACCTTGTGAGCTGTATACTGTTATGAATAAAAATTGGTTGAGGGACTTCTAAGTCTCGAAAAATTATGAAATTTTGGTAAGATGCTTTTTTAATATCAAATTAACTTCTAGTTGAAAATTATAAATTTTTCATATACTGGTTAATTGTTTCGAATTTTACAAGTTGATACTCGTTATTCAGGTTTATCGGTAAAATTGTATTTTGTGAATATTGAATATTTAAGTAAGGTATTTGATAAATTTAAATTGTAAGGACTTTTTAATGACATTTTATATTCTGGAAAGCAAGTTTAAAGGTGTGGTATTGTGATAGTTAAGTTATGATTTGTTGACGAAAAGGTTTAACCTTGTTATGGAAACTATTGAATTGCGTGCATTCACGTCATGCATTCCCATTTGCATTTGCATACATTTGTAAGGGTGGTTGTTAATTGATGGTTAATGGTTAGGTGGTGGTCCAGCAGCACCTCAGACTTAGGGTGGCGGATTGCTTAGCTGACTGTTAGACCAGGTAAGTTCTATGGGTGTATTTGAACTGTTTGTGTTGTGCTACTTGCTAACAACCTATATATATATATATATAAACCCTTCTTATAATATATTATCCTTTCTATATATTCACTAGACTATTCTTTCGAACTCAGCCTCGCATGCTTTAGGAGACAGAGAAACTTGCATGTGATTGTATTTATGTGAGAATATTGAATTTGATATTACTTGTGCTGTGTGATGGTGTGTCATGAAGGGGAAGGAAGTTACTGAGGCTTAATGCCTATACTGCTACTGAGGCTTAATGCCTATACTGTTTACTGAGGCTACATGCCTAATTACTGATTACTGTACTGTACTGAGGAGTTATAAGGGCGGATGTGACTGATATTATACTGTACTATTTACTGATTGGTGACCCCGACACACCATCTTGATTGCTTAATTTGTGAATATATTATATGTACTGCTTATATAACTGTTAGATGTTTCTCTGCCTCTCATAGACTTACTGGGCATCTATATAAAGCGCTCACACCCTTACAGATTGTCTTGCAGGTTTTCAGTGATTGCCTTCGTCTATCTTCTTTCTCTTCTTGGCGAAGTCGATCAGGTTTTCCGTTTGTGTTTATCGGTCTTTCTGCTTAGAGATTTTCGGATATTGAACTTTTGGGCTGATTGAATCTTAATCCCTTTTTGTGTAATAAGTAGAACTTGTCTGCATTAGATTTCCCGAATGATTTTATTGGGATTTGATTATATTGATGGTTTGCATTTGAATTAGGATTGAGGATTATATGAGTATTGAACTGTTTTGCACTTAGACTGTTATGAATGTTTTTAAAGGCTTATGTGGTCGGACTTTGGTTTGGCTGCATGCCGGTCGTGGCCCCCGAGTTAGGTCATGACACGGTGGTTTCAGGTGGCGGTTCACGGCTGTTTTGACGGCGTTGAAAAGTTCATCAAGTTGGCTTCTCCGGTGGCCAGCGCGTGTTGCTCGATGGTGGCTGAAAAATGTCGAACGGAGCTGATAAAGTTTACTGCTCCAAGTTTCTCTCTCTCCCTCTTTTCTATTTCTTAAATTTTCAGTCCAATTTTTCTTTTCTGTATTAAGCTCACAGTCTGTGTCTCTCACAGCCTCGATTTCCTTTCTTTCTTATTTCCTTTTCTTTCTTTTAAAATTTTCCTCTGATTCTCTAATTTCCTTTCTTCTTTTTAATAAACCAACATAATGGCCAACAAAATTTGATGATCCACATCAAATCTTACTTAATTTCTCTACTTTGAATTATTTAATCTATATATATATTATATTATACATATATATATTTTTATTAGGTATTACTTATTTATTCACTAATATATATATATATATTTCTTATCTAGTTGTTTCCACTAACAATTATAATTAAAATTTTGGCGACTTTTACTATTTTATCCACTAATAATAATTAAATTTTTATTATTTCAACATCAACTTTATTATTATTATTATTATTATTATTTATTATATATATATATTTTCTTTATTTTATTATTATTATTATTGTTTTAGAAAAATACCGGATATTACATTATTTCTCTCTTAAAGAAACTTCATCCCCGAATTTTCACTAACTTGTCTGACGAAAATAAATGAGGATATCTAGAAAGCATATCTTTTTTTTTTTTTCAAAATAGTTTCCAATAAAATAAATACCTATCCTTAGTCTACCGTCTTATATTTTAAATTTACTGAATTAATTCAAGAAACAGCTCAAAATTTAATATTATTTCTTAATATTCTTTAAGAAATCTAAACTATTATATTTAAATATAGTTTTGCTCTTACTTCCTAATTTTTATTAAAAGCTTTAACCTATAACTCTATAGCTTAATCTATACTCCTTTCATTATAAATTCTTTTTTATCCAACTTAATAATCAACTTACGTCAAAATTTTCTTCGATAGATTATGTTACCAAAAAGATTTATAATTTATCTTTTCTTTAAATAATGTCAATCCCTTATTTCTCATTTATTAAAACATTTCTTATGCCACAAGATCATATCATATATCCTAATTACCAATAAATTTCTTTATTTCCCATTAATTTATTCAATTTCCTTTAGCTCCTTAATCTTCATTAATCCACCATAACCAATATAGTTTTTCTTAATTGTATTGATCTTATTTACTATCACTTATCTTAGATGTCACACCACTAAATTTTAAATATTTTATTAATATATATAATTTTATTCTTAGTCTATAAATCATTCTTATATATATCCAATTTCTTAATTCTTTCCTTATATATATATTTTTTAAACCCCAAAATATTTTTATCTTATATTCCTCATAAATTATTGATTTTCTCATATTACTTTTTTGATAATAAATAAATTTTTAACTCTCTAGATTTAAGAAAATCTTATCTACTCAAATTAATTTGCACATAGAAATTTCTTTAACTAGGAAACATCAAGTATATAAAATTCCAATGAATCTTATTATAAATAATTTTAGCCATCAAAATATATGCATACATACCATGGTTCAACTTAAAATTTTAATATGTAATATTTATCAACTCTATTCTAAAAATATTCTCAAAATTTATATTCAAGATTTTCCTCTTTAAATATTATAAATAATCTATAATCATTTTCATCTTAATTTATAAATAACTAAGTCAAACCTCATATATCCATCATCCATCACACTTTTACCATATCCATGTATAAATATTTGAAATCAAAAGAAATAATATAAGTCTTAGCCTTTTTTCATCCATATTTAATAAAATATTTATATTAATTTTTTTAACTTAGTATCTAGATTTAACTTAATTAATTCTATATATATCTATATAAATTTCATAAATTATATAGTTTATCTCCGATATATAAATCCTTAGTTTAAATATACAAATTATATATATCAAATATTTATTTTTTTTAAAAGTATGTATATTTCATGTATACAATCTATACATATCTTATTATTATTATTATTATTTAAAAACTTCATTCTTCATAATTTAGACTATACTTTTTTTATTCTTTTTTATAATTTATTTATTTATTTTCGATTAATCTCACACAAAAGAATATTCTTACTTCATATATATTGGTACTTAGTTTTATCATTGCATCACTTTATCTACGCATCTATATCATATATAACTATAACTAAAGATAATTATAATCTCTATTATTTTTTTTTAATTTAAAGACATTAAGATTCTTTCGATATATATATATATAACAAATATATGTTATAAATGAATGAGTACCCTATGAGGTCGGCCAACATCCTCTAATTAAATAATTTTAATTTCTTAGTCATAATTACTATCATTGTCTCTACTATCTTATAATCTTAGTGACATCATCTTGTAAGATAAATACGACTGACATTATCACCTTATTCCTATCTAAAAAATAAAAGTTTATAGAATCTATAACTTATACTCTGATACCATTAAATGTCACACCGTAACTCTCCAAAGCTAAGGTAGACTTGACTTGCTATAAATCACAAATCATAACTTATTTAGTTATTATTCCTCACAAATATATAATTTATAATATTTATTTCATCATCTATATCATTAAAGATATTCTACAAAAATTTAAATAATTTTCAAACTAAAATCAACTGGAAATACTAATTTGTTGGCCTAGTCCCTTCTATATGCAGAAGAATTTTAAATTAAAGAGTTTATATTCTATTGAAGTCTACCAAGTTGATCTTTAAAAATATCTGAAGATAATAATAATAATGAGCTGAGTTTAACTATTCATTGAATAAGTAAATATGTAAGAATAAATAAAGTTTAATAATAATTAATATATTTAATCAATAATCATCTAGATAATTAATTCTTAAAATTTTAACCATAACTTTTAAACATTTCTAAGTTTTTAGAAAAATCTGAAATAATTCAATTCATGCAACTTTTATATACACTCAAATATAATTTCTATTGATCAAACTTCAATCCAAGGGCGCTTAATGGCTTATATCTCAAGCTCAAGGAAAAATAACTTCAATATACATATACAGAGTAATTATCCCAACCAAAAGTAAATTTATAATATATTTAATTTATACAAACACCCGTAATCAATATGCAATCTCGCAGAATTATAATAAAAGTGTATACGAATTATTTATCCAGCACAGTAGAATCAGTCAGTTATATATATGAAAAATTTAAACTACTATTATTTATTCTTAATTTATAAGAAAATAGATATCATTCAAAAATAAATCATCATCTTGAATTTTATAAATTCTTTTCTAAAATCAATAATATATATAATATTTTAGAAATACAATGTTACATATTTACCCACTCACCTAGGCCAAATATTATACTTGCTTAGCTAATATATTTTTTTTATATAATCTGTAACTGCAACTGGATTTGTTTCTAAAATAATATAAAAATATTATTTAATTTAAATTATACCCTAACTATTATGGATATATAATATGAAAATGGTGTGTGGTTTCAATCCTTAAATTCTAACGATTATCTCGATAAATTGATAATTCTTAGTATTTCTATAATAACACTCCAATAAGTAATATATAATTTCTAAGGTAATTATCTATCTAATTCTCCAATAAATATTTTTAACAACAACTTAGTAAAATTTTAACTATTAAAATTTACTAAGTATTTATAATATTTCTATACATAATTAAATTTTATTATTTTAGTTTTTTTTATTTTAATAGTTTATTACTATTGATAATATTTATTTATTAATTAATTTATTCAATTACGTATTGAGTTATATTATTTTAATATATAATATATATATTCTTAACTTTCAAAATAAATTTGTGCTAATAATAATAAAAATGCTAGAATAAGAAAAATAACAATAATATTTTTTACTTAAATTTTCTTACTTGTTGTACTTTGTGATATTATTAATATTTACTTAGATATTAATATTGTTTAATTAATTTTTACTACTTTAAATAATTACTCAATTACCTTTAATTTAACTATAGTAATTTTTATTTATTTCAATAATAATAAAAATTACAATATACAATTTTATAATACTTTATTTTTATTTTCTATCAACCACTTATAATAAAATCACTAAAAAATAATATCATTATTTATATAATTAAAAATAATTATTTGATTACCGTTATTTTAAATTTAATAATTTATGTTAAATTTATTTTTTAATTATATTAGTAATAATAATAACAATGTAACTATTTTATAATAATAAATATTTAGTAAACTTTTAGTAACAGTAAATATTGTTCAGTAAACATTAAGTAACTATTTTATAATAATAACTATTTTAAGTAAATATTATTTATTATACTAATTTTAAAAATTATTAATATATATAAAATTTTAATTATAATATTTTACTACTACAACACTAACAATATTAATAATTAATTACAACTTAAAATAATATTTTACTACTACAATACTAATAATATTAATAATTAATTACTGCTTAACACAATTTATATTTTTTAACAATTATTATAATTTATTCTTAAGCAAAAATAATAGTAACTTCATTATTATAATTATAACAATATTAATTTTAATTAAGTAATTAGTTTCATAAATTTATATAAATTTTGAATTATATTTTACTTACCACATAATTTAATTATTTAAAAATTAATTAACTCAATTCAATTCATAAGTATTTTAATTAACTTAATTATATATATAAATAAAACTCTTATTTAGATAATTCTTTAATAGTAGTATTTAATATAATTTAATTTAACAAATTAATATTTTATTATCTTTCAATTTACTTATTTTTTTATATAAGTAATATTTATTTATGTTCTTACATCTATATTACATCCAATTTATTTTATAATTTACTAACAAAATTTATACTTTAAGAATTAATCTTGACCTAAATATAATTATTTTTATTCTATTCATTTACACACACACACACACACACACACACACATATATATATATATATTAATAAATCATTATATATTAACAAAATTTCTTAATCATAATTTGATAATAATTTTAAATTCACTTACTAACAACTACCTGCTCATTTATAATTTTATTAATTCAATTTATATATTAATTTATTCTATAATCTACTAATAATATTTAAAACTCAATATTTAATTATTTTAATTATACTTTTTTTATTTCTTTTAATTATACTTAATATTAATATTTTATTTTTAATTTACTGCCTATTTATCTTTTTTATCTTTTATTCTAACTTCTCTTTTCATAATAATTAATTAATTTATTATAACTTCTAATTTACTAATTCATTAAATTTAACTAATTCTTTTTTAGTCTAACAATTTATTAAATTTCATTATTAGTATTTATATTTATACATAATTTATTTTCTTTACTTATTTTTAATTTATCATAATATCTACATAAAAATTTAAATTCTAATTATTTTTATTAAATCATATTTTTAATTAATTAGAAATTATTTTTTATATTTATGTTTAATTAATCCTAATATACACATATATATAGTTTCTTAAATACTCATCTATAATTCACATATAATATACAAAATCGAAACTTAATACGAGATGATTCTAAAAATACATGTGTCGCCAAAAAATATCGTCGGAAAATAGTTGAAAGTGGCTTCCAAAGTTGACGCCGATGTGAGCTCCGTTCAGGACTTCAGGCGGTGCGTGCGGCGTTTTCGACGGCAATTCATGGCAGTTTTGATGGCATTGAAAAGTTCGTCGAGTTGGCTTCCCCATGGCCGACGTGTGTTGTTTGATGGTGGCCGAACAATGTCGAACGGAGATGATGAAATTTACTGCTCTAAGTTTCTCTCCCTCTTTACTGTTTCTTAAAATTTCAGTCCAATTTTTCTCTTCATTTTCCATTCTTTCTTATTTCCTCTCCTTTCCTTTTCTTTTAAAATTTTCCTCTAACTCTCTAATTTTCTTTGTTCTTTTAATAAATCAACGTAGTGGCCAACAAAATTTGATGATCCACATCAAATCTTACCTAATTTTCTCACTTTGATTTATTTAATATATATTATATTATACATATATATTTTTTATTAGGTATTACTTATTCCACAATATATATTATTTTTCTTACCTAATTGTTTCCACTAACAATTATAATTAAATCTTTGGTGACTTTTTCTATTTTATCCACTAATAATAATTAAAATTTTATTATTTCAACATCAACTTAATTATTATATATATATTATATTATGCGTATATATTTTTTATTAGGTATTACTTATTCCACTATATATATATATTATTTTTCTTACCTAATTATTTTCACTAACAATTATAATTAAATCTTTGGTGACTTTTACTATTTTATCCACTAATAATAATTAAATTTTTATTATTTCAACATCAACTTAATTATTATTACTATTATTATTATTATTATTTATTATTATATATATTTTTTCTTTATATTATATATATATTATATATTATTATTATTATCTTAGAAAAATTCCGAGTATTACATTCACAGTGTGTAT